>CM031959.1:21978228-22058228 GCA_018749465.1 Paracanthobrama guichenoti
TCCGCCCACTCCCATGAAGCACCATGAATGACGCAATCTAGTCGGTCTCCCTACACTCTCAAAATACTTGAATACTTGTATAAACATGCATGTGTTTCTAAAGATACAACTATTTCAAATGAATAGTTCTATATTTCTCCATGTTTTTAAATCAATGTCATTGGCAATGCTTAATGGGATTCCCTTTTAAAAATACTTTTTTTTGCATCAAATCTGTAATGTTGTGCTTCACCTCGTAGCTGCTTGGTTTGGTTCATGGCTTACAATGCTTTAGCAAAGAGGCAAAGTACTAATGCACTCGATTGCAACTGATTGATTTTTAAAACCATTTCCAAAACTCCAATTTCTCCAGCGACCCAAGAGCCCAGCCTTAGCAAAAGCAATGGTGAGATGTGAAGTGGCGGCTGTCGGACGTGCGTATACTCACAGAGCTGTAGTATTCATGGGGCCGGATGTGCAGCTGCAGAGGTCGAGCGGTCAGCTGGCTAAAGGCTGGCGTCAGCTCATAGCAGTTCTGGAAAAGAGACACTCGAGCAAATATGTAGAGGCCAAGCCTCGCACGAGACATGGCCACAACCAGACGCCGCACGTCTCTGCGTAAAGAGGAAGCAGCAGAGAGAAAACATCAGTTACTTCCTCGCCCTGAAAATCTATGGATCAGTCCCATTTTAGTATCACTGATACACTATAATTGCTTTTGTTAATATTTTTCTTTCCACTTAACTTTAATTTTAGTTAAAGCTTTAGTCATTTTTGTGTACATTTTATTAGATAGCAGGGCTCGACATTAACGCTTGTCCTGGACAAGTGGATTTTTTGAAGAGGCATGTGTAAGAGAATTTTACTTGCCCGACTGGAAAGTATCCTGATTAAAACGTCAATAACAAAAAATATCTAGGGAATCACCAAAATGCAGGAATGATTCTGTGTTCATTTAGTGTAAGTGGCGATGGATAGTGGATAATAATATATAATGTATAATGAACTGACGGTAACTAGGTTGACGCTCACGCAGCCTCTCGAGGAGAAATCAAAAACAAATGAGCGCCGCGCACACAGAGAAACTCAGTTAACATACTGCGGTAAAAATTTCGAGTTTTTTTATACTTATAACATATGATACAGTCGCAACGTCACGCTACCAAAAGTGCTGTTTTCCTGAACACCATCACGACTGAAAATGTGACACTGATTTCATATGACAGTTCCACAAACAGTGAATTAACATTAAGTTGCGTACATTTTAGACACAATATTGACTGTTTTTGTTCCATTTCAGCAGCGAAAACCGTTCCAAACAAAGATCACAGCAGAACCATAACGCTTCTCACAGCAACAGTGTGTTACTGAATCATTCAGTGCTTGGAATCAAAAATTCAATGACCCATTCATTATCCATCCGTTTGAACGAATCGACTCAATGACTCACTCATAAAGACCTGCTGCCACCTACTGGCGGTTTAGTTTCATGTTTTAACATTCTTTTCAACATTTCTTATTTGTATATAGAAAAAAATATTTAAAACAATCTCCTAACATTATTTAATGCCATGCGATTTAAGTTGTAATTTTTCAGTGTAAATTATTTAATTTGATTGGTAAGTGTCTTATTCTAATTTAATTTACTGATCAAATTTAAGAATACAAGAGGAAAGCTGATGCATAGCCTATATTTAAGATTAGGGAAAAAACGGCCTTTATAAAAGGTAAAAATATCACAGATATGCAGATTTAAAATATGTCAAAGCCGATTGAACACTGGTGAACAAGCTTAATGTCGAGTCCTGTGTCAATATAGCATTTAGGAAAACGGATAGAAAAGGAACAAAAGCACAAAGAAACGCCACAAGTCGCTGCATTACGCTGCGTCTTCTTCATGCAGGGTTTTTTTTTTGCTGCATGCAGAAGCCATTTGCCGGAAATGAGGTAAATGGCGCTGCAGTCGCGGATACATGATTTATTATGCTAGCAATTAAATTATCATCAAGCTTATTTTTCCAATTCACTGCTCACAACTGAAAGCTGAATTCAGAAATCACGTGTGTGCATCAGGCAGGCAATAATATAAAGTACTAATAAATAAATAAAATAAATAAATGAAAATGAACAGAGCAGCAGGCCAAATCAGGCCAATATCGGATCTGTCTCGGGTCGGGTTTTTCTTTTTAAAATATATATTTATGCACGTCGAGTTCAGGTAAGAAGTGATTCTCTGGATCTTTGGACTCATTTTAGGACTGACTCATAGAGAGAGCTAGAGTACAACTTACAAATAAAATCTATTTAAAAAAAAAAATCACTATTTTTCCTCAAATTTAAAAGTTGCATTTAGAAATGAATAATGTATTACAACACACTCATGTGTAGCTAATACTTTAAACATGACAAATGGTTTTAAATAGGTCTTGATCCATTTAAAAGTGATTTGTTTTGCTCCATTAACTACATTTTTAAACAATGAAATGGTTTTAAATAAACCATATTTGTCATTTTAAAGTGATTTATTGTTACTTTAACCATCTAATTCATGTTAAAAATTTAGTTTAGAGGAAGTGCTCACCTCAAATGTCCTACAGCTTTAGTGCGGACCAGTGAGAGGATGATGTAATCGTTCTGTTGACCCTGAAACCTGTCCACCGTGGTCACCTACAACACAACAGAGAGCTTTAAAAACAGGTAATCTCAGGCCCTGTTTACACCTGGTATTAAGATGCGTTTTGGTTGATCGGATCACAAGTGCACGAGAGAGACTCATTCCTGTTTACGCATGGGGTTTTAATCCATCTCTTTTGTCCACTTTCAACCACTTCTGTCCTGATTTCTTCGAGGAGAGGGTCAATGGGTGGGTGAATGTATGTATGGGATTTTCTGATCTTTCGATCAAATGGACAAAATATGCTTGCAAAATTTACATATGAACGCGTCCAGAGACAACGGAGAAACACAGAGAGCATAAGCTTTCCTTTCTGGTCTGACACTGTGAGTGTGTGTTAGAAATCAGGAATGGTGAGAGAACATTGTGCTTGGTTAGTTTTCATCTTCAAACCAAACTTGGTTTAAATTCCGTCTGGCTAGTGCTCTTCCCATTATGTTTACGCGTTAAGTCAGTAGGTGGAGAGTAGGGTGGGACAAAAAAAAAAAAAAAGGTTTATAGCTGTCTCCAATATATGTATAGAAAAATATCGATACTTGGTGCCAGAGTATCAATATTTTTCTATACATACAGACAGGGGCGCTGGAACACTTTTTTAATTACAATTTAATTACATAAATATATATACTGGAGAGAACTATAAACCATAGCCTAATGAGCGTTAATATATAATAAGCGTTAATGTATAATATATTAGCCTATTCCGCACTCAAGTGCACAAATAAAGCTTAGCACAAAGCACCGGCAACAGTAATGATTATGAATGTGTATGAATGGTTTCAATACATTTCAAGCTTTCTATTGAAATATTTCTGATGTCTGTGAGGCAAGTATAGCCTACGCTGAGTTTCGGTTCATTTATGAGACGCGCTCCAGTTCATGCGCAATTCAAGTGATCGCTCCTGCGCCTCCATATATTGTCTGCTATATTTGCTTATTATTTATTAAATCCAGGCAATTGGTTGATGTAACATTGATTAAAATTAAGATACAATTTATACCAAAACGAAATTCGCTTTAAAGAAAGGCTTTCTACAAAACAACTTAATGAAGTGGTCAAAATCATTTCTGACCCACTCCAGGTCTTCCGACATTGCACATCTTATGACGTGTCCTATCTTACTCATGCTGTTCACTTTTCATAAACGACATAGATTACATAAAAAAATAACATAATATTTAAGCATTAATATGACACTAAATACCTTTTTTAATGGCTACAACAAGTACCTACAGTACAGAGCAGTTTCATGTCAAACATCCATTTAAGCGTGCGTGTTTTAGTACTTCTGTCAGTGAAACAACATTCTACAGCCTGTAAAACATTTAAATAAATATAAGCAAATAATGGCAATATAAATAGTATAAGGAAGTTAAATATTAGTTTAAAAAAAATATTCGTTTTATATTTCCCCACAGAGGTGCGTCATAGGCTGCTGTGCGCTGAAAGGGATGTGGAACACGAGCAGGAAAGAGAGCATCGCTATTTTAATATCTTCATGTTTTCTCCTGATGCTCCAGAACTGACACGTGTAGTAAAATGTGTGAAGAGCGAATCTTCCGCAGGGTCAAGAACTTTAGGCTTTGTTTGATTATGCGCTGTGAGAGAAAGCGAAACTAAAAATCTCCGGCGTGTGAAATGCGCTATAGCCTACGCATAAACTTTACGCACCTTAACAAGCACAAACCGTGTTAAATATAATTTGAAGTTAAATGTATCTGTCCTACACCGTTTTCTACTTTACCACAGTAAATGATGCGAATATACACCTAATTAAAAGCAAACAAAAGGAAGAAACATTTATAATCCCCTGTGAGAGAGACGTAAATGAAGATTTGGGAAAATAAATAAGAGATTCCATGTCCAGTAGAATAAAATGGAGTAAGCCTACAGTTAAATTTGTGGAAAATCGGGTGACCAGATCGCAAAATGCAAAGCTTGAATTTGGCTCACCTCACAAAGCCTACCACTCTCGTTCGGCATGAATCCATGTGTTTCCATGGCTTCGATGTAACATTTAATTGCGAACCTATTACTTATTTTGTAAACAAAGCTTTGTGCTTCACTCGTGCCATAATATTCACAGAAAAAACAGCATTCACATACAAAAAAAAGTGTTTTGGCCGACCTCCGCCGGTGCTACTTAGCCACGGCGGTTGTTTACCGGCACAGTCCTACTACTAGTATTGAATTACTACTACTAGTAATATAAATTTGAGATGTTGCTGCTATGAATGATAAGATAGAGATGTGACCTTTCTTTAGGCCTACTATAAATCATTTAGTCACAAAAACTGTTCTCTCTAGCAAATAAGCATTTTCAAGCTTATGGCTGTTTGATAGCTGTATCTGCACTTATTGTACATTGTTGGCATTTTAAAAAAATAGATGAACTGATCATATGACTTTTTGACTTTTTTCATTTACAGAATATCGTGATATATCGTGGATGATTTTCTTGCAATATATTGTCTGTAGAATCGCTGGTGCTGTGATATATCGTTATCGTGGGCAAAATATCGTGATATTATCGTATCGTGTGTTAACCTGTGATTCCCACCCTTAGTGGAGAGTAGGCTTCTTTTGTGGCTGTTCGAGCACATTCAATCACATGAGCGTTTACACTACGAAAGCAATCCGGTCGAATGCGTTTTCGATTACCTCTGGAAGTCTGAAAGTGGACAAGCTTAACTACGTCGACTTGTGATCTGATCGACCAAAACGCATTTTAATACCAGGTGTAAACAGGGAGGATGCAGGTTGGCAGACATCAAGACTAGCACTTAATGAAGGTTTGCACACAAACTGTGTGACCAGATTCCTGAAGTTATGGACTGTCATCTCATTCTGTTAAAATGCAAATCAGATTAAAAACTCACACACATCTGATACCCCCCTTCCACTAGAATGGCTCACATTCTGGATCCAGAGCCTGTTCTCGGACAGGCGAACTGGAGCCGGACGTGAACCGGCCGTGGGTTTCCACAGACTTGAGGAATGAACACGCGTTTACGTGACCATAACCACCTTTTCTGTCCCCAGTGGGACGGTTCGAGAATGGACACAGATTGGGAACCCACACCGGAAACGTGACGGTATAAAAGGGGCACGAGTGTTGAACGAGAGAATGTGTGTGTATCTCAGAAACCATGATCAAATCAGCAGGATGATGCTTCTGAGCACACAGGAGTACTGAGTAAGAGTAATTCCCATGATGACATTTCAATTACATTGTTTCACTGCATATTTTCACTTAAAAAAAAAAAAACAGGCAGTTGAGATGTGAAACAAGTCTGGTCATGACATAACGGCTGACATCTGATAGCAGCGACAGCGTTGCATTTCCTGTGGCTGAGTGTTAAAATAGTCTGGTGCCTCATTATAATTCTGCTCTTCCTCGGTCACAGTTGCTAGAGCGCTGCCTCTCAGCAGATGGTGTCCAATGTGAAATTTATCAGCGAGTCTCGGGAAACGTGGACACGTGCTCTCTGCCAGCTGAATACATGATGTGCATACTCAAGTGAGAGTGGCCCATTTCTGTACTGAAGAAATGTTAAATGCTAATGAGGAACTGGACTGATCTCATCCGCACCCAGGGCGTCAAGTTAACCCTTGACATTCAGCATTCAGATGAGACAGACACAGTCCTTTACACACCATGCTATCAGACTTATTCAGCTGCATTCTCTAGGAGACAGCCAATGATGTTTATCAAAACGTATCTTAAAAGGACAGACAAATAAGAAAATTCTGGCTTTGTTTTCTTACTCTCAGATGTCACTACTAGTGGTCCACACAGTACAAAAATCAAGTACACTGAAAAAGAAAAACAAATTGGTGTAAAAACAAATTTCACTCAGAAATTGCTGGTAAAAATGAGCTGCAAGTCAGTTCAGTGTTGATTCAATTTGGTTCAAATGATTTTAATTCAGCTATAAAGCAGCTCTATAGAAGACAACGGTCATACTGCTCAAAACTGATAATATTACTGAATATTAAGTGTCAAATCACTTCAGAAGACTGTGAATGTAATGCACAAATCTTGTGTATCATGGTCTAATTTTATGGCCCCATTCACTTCCATTGTATGAGAAAAAGCAGGTTAGACATTGTTTTACCACTAGAGGTTGCTTATTCAAAACAATAACAAAGGCATAGCTTGATGACGCCACGAATGAGTGTGGGATCATGGGAGCGGTCATCACCTCCACAGCCGACGGGACTCAGGCAGAAATCATGTTTACGGATGAGCGAATGTATTAAAGTTTTATTAACGTTACTGTGGTATGAAGCAGGGTGGGGCCAAGAGCCGTGGGATCGGAAAGAGGGCAGTGGAGCAAATGCTAATGAGAGACAGATACCTGCGCGACCAGTGTTGGGGAAAGTTACTTTGAAAAGTAATCCATTACAATATTGCATTACTCCTTTAAAAAGTAACTAATTGTGCTACTTAGTTACTTTTTTAAGAAAAGAAATGTGTTGCGTTACTTTCTCTGTTTTTTTAAAAGGCCCTTTCAGACCAAAATTTAAATAAGGCTGAAGGAAATTTAACACTTACTTAACCAATAAAAACAAAATATCTAATGTCATGTTTGCTTATGGTTTAACTGAATCATCGAAGGTTAGCAGCAAAGACACTGGTCAATTCAACATGAGGATGAGAGTTGTCAGTCAATAAATGGGAAAACAAAGTAACTTGCGCTACTTGTTTGAAAAAGTAACTCCGATATTTTGCTGTAAATTTAAAAGTAATGCGTTACTTTACTAGTTACTTGAAAAAAGTAATCTGATTACGTAAATCAAGTTACTTGTAATGCGTTACCCCCAACACTGTGCGTGACACACCAGCCTCGAGTCCCATGGAGGAGCTCCAGAAGGATATAAGAAGGAATGATGACAGTGAAGGACAAGAGAGGACCAGGCCTGGGACATTTTACATCACGGTTTTTATTATGCTTATATGCTGTAATTGGCCATTGCCGCTTCTTTCATTATGTTGTTTATGTCTATTACAATTAAAGTTGCATTTAACATTTGAAGAGTTCTGCCTCCTTCCCTGAACTTTGTTCCGTTTGATCACTTAAATTCACATTATTTTTATCTCATTCTTATGAAATAGGTGCAAGTGCTGAATTACTTACTCATACAGGTCACTCTATTTGACAAATTATAAAATTGTGGGGTAACGCAGTGCTGTTTTACTTGGTCAAAACAATCATAAAAAATGTATTTGATTGTGTTGAAAGCTATGTTATGTTAATCTATGCATTTACTTTTTAGACACTTTTTACACATTGCAGTAAGCTAGAACGATATTAGAATATCATCAATAAAAGCTAGATGACTTGTGTTGCTAAATGGCATGCAGCTAATTGTAATATACACTGCCCGGCCAAATAAAGTCGCTGTTTGGATTTAAATAGGCATGGCAATTAATTGAAAGTCTTTGGGATGTGCCGGAGGAGACTTTACAGAGTGCTGGAATCTTGCATTGTCAATACAAGATCTTGACCAAAAACTGAAAATGATTCTTCATGCTCCCTCACAACCATTCTTTCACAGTTTGAGCCTGATGAATCTTGGCTTTGTCATCCGGGAACATGGCCATGATGTGTCTTCCTACTACTTTAAGAAACGAAAAGCTACACCCTCCATCAGTGAGGGTTAGAAGAACTGTTGTCAAACATGCTAGAAACATAATAATCACTACAATAATGATCAAATATGTAACTCACGGTAAATCAAGCATTTCAAACAATAAGACGAACTGTGTTTTGGATATTTTAATGCAAAAATCTTATATATTGTGCCTTTAGATTTCTCCCTTTGTGCTCCACAAAGTCATACGGGTGAGTAAATGATGACTTTCCTTTAAATTGAGTTTTCCAGTGAACCATAGAGAATTATCTTCATGACGTGTCCCAAAGGCAATGAGCTTCTTGTTTTGCAGTCTTGAGAGCTCATAAATGAAATGTCTGTGCGAACTGCGGTCGTCTATTTATTTGGTTTGTACTCACTCGTGTCTTTAATGAAATGGCTGAGAAGCCACTGCGGGATCAATTTGCACTGTTGTACATTTCTGACAGACTGTTAGCAACACTTCGACCAAACACCAGCCAGCAGGACACACTTTACACGCTTTACTGAGTCTGTCTGCCAATCACCCTGAAGAACAAGCTAAAGCAAACCTGTCCACTACTGCAAAAGAGGGAAAATAGTGAACACAGGGCAGAAAAAAGTCATTTAGAGCACAGGACAGCTTGATACAGGACAAGCTGTTCACACACATTAATCAAATGCAGCAATTCCCACTGCAGTTCACTCGGCCAAACAGAAGCCTCTAACAGCATGATGGTCTGGAGTGTACACACTTACAAATACACAAATACACACTTCTGAAGGTAAAAACATGAATGTCATGTCAAGAAATCATCATATCAGTTGCTCTTACTTTATTGGGCTGTCCGAAGAATGAGTTGTTGGCACATCTCTGGTTGATGACGTCTCGTATCAGATGTTTCTGGCCGTTGTAGGTGGTCAGTATACTGATGCGTTCAGCAGGATATCCCAGCAAACGCATGTACATGAACAGCGCCACTGAATACTCTGCCTCTGCCAGATTCTACAAACACACATATACACACAGGTTACATGGATTCAACATCTCTCACTACATAGTTAATAATGTCACTCCTGACCATCTCAACCCTATAAAGCCTACTGGATCATATTTGGAAACTGCAAACATGATCAAAACTTTGCTGAAAACCTGTGTGCTATCGCACACAATCTACTACAGTCCTTCTGTTGTCTGATTGACAGTTTAGACTTCATGCATGTTTGAAAACTACAGAGCTTCGATCATAAAACTAATTACAACATCTTACTAAGAAAATTAATGACAGATTTATGGCCCTATCATACACCCGGTGCAATGCAAGTGTTTTTTTGCTAGTTTCAGCTCGACACAGTTATCATTTTCACGTCCAAGTATTTGAGTTTAAATATCAAATGCACTGACGCCCATCTGTTCGCCCATGGGCATGCTGGTCTGAAAACCAGGTGTGTTCAGATGCATTGTTGGTGCATTGCTATTTTGTGGAACTGAAAACAACTGCGCCACTGACCAACAAAAACCTGCTCTAAAGTCAATAGTGCAGTATTTTTAGTGTTATTTAAAGGGTGTGTTAGTAATATGCACCTATAGGCGGATGCACCATGCACATACACTCTTGTTTATTACACACACAGGGATGCGCAGCAGCATACACACATTTCTTAAAAAAATAAAAATAAATAAATAATAATAATAATAATAATAATTATATATATATATATATATAAAAAAAAAAAGGATTCCTCTCTGGAGAAGTGTTCAACTCTCAAATTCTGCCGTGTAAATAGTTAATCCACCATGGTGCGAGCGCCACTGGCTTTTAAAGGGAATGGGAGATGAGACTCTGATTGGTTTAAGTGCACCTACGCCATGCGCTTCAGACCATGTGCTCCGATCGTTAAATTAGGGTCCATAGAGTGTGCATTTTATTTATAAGCATTTTATGTAAGTATATTATATAGTGTTATAAAAATCTCATTGATTTAAATCTTTCTTTTTGGCCATATAAATTAATATTTTTACTCAGATTGGGCCTCTGAATAAATTGTAGTAAACTGCTCATTAACGCAAATATCTAATCAGCCAATCACACGGCAGCAACTCAATGCATTTAGACACGTTGACATGGTCCAGGCGATCTGCTGAAGCTCAAACTGAGCATCAGAATGAGGAAGAAACATGATTTTAGTGAAACGTGACATGTTGTTGGTGCAGGACAGTATTCCAGAAACTGCTGATCTACTAGCATTTTCACACACAACCAACTCTAGGGTTTACAGAGAAAATATCCGGTGAGCGACAGTTCTGTGAGAGAAAATGCCTTGTTGATGCCAGAGGTCAGAGGAGAATGACCAGACCGGTTCAGCTGATAGAAAGGCAACAGTAACTCAAATAATCAGGTCTGCAGAAGAGCATCTCTGAACGCAAAACACGTCCAACCTTGAAGCAGCAGAAGACACGCCGGTGACACTCCTGTCAGCTGAGAACAGCAAACGGATGCTAAAATTCACACCAGCTCACAAAATAGAAGCTTGAAAAAGATTGAAGAAGGTTGCCTGGTCTGATGAGTTGATTTCTGCTGTGACATTCAGATGGGAGGGTCAGAATTTGGTGTAAACAACATGAAAGCATGGATCCATCATTGTATCAATGGTTCAGACTGGTGCTGGTGCTGGAATGGTGTGGTGGATGTTTTCGTGGTACACTTTGGATGTGCAGCCGACAAATCTGGAGCAACTGCGTGATTCTATCATGTCAATATGGACCAAAATTTGAAGAATGTTTCCTGTGTTCATGGGTACTAGCAAAGTGAACCTAATAAAGTGTATTCAAACCATAAAAGCCTGATGTATGAAATATGATACTCAACAAAAAACATACGCAAACTAAGATTTTGTCTAAAGGTTCAATAAACTTACATTTCAGTTATTTATTTATTTATTTTTTAACATGTCAGGCTTTAAAGGGTTAAGATTTAACATTTTCAATGTATTTTTTATTTGATTTGTTTATGTTGACATGAGGGTGAGAGTAAATGAGAAATCAAAACAGAAAGCAAAAGCATTAAACACTAGACTGACTGAACATGGTTAACATTATTGATTATTGGGTGAGCTGCTTCAGGAATCCCATGCTCTTTTACAGGACAGTGGGTCAATGCTGCACCATAAACCAATTAAAGATGCCTGGAGCATGAGGAAACAGCCTGAGCTCATTTCACTGCAGTATAAAGACATGTAATAAACCATGAGTGATCCGATTGTATTCAGAGCTGCTGATATGGACCTTTGGATTGGTAAACACAGCTGTATTTGAATTAACACCTGATGTTCAGCATGTGCACACTTACTATGGCTCTAATAAATGTCCAGATACAAAGTCTGTGTTTATAATCTTATATGCAATAACATCCTTTTTGTTTGAAAAGATTTAAATGACTAAACACAACCCTCTACAATGCGAGTAAATCACTCGCATATGCAAATAAATGTCTATCATTAGCCACTGGCTAATAAATTCTTAGATTTTACTTGTGTGTGTTAGAGGCTAAGTGTAAGTTAAGCATTGATATATTTTCTTATGTCTTACATACCAATCAGAATCGACGCACTACACGTAAACCATATTCTTTGTTGTATTTTCCTGTCAAAATAACAGAGTTCATTTGGAATTATTCAGCTTTTAAGAACAAGCAGAAGATATGCGGTTTCTCCAGTAGTGGGCGGGACTAATGCACAAACGGCAATCTCATTGGCTGGCGCTCAGCCAGTCCTGTCCCCGTTTTGATTTCAGCAAATCAGTTCAAGCGAACGCAGGCAACGCAATTAATATTCATGAACCCAGCAGCTCATCAACCCTTAGTGCACTGTATATATTTTTTTGTATATAGTAGTAGAATTAGTAGAAGTATTATCTTTTAATAATAATTACTATTATCTATTTTTTTTTTACAGAAGCACTGAATGACCAACAGCATCTTAAGCACCACCATCAGTCCTAAGTTCAGTTAAAATATCAAATATGTACTCATACATGGTTACCAAGTTTTAGTTACTTATTACTAAAGTTCTATCATTAAATAATGCTTGATAATTATAATATCATGATATAATACTTGATTGACTGATTTTAATAAAGAAATTATAAACAAAAACGTAATTATGAAGTTAGTGGTGTCACAAAATCAAAATCATGACTGACACAATAACCGACTAAAATATTGCGATACCAATACGAATCGAAACCACAGTAAAAGTTATTGAATAATATGACTGAACTTAAAATGAATTGTTTTATAAATTTATTTGAAAAAACAAAACAAAAATCATATTATCAATAACACAATTCTGAACAGGTCGGGATAAGGGTGGGTGATATGACCAAAATCTTTTTGATGATATGAGACGTTTAATATTTTTTAATATGGCAGTAAAAGCGGAAACTGAGGGTAACGCGGATATGACGCCATTGACAGGCGACGCCCTCACACCTCCCAGTTCATTGGTTAAAAAAAATAAAAATAAAAAAAAATTCGCAATTTTCTCACGATTTACAAATAGCTGGAAACATTTAGGATATTGTAAGTACTCAACTGAACAAAACACATAACACTGGCCTAGTGGTTTTTGGATATTTTACTGCAAAAATCCTACATATTTTTAACAGTAGCATTACGAAATTAAATGTAAAAAAAGGCACTGCAAGGTCTTCACTCTATGAATTAACTTAACATTAATTCTTAAATATATTAAAGTTATTCAGTCAAGCAGGGAGTGATTTTCTCTTTTCTTTTGTTATTTAATTAACATTAAATCACAGACAGCAGCAGGATTATTAGGCCACTGTCACTTTAAGACCTGACGCACGGATCCAATACACTGGACCACACCTGATTTCTTTCTTAACTGTTTACATTTACTTGAGACATAACCGACTGCGTTTCCTTGGACAGTCGCCAGAATGTGCACGGACATATTTTTGCACATTCAAGCGCAATAATCCGTGAAAGAGAACTGAATTCACGACCATGCAGTCTGAAAGGAGGCCTTCTGCGTGCACGCTTCAGTTCTGACTAAAGCCCGGCAGCGCAAGTAGCGCTTTGATCTCATTTTCAAGGCTTATTGATCTGAACTCTTTTAAACATCAAACACACCCCACGCTTTATTTTCTCATGCGCTGCGTGGATATCTTTTGCTCTGCACACACGATGTGTCGCTGTCACACATTGACACTTATTAGAATGCTGTCATTCTTAAAGTACTGGTACTGAGAAAATGTGGAACCGTAGCATTTTTAATAACAGGGTATCGCGATACCTTTTCTAGTAGTGGTGTATCGTGCAACACTATATGAAGTATTACTAATAATCCTAAAATTACATTACATTTAATTATTCTTTTGCCCTAATTTGACAAATCAAAATTCAAATTTGTCCTGAATACTTTTTTTAAATTAAAATTATATTTATGAGTACATGCACATCAGACAGTCTAAAGACAAACGAGCATCTAGTAGGTGGAACAGCTCTGAAATTAAACTTAACCAGGCCACTGCTGAGATGGCAACAGCTCCAGTAGGACACTAATAAGGGAACAAACTTACTAATAAGAGATGCTTCTTCAGCGGCTGCAAGCACTGACTGCGCAAACAATGTCTATCCTATTGCTCTGTGAGAGGCTAATTCATACGGCCCATTAGAGCCGTGTGTGTGTGCGGCTGGTGTGCGTGTTGGCATGGATACTGTAATGAGGACAATTCCCTCCAGGATCCTAGTAAACAGTAGCAGGGACACATAGCCGGACGCATGTGACTCACACACCGCATGCCGTACGCTCGTCACTTAGGAACAATGAGTTTTAACGCAAATCAGCCAGGATTCGCTAAAAAAATCCATGCTGTGGCAAGTCCTTTTTTCAACTTGTATATTACCATAAGTGGGTGTTTCTTTAACTACATGCACTTTTATGTCCCAGGGGTTGATGTTTGGTACATGAAGGCCATATTGAAACTTTACTCCATGCTTTATTTATGGCCAATTCAACTTTTGACTTGATACATTTAGTTTTTTCTTCTTGTTACAAACACAAACTGTTAAAAGACCAAAAAAAAAACGAACCGGATTGGTGCTTGCAACACGGAGCTGTTACAGTTAATGCCCAGAGCTCCCACTCAGCTAAAACGGCAGTTATGGGTGCATATACATTAAGTGTTTTTGTGCCTCTTAACAGACACAAAATGCAATCAAAATGTCTGTCCAACATGAACAGGTCCCTTACATGACAACGAGATGCGTTTAGCCACTTAGCCATTGTTTAAATTCACCTAAAGAGTGTTTTAGACTGCTAGCTGCAGTCTTGCGCTGAAGTCCCGTGGGAACTCAGTTGTAGCCGGAAAAAGGTAAATAGTCCAGGTGGGAGGAGCGTTGTGTGTGTGAAGAGTGATGATCGGCTCACAAGTGAAGAAGAAGAAATGGTTCGCGTTTGTGCCGTTCCAAATTGTGGCAACAGAATGCGAAAATACAGGAATATTCATTTTTATCGTCTTCCTTTTCATGACCTCGAGATTCTTGTTGTGGCTAGTTGTTCTTCAACTTGATGTGCAAACTCCCATAAAAGTACTACGCGATAAAGATTACCGCATTTGCAGCGAACACTTTGACAAGGATGACTACAGACACAACACAGCGGGGCGGGCTGAAGAAAAATGCCATTCCGTGGACGAAGACGGGTGCAGCCACTGTGGAGGTAATGTAAACTTTATTTATCCTTCCATTTGGGCACACACGGCTTGAGGAAAGATGTGCAGTAATACATGTTTTTCACATGATCATCATTCTTCACACACACAACGCTCCTCCCACCTGGACTATTTACCTTTTTCCGGCTACAACTGAGTTCCCACGGGACTTCAGTGCGAGACTGCAGCTAGCCGTCTAAAACACTCTTTAGGTGAATTTAAACAATGGCTAAGTGGCTAAATGCATCTCGTTGTAAGGGACCTGTTCATGTTGGACAGACATTTTGATTGCATTTTGTGTCTGTCCGTGGGGGCTCTGGGCATTAACTGTAACAGCTCCGTGTTGCAAGCACCAATCCGGTTCGTTTTTTTTAAGGTATAACGATCAAGATTAACTTAAAAATTCCCCGGAGTTCTCCTTTAATTGTAAATTTAGAAAATCTACCATAAAAATGTTACATTATTAAATAATCTAATGATCTAAACAAAGAGTGAAAAACCATTTCACTATTTATGGTATGAATATCAATTTTATGTTTTACTTTTTAGAAATTGTTAGATGGTGATGGTACAGGGACGAAATGAAGACCCTTTTGATCCATGTGCATGTAATTTATCTGAGCACACGTTCACGCTCACCTGATAAAAGTATGGGTTGGGTTCTGATTCACCCACGCCGTTGAAGTCCTCCACGTTCACGAGCTGGAAGTCGTAGGTGAATCCAGGGTTCGGCGCCTGGAACTCTGGCTGGAGCTGAACGTGAGGGAGGTTCCCCAGCTGCTTATAGCGCCAGTTATACAGGTTACACAGACTGCAGGAGAGAGAGAGAGAGAGAGAGAGAGAGAGAGAGAGAGAGAGAGAGAGAGAGAGAGAGAGAGAGAGAGAGAGAGAGAGAGTCAAAATAGGACACATCAGATGAAAAAGTGTATCTGAGGACACAGTAGCCCTGCTCTGAAACCTAGTGAGCGTATAACTAAATGGCATCATAAGGCATCATAGTTGCACACCAGAAGGGTAGACAGCATCAAGTTGCCTTCAAAAGAGAATGTGCTTTGGATTCCAAGATAAAATGAGCAACCAAAAAAAAAAAAAAACACATTAATAATTTGAGCTTGTCGGAGTGCATTCTGGGACAATCTGCAGTGTAAAAAGGAAACAATCAGTATGGGGGACGTGTTGAGAGAAATTAATGTAAACAGAATATTTGATCAAAATCCTACTAGTAACAATAAGAAATAGTTTCATATAATTAAACAAATGTACCAAATATGTGTGTATTTTCTTTGTTTCTGCTTATTAGAATGTGGTCTACAAGAACAAACATTTAAAGTTATTTTAGTATTATTTATATGCTATTATTATTTAGTTTTATTTATATATATTATATGTATATACTATTATATTTAGTTTTATATAATAGTATTTATTATTTTGAATTAGCTTTTATTTTAAAATTTTCAGTTTTCATTTTAATTTATTAAGTTTTAGTAATAGCGTTTTTATATTTATATTTAGCTATAATTTATTTTTATTTTAGTTTTAGTTTAGTATTTTGTCTCAGTTACTAGCCAAAATTTTAAGTTTGTTTTTCATTAAATATTTATAATTTATTTCAGTTTTATTTCAATTAGCGAAAAGGGTTTTTAATACTATTAGTTAACAATAACAACACAGCAAGTAAGTATTATGTGCAATTCTTTGGTGGCGAGTTTAAGCCTTCGCACAAAAAAAAAAAAACAACAACTGGTACATAATAAAAGCACCTTTCTAGTCTGACAAGCGGACTGACCTGGCCCGTGCTCTGCCCTGGGCGTCCAGGTCTACGGTGGGGACACCCAGACGCACGAAGCGGGTGAAAAGCGACTGCTCCATGTTGGAATATTTCTGAAAGGCCATGTTCTTGATGACAGGAGGCAACTGATGATGATCACCAATCATAATCCAGCGTTTAAGTCGACTGTAGCCGTCTTCCGGGTTCTGTAACACAAAAGCAGAACATTTGTGAAAATTATTGTGGAAACTTGATTATTTTTAACTAGATGTTTACTATATTTTATTTTTGCATTAAAGTGCCCCTTTCATGCAGTGTGTAATACAGCTGTTTGCGAATGTAAAGGATTTGCATAATGCCAGCCTATAGTCTCCAATGGCTGCCGGTGAACACCGTCTCCTTTGACCCACCCTCAAACACTGTAGTTGTAACTGAGACTGGAAGAGTTTGGTTCGTGTTGCTCATGTCGATTAAACGCTGCAAAACCACTTCAAAAGGCACTTCAAAAGGATGAAGACTAACGCCATCGTTACTGTTCATATCACTGTGCATCAAGTTCTGAGGAAGATCCAGAGCTGAAATTCTAATACGGTAATTGGCGTTTCGTTTACGACACAACAACAGACTGAGCAGTCTGACCAACCAGAGCAGAGTAGACCAATCACAACAGACTGTGCCATCTGACCAATCAGAGCAGAGTAGACCAATCACAACAGACTGGGCCATCTGACCAATCAGAGCAGAGTAGACCAATCACAACAGACTGGGCCATCTGACCAATCAGAGCAGAGTAGACCAATCACAACAGACTGGGCCATCTGACCAATCAGAGCAGAGCAGACCAATCACAACAGATTGGGCCATCTGACCAATTAGATCAGAGCAGACCAAATCACAACAGATTGGGCCATCTGACCAATCAGAGCAGAGTAGACCAATCACAACAGACTGGGCCATCTGACCAATTAGATCAGAGCAGACCAATCACAACAGACTGGGCAATCTGACCAATTAGATCAGAGCAGACCAATCACAACAGACTGGGCCATCTGACCAATTAGAGCAGAGCAGACCAATCACAACAGACTGGGCCATCTGACCAATCAGAGCAGAGCAGACCAATCACAACAGACTGGGCCATCTAACCAATCAGAGCAGAGTAGACCAAATCACAACAGACTGGGCCATCTGACCAATCAGAGCAGAGCAGACCAATCACAACAGACTGGGCCATCTAACCAATCAGAGCAGAGTAGACCAAATCACAACAGACTGGGCCATCTGACCAATCAGAGCAGAGTAGACCAAATCACAACAGACTGGGCCATCTGACCAACCAGAGCAGACCAGACTCTCGAAAAGGAAGGGTTTAGAGACACCAAATCTCAAACGAACCGTTTTCAGTTGCATACATTTTGCATTAAACATTTAGAAATTAATTTGCTACGATGGCTATTTGGTTGAAATAAAGGTTCCTCTAATCTCAACATTATTTAACAATATAATAATAATCATCATCATCAACAAACACAATATTTGGGGGTCGTACCTGCAGCAGTAGAGGGATGAAGGTCTCAATCTCCAGGATTTGAGCTGCCTCCTCCATCAGGATGTTATCATACTAGAGAAAGATCAAGGCAGCAACATTAATGTTAAGTGTAGACTTGCAAATTCACTTCAGTAAATCAGTTCATTCAGATCATATAGAACCGGTTCAAAACACTTTTAGTGACATATACATACATAAGTCAAATGTTTGGACATGTTTTCAAACATATTTTAGAATAATAGTGATTAAAAACTAGAGATAATTTGGAATTTTAAATCCAAACTCTTGGTGTACACTTGTGGTGGTGTGTTGACGATTACTGCTGATGCTTTTCTTTGTCAAATGCAGCACTTGTTCATGATTCCAACATGTCACCCAATCAAAAATGCCTTGAAACTTTTTTTAAACGGGTTTAACTCAACTTTAAAAGCAATGGTTCAAAAGGACGCTGTGTTTGTGAATCACATGACACTGATACCTTGAAGCCCAGCTCCACCAGGTCGTGGCGTTTGAGGGCGGCGTGTGTGCAGGTCATGGCGATGATCTTGGCCTCTTTCACCAGCAGGTATTTGGATCGGTCCAGCCCGCTGCGCAACAGCTCAAACGCCCTGAACTCCTGCAGGAGAGAAGATGCCTTTATGAACCGCTCAGTGCTGAACCCACACACTAACATGGTTATAATCCGTCGCTTGTTTCACTCAAATCACACTAAAATCCCTCTATATACCAGGTACACTCTAGAGTAAAAACAGCATGCAATGACTGAAGAGTGAGAATATGAAGCTCATACTTGGAGGAAAAAAATTCATAAATTTTATTTGGAGGTTCAAAAGAGCAAAAGTATGCAATTTGGTGCAGATGCTGATATTTATATGACCAAAATGTAAGATGAAATTCTGATGCGTGTTATGTAAATCAATGCGATCTTTATAACCGTATAGTAGATACTTTCATAAAATGCATATAAATATCAGTCGTTACTCTATATCGGTCTCAGTAAGATGATAATTTAAATGCTTAGTTTTATGATCAAAGCTCTAGTTAATGACGATTGAGAGATGAACAAATAAGAGGATGGATACCCGACCCGAGCCCGATGGGACCTGACAGTATCCGAGGGGCCGGGCTGGGTTCGGACAGATATTTAGAAATGATGTTTGAGTCGGGTTCGGTCACGTCAGCGCGATAAGGCATTGAACATTTGAAATTTAAAACAGCTTATTATGTCGGTAGCCAATGGGCCTGTTTAACTTGATGCAAAGGTTCTTCAAAGGACATCCGTCTTCCTGTGTCTGCGGAAATGTGTTCATGTAGCTGTGACAACACGCATCACGTGCGTGCATATTAGGCTACATGTGGCTGGCAGCGCAACGATGGAAGACGGATGCTACGAACAACTTCAGCGCTGCTGCAGGACCATCGAGCAGAAGAGGACAGCCTTGAAGCCATCCACAGTTGATGCAATCCTTTTTCTGCATTAAAACCTGGATTAGCCTAAACTTTGATGGATGGATTATGTAAATGGATCCCATGTTGCAGTTTAGTAGCCATACACCAAAAAAAAATGGCATCTCAATAAGCTGCATTTGTGTTACGTTAATGTTTTGTTCTGCTAGCTTGGGGCATTTTTGGCAGACCTTTGTTCATTTAATTTCAATTGGCTATTTGATTGGTCCCTGTGTTAACGTGTGCTTTGTTGCCCCGTGTGCGCGCTGAAGCGCTCATCTACATTTCAGAATGCCTTCCTACAGTTGCTTAATAAAAGTGGGCCTTCCACACAAACAAAGTACATGTGTCATTGAGAAAAAAACTGACGGGCTCGGACATAAATATCTTAATGCCTGTCGGGCTCGGGTCGGGTTCGGTTACTGCTCTACCGGACGCGGGCCGGGCTCGGACAGAAAAACGTGGCCTGATCCGCACTCTAGAACAAATACACCTTCCTCAAAAGCTTGATGATCATATTTGATACGCATGATTTTTGTATAAAATGATGTCTGGATAATCAAGTAAAAGTTGCTTCAGTCCAGTAAGTGTGAGTTACGACATACAAGTTATTCATACACCTTACATTCATACAGGTTAGGTTTTTTTTAGCAAATTTTGATCACATTGATAATTGAGAGGCATTAGAAATGTGCATATCCAATATAACACAGCAGGCTTCATCAGGTTAAAGTAAGAGGTGTAAGAGTCACCCCAATATTTTAAATGACTGAATTTCACAAGGTGAGGTTGGTGTTTGAACATCCAGCAGAGGAGATCGTGTTTCTTTCTACTTCCTGTCATTTGTTAGAAACAGCATCTTTGGTTTCTTCTCACCATGGGCAGCACACTCAGATATTGAGTATCTGTTTCTGTTCAATAGTGGCTCAGATATGTGCAGTGAAGAGAGGACAACCCAGCTGCATATTTTCAGGACTGTGTCCATTGGGAAATGAATATTTGATGCACTTCTGCATTAATATTAAACCCATCAAAACATTCAATATTGATGAGGCCATTTTTTTTAACCCTGAGTCTTCAGCAGTGACGGTTGAGGGACAGTGATGCCCAGACAGACAAACACACACATGCACAGCAGCTTTGTGGCTATGATGACGCACAACTTTATTACAGCAACGTGTCTTTGTTGTCAGCAGATGAACACAAAGGCTGAAAGGATGAGAAATCAACATCAAAGAAGGGGCATCCTAGAATAATGGGCCTTAAAGGAGGAGAGGGAGATAATTATTGATGGATTTATCTTCATGGATGAACAAACCTTGAGCTTACTCCACACCCTGTCCAAAGCACACATGGGCATACTATGTATTTAAAGAAGGCCTATTCTGCTTTTTTCCCCATGTTCATCTTTCTTTAGTGTGTAATGTTGCTGTTTGAGTCCCTCCAGTGGGAGTTCTCCTCTAAATATCAGTGTCAGTGTTTCTGAACTCCCTGAAACGCCTCCATTGTAGTCTAGAGTTTTCTTCTGGGAACGAACACGTCATGATATTCCTCATTTAAATCATTCATATGCAGAATAAAGGGGCGGGGCCTGGTTGAGTTAGTTAGTAGTGTGTTGAAACCAAGCGGCAACCTCCCGCGGTCTCTCTTGAAGACTCACTTAAACTGCAGTTCATCGACTGGCCGCTAGAGACCGGCTCCAAAAGGGAGCAGAATCTCATTGAGCTCCATGTTAAAATGCCCAACTTTACAGCAGAATAAAACATGTTTACAGACTGGTACATAAAGTGGTTTTGGTCTATAGGGCTAATTTTGCCCATCATGACAACTGTGAGGGGGGTGAATTATTTTATAACTCATCTGCTTAAATTATATTAAGGATAATTAATGGCGTGGCCACTTGAGTGACAGGTGGATTGCCACTATGGTTGAGCTAGGCGGGCGTGGTTTCAGCAATCCGGCATCTCAGCTCCACCCACGTCCTGCCCTCTTTGTCAATTTCAGTTATCCGGGAGTGACGCACTGCCAAAAAAAAGCTTCAAAAATGCTCTTCAGAAACCTACCAGTGCCGTCACGGACACTACGTTCATATTTTTTACAGTCTATGGTTGAAACTGGTGGTTATGGTAAGGAGCGGTACATTTCCCAAACACGCTGAAAGGGCTTGACCAATCACAACACACTGCTCCAGCCGACCAATCAGAGCACACTGTGCTTTTCAGAAGGAGGGGCTTCATAGAGACAGAAACTAAACGGAGCGTTACTGACAGACTGGGAAGAGAGGAGCTGCAACAAATATAGGGAAAATAATGTGCGTCAAGACCAAGACTTATAATTGGTCCTCTTTAAAAGTTAGCCGTATTGGGCATTGGCTATTTTGAATTGTATTTTACAAATGCACTGGTGCATTGTGATGAAACTGATAGCACCATGGCTCATCTGAACGTTGGTGACAGTATAACTCCCGCCGATGGGGCTTTGTGCTTTGCAGAGCCATATCAATTTGGTGACAGCGACACCTATAGGGCAAAAGTAATTACATTACATTACATGTTTTTCAAATTATTTAATTTGTTTGTCAAATTATGCCAACTGGGATACAGCGTATTGAATTTACTTGTAACATACTTTCTGTTGTTGTGCTTTGCCCTGTAATTGCTGCTTGCAGCTACATTAATTATGATTGATCTATTAAATGATTTACCCCACACTGTTTTTTGCCAGAATCAGCAGAAAAATGGATCAGCCTTAATGCAGGCAGTCAAAACTCTGTGTTCATACAAGACACATTCTTGCATTCATAAAGTGCAGGATGGAGTACCTGTCTTTAAACATACATGTATTATAATTAGTAGTGTCAAAAAATAACTAAAATCACACATTGTTTTCATAATGGCACCTAACATTAAAGTTTAATACATTTTCATATTGTAATACTTTCACATTGAGTTTCTCCAAAATAATGTATACTATATTATATATAACAACGAAGACTTAATATTTGAAATATTAGTTTAATGGCATCTTTTTACTACGCACTATGAATGAAGGCCAGTATCTCTGATACCAGTACTGACACTGATGTCTTTATTATATGGATTTTTCTCCTCAATTTCAGCCATTCAACATTACAGTATAATTAGTACTGTATAAATCAGTTTCATTTAAAAAATTGGCAAAAATCAATCAAAAGCTATTAATTTTTAACATTAAACATTACAATTAAACATTGTAAATTTTGGTGGTGCTGTTCTGAAACTATTTGAGTACATTCACAGCATAGTCCTGATGGCACATTATGAGTTTTGTAATGATACGGTGCTGTTCATAAAATACAGCAATTTGTGACAAAATTCAAAATGGCCGACTCCCAGAAGGGCCAATATGGGAAAATTGGGTATTATTTGACCCAGTGTGCTGCACTAAACCAAAAGATACCAGTTTTATGATCGAATTGAATCATGAGGCAAGTGATTATTCATACATCTATCTACAGTGTAGGATAAAAAGCTAAAGAGTATCTAAACACAATTAATAATATAATTTTAGCTCCATTGCAGCCCTACCTCTAGCTGGGTGAAGATCTTGCGGATGTGGCGGTAGCAGCCCTCAGCGATGTCCATGTCCTCCTGGTAAGACTGGCCTTTGAACACCGGCTGAGGAGCATTGGAGAAGTACTTATGGAAGGGGAAGTGTGACGCCACGTCCTGCACCTGCACCTCTCGGCTGGGCTTTGGCTTCACTTTACTCATGTATTCCTCCCAACGAGACATTATCTACGACAAGAGATACAGACAGACAGATAAGATCAGCGCCTGAGGATTTCATGGGCAGAACTCATTAACAGCGCATCAATGGACAAACAGCCTTGTCACAATCCACACTTAATTAGTGCAACACGTGTAATCTCTGTGATCTGAGCTAATGGCCCGTACAGATCCCCCGAGGCGCTGATATGAATCTACCGACCACAGCGTGATGGATCGAACCACAGAGAGCGAGAAGATGAACACAAATGTAAGCGTGAAACCACTGCATGCATGCGGCTTAGATTCACACGCCAGTGCTGCACTCCTCAACCTTCTTGACTCACCGTCCACAACAATATTCGAAGGCCTAGTTTTGTTTTCAAAACTTAAGCATAAGTTTAGAGCTTGGCATAACTAGAATAATGTAAATGTACAATCATCATTAAAAAAGTGAGTTTTAAGACTTACGTCAGGGGTCTACAACACATCTACGGCCTGATTGGAGGTAGCTCGCAAGACGTACTTGTCATCTAAGGTAGAGTGAGCTAATATAGACAGTTGTCCCACCCACTCCAACGCAAATCAGGGTTGACATGTCGGCCGTGAGGTTACTATTTTTCATGCATATGTATTACAACATAACAGAAAAACAACCAACAATAGAAATAAAACAGGACATCACATTTTCAACCAAGCAAGATTAAGCAAAGTTAGCAGGAGTTTCATAGAGGCACAGCAGAAATTATGTGAAAAATGTATGAACACACAAATTTTCCATTTCAAAATTCCATACTTTTCCAGACTAAAATTTCCAACCCTCTCTGTATATTTTCAGACCATATTTAAAATAAAAACATTTCCAGATGATCAAATATAAATCTGAAAATAATGCTGTATGGACAATTTATTTCCTCAAGGGTACTATTCACATGCGTACTGGAAATGTTTGCGTGCTTGCGCATTCCAATTTCTAGTGTTTTATATATATATATATATATATATATATATATATATATAAAATTACCTATTTCCTTTCCTCTTACCATGAAGAAGATGAGAGCATGGATGCACATGTATTAATAGAGATCTATTTGCTCAAAATATGGCCTCTAATATCAAGGCCTAATGTCCAATTTAACGCCATCTTCTGAGGCGGCGGAGAAACCATGCCACGAAATGGGCTGATGGTGCAATAGGTGGCTCAGTGTGCAAAACTGTGCCTTGTCCTATATGCTGAAGGTCTGTATATTTTTAGAGGCTCTGTAATACGGTGCTAACAATATCAAGAGAAGTAACCCGAAACGCTAATAATCTGCATTTTTGCATAATGAAAAAGCGCGCCTTTATTTCATTCAGTCGTTTTTGACACTCACTAAAGAATCACTAAACAGCTGCCATGAAAACTACTTGTATGATCTTTTTTTTTTTTTATTCAATTCTTAGTTTTCTATTATAGAAAACTAAATAAGGGCAATAGTCTGGAAATGCAAATATTTTTCCATACTCCGTTTACTTTTCCCCCATACTTTTCTAGACCTGGAAATGACTCAAATCAAATTCCATATGGCATAGGAACCCTGTTATTTGAATGCATCTCTAAGAGGGAACCATTCGATGGCAGCTGCTTTTCATCTTCCCTCCGTGTAATGCCAAATAAAGTAGTGTTTATTAGCGTTTACAGAGGTTACCGGGGACACTGCTCTATGTTTGCCGTTCCATAAGCACCACCTACTGACAGAGAGTTTACCATTTACAATTTCATTCAGCATGTCTGCCTTTGTTCAGACCAGTGCGAAAATCTGGCTGAATTTTTAAGGACTGTATTCTCTGATTCTGTTCTTTTCTCTGCCGTGACAGTGGCCTACAAAAACTTTTCAGGTGTAAAACAGTTTCATAGTTGTTAATATGAGAATTATGATATATTTAACAGATTTAAAGGATTAGTTCACTTTAAAATGAAAATTTCCTGATAATTTACTCATCTAAGATGTTCATGTCTGTCTTTCTTCAGTCGAAAATAAATTTAGTTTTTTGAGGAAAACATTCCAGGATTTTTCTCCACATAATGGACTTCAATGGGGACCAACGGTTGAAGGTCCAAATCACTACAGTTTCAAAGGAAGGGCTTCAGAGGCTCTGCACGATCCCAGACGAGGAATAGGGTCTTATCTAGACAAACCATTGGTAAAAAAAAAAAAAACATTTATATACTTTTTAACCTCAAAAGCACGACTTCGGTGTTGTTCTTCTTCACGAAGTATGACGTTATCACGTTGGAAAGAACATGCGTGACGTACGTGAAAGTAGCGGACTCAATGCCGAAAAACTCCATCTCATGTTCTCCTCCAACTTTAAATTGTCCGACATCGTTGCTTTACCATTATTTTTGTAAAGGGCGTTTGATGTTAGCACTGGGACGATACTTCCAGGTCACGGGCGTGACCTTTCCTACATGATGGCTTCATACACCGAATCAACACCGAAGTTGCGCATTTGAGGTTAAGTAGTACATAAAAATAAATTCAATTTTTTTTTTTTAAACCCTATTCCTCGTCTGGGATCGTGCAGAGCCTCTGAAGTCCTTCTGCATTGATTTGGAAAAAGTAGCTCTCAAATGAAAAAAGGTTGGAGACCCCTGTCTTTAGGGTGTGTTCACACTTATAGGTCGGTTCACTTGGTTTGTTTGGACCAAAAAAACAAACAAACATTGAGTCCTGGTCCGCTTAGCGTTCAAATTGGCATTTTAACAACGAACCTAAACATACTGAACCTAAAGGCATAGGGATAGGTTCACAACCTGATTGGTTGTCTTTTATTACATATATTTCACGCCAGACCTCGTCTCGGCCCGTTTGATTGGTGCGCACCAAGGGATGGCAGCGTTCACACTTATTCAAATTAACCACACTAACAGAGCAATCACACCAGGGTACGTTTTAATCCAATCGAACAGGCCAAGTGTGAACAGTGTGTTCACACTTGGCATGTTCGGAGAAACTAGAGAAAAATCTCTAGCTTTTCTCTTAGGCTACTTCATACATCTATGTTTAACAAGACTCTGGGAATCCTGGTTCTTCAATGAAAACAGTTGCTGAAGAGGAGAATTATCTATTCAAGCTCACCTTATCTATCTTATACTATCTTACCCACCTTTTCCCTAAAGAACCTACTGTGTTTTAGATTATGGGAGGCACTTCCGGTTTGGGGAGGTTCCACTCAAAAAGACTGAAACAAACCATTTCAAATCTTAAGGTTGTGCTACCAATAATCCTCCTCCGTCAGTTTGACTGAATGAGCTGTACAATTTCCTTCATGTTCTATTTTCAGACATTAGAAGAGTAATGTAACGCTTGTTATTTTAATGTGAGCTCTTTCAGTTGCTGCACTCTTTTCTTTTTTTTCTTTTGTATTCTGCCGTAACAGTATGAAAAAGGACAACATGTTCTGTGCATTTGTGGTCTGCTCTCCCGATTTAATTTACAATATATCCCATTAATAATTCACTGGAATGCACCGAGAATCTCTAGTTTTCCTCCCCAGATCCTCATATTCACACAGATGCTTTAAAAGGTAAATCGCCTCCCCTTTCCACTTCTAATCCCCATTAGCAGCGTTTACTGGAAGGCTTCTAAAGCAGGTAAATACTAAGGGTGTAACGATATACTGCGATATAAGAATGTGACGATATGTATCGTTGATGGAAACGATATGATAAAGTTGTTTTATCCAAGGCTCAACTTGCTGTAGTAGGCATATTTATAAGGAATAATTTACAAATGTACCACAAATGTAAATTCTGTCGTCATGTACTCACCATCAAGTCGTTTTTCGTTTAATTTCCAATCACAAATGAAGATATTCTTTATGAAACCTGAGGGATTTCTGTCCATTCCTCTCAAACTTAAAAGATCCAAAAAATGTCAAAGGCATCGCAAAAAGAACTAATCGAGTGGTCTAATCCAAATCCAAGTCTACTGAAGAGACACAAACGATGCCTTATGATGAACAGATTTACCACAACACACATACTGTAGTAAACACGGACATTCAAACGTTTGAGGAACCCTCGAAAACAACATGAGAGTGGGTAAATGCAGAATTTAAATTCTTGGATGAGCTAAACATTTACAGTTTGAGAGCGGCCATTTTGACACGCTTTCTTGCGATTAGAACTGTGATTGATTGCTTTGATCATCTGAAGTGCACACGCTCCCGGGACGGCACTCTTCAAAGTGAGAGTGCAAACATAATTTAAATCATCAGATCACATTTAGTTTTGGTAGTATGATTATTCAAAGCATTTCAGATGGATTAATGCGTCAGTAACGCGTGAGGGAAATAAAGTTTACGGAGTTTCAGTGACATTACTACATTAAATGACTATATATAAATGTTGAATATAATGTATAATAATGTAGTGGGGAATATTTGTGGGTCCTGATAATAATGCACTAATAATAATATTATTATTTTAATAATAGTAAAAAAGTTTAAAAAAAGTCTCTATTTTGGCTTAAAATATCAGGATACATATCGTATCGCGAGTTCAGTATCGAGATTTATATCGAATCGTGACACGAGTCTATCGTTAAACCCCTAGTAAATACAATATCTGTCTTTCAAAATGACGGAAAGCGCTTTGAAATATTATCATTCAATGCTAAATTGAATTCACGTGTTTGATTAAGGCAATAACGACATAATACAGAAAACGTCCCACTTCCAGGATACTGTATTTTAAAGATAATTTCGTAAAATCAAAATAAGCTTTACAGAGCTTTATTGGACAGTGTTTTAAGCAAAGCGTTTTTCATGCTTGTGTAATTGTAATTTTTGCAAATGCATCAGTGGAACAGTCCTTAAGACACTAACAGTTTACAGGCGGTGGACAATCGAGGTCACAGTTACAATAACTAAGGACACTAAAGAGCCCTTTCTACTGAACCATCTCTCCAGGGCCCATGATCAGCTGTGTGAACATGCCATAGTCCTGCTGCGGAGAGACATGAGGACTGCAGGTGTGAACAGAGCAATAAACTGCAATGTCCGTAAGGTAAGACAGGGAGACAGGAAGGACAGCTGATCGTCCTTTCTAATGCCAAACCACATGTAACCATGTGCACCCCCAGATGTTCGAGTCCCTGTTCAGGGACTTATTGTAATGCTTGATTTCTCTTATTTAAATGATTTTAAGTCTTGAGAGCTGAGCTGATCATTCTTTGCCTATTCCTCTCTCTCTCAAGAACCCATTTAAATCTCTCATTTAATTCATCTTGGATTTATATGATTTATTAGCTTTTTTCACTTCCTGTTTGTCAACATTTTAAGTAACATTGCTTTTTTTTTTTACTTGAAGGGAGCAAATATGGTAACAGTGTTGACGATGAAATGTCAGACACAGCTAAATATCCCATTTTTGGTCAATGAAATAACTTAAGAATTACAAAATCACCTCTCTTATAAAAAAAGGCTGAATATTCATTCAACAGGTCAAAAGGAAGCAGATCATGTTGGGAGGGGAGTGATTGGTACCTGGTAGAGGTAGAAGTGTCCAGCGGTCTCACATGTGTAGGAAACGTCTCCGGGCACATCTAGACTCTCCTGCAGACGCGCCACCTCTCGCAGGAGCTCGAGACGTCGGGACAGCACATAGTTCACTCTTCCATACCTAACACACAGAGGAGAGGACACTTAATACTCAAGACAAGTACATCATGCGGTCCAGAACGAGGCCTGGGCCAATACATTTGTTGGAAAATTTAGGGGCGCAAAAACACTTTAGGGGCACAATGTATCAAATGTTTTTTTCCTAAACAAAAGGATTTAAGGAGACATTTGAAAGCAAAATTATTTATTAGAATACAAAAAGTACACCAAGTCTTTTTTTATATTTCTTGCTTCAAAACGTATTTAATAATTATGTAATTGTTTATAGAATTACTTTAAACTGTATACAATAGCGCATAACTTTAATGAACTGATTATTGTGCCAATATTAGTAGAATGTATATACTGAAAAATGTATGTTTATTTTGAAGGCTCTTAGTCTTCCTATGATGGGATGGGCCAGACAGGAGCTACGGTTTACACTGAATTAAATGCCAGAAACAGTTTACTGTGTAACCAAATTTAGTTTTACAAAATCACCACATTAAAAATAAATAACATTAAAATCAGATGATATTTAGAGCTTTGAAGTGCTGGAAAAAGTGGGAAGCCCTTGAAAAGTGCTTGAATTTCACTCTCAAAAGATTGTACAAACCCTGAGATGAATAACGTAAAAATACACACAAAAAACATCAACTGTTTCTTCTTCCACAATCCATGTGGCGTGACTACAGTAAATCATGTGGTGTCACTACAGTAAATCATGTGGTGATGTGGCGTGACTACAGTAAATCATGTGGGGTCAATACAGTTAATCGTGGCGTGACTACAGTAAATCATGTGGCGTCGCTACAGTAAATCATGTGGTGATGTGGCGTGACTACAGTAAATCATGTGGGGTCAATACAGTTAATCATGTGGCGTCACTACAGTAAATCATGTGGCGTGACTACAGTAAATCATGTGGCGTCACTACAGTAAATCATGTGGTCTCACTACAGTAAATCATGTGGGGTCAATACAGTTAATCATGTGGCGTCACTACAGTTAATCATATGGCGTGACTACAGTAAATCATGTGGCGTCGCTACAGTAAATCATGTGGTGATGTGGCGTGACTACAGTAAATCATGTGGGGTCAATACAGTTAATCATGTGGCGTCACTACAGTAAATCATGTGGCGTGACTACAGTAAATCATGTGGCGTCACTACAGTAAATCATGTGGTCTCACTACAGTAAATCATGTGGGGTCAATACAGTTAATCATGTGGCGTCACTACAGTTAATCATATGGCGTGACTACAGTAAATCATGTGGCGTCGCTACAGTAAATCATGTGGCGTCACTACAGTAAATCGTTGGGTGACTACGGTAAATCATGTGGGGTGACTACGGTAAATCATGTGGCGTTACTACAGTAAATCATGTGGAGTTACTACAGTAAATTGTGGGGTGACTACAGTAAATAATGTGGGGTGACTACGGTAAATCGTGGCGTGACTACGGTAAATCATGTGGTGATGTGGCGTGACTACGGTAAATCATGTGGCGTGACTACAGTAAATCGTGGCGTGACTACAGTAAATCATGTTGCGTCAATACAGTAAATCGTGGCGTCGCTACAGTAAATCATGTGGGGTCAATACAGTAAATCGTGGCGTCGCTACAGTAAATCATGCGGCGTCGCTACAGTAAATCGTAGCGTGGCTACAGTAAATCATGTGGTCTCACTACAGTAAATCATGTGGCGTCGCTACAGTAAATCATGTGGAGTGACTACAGTAAATCATGCGGCATCGCTACAGTAAATCGTGGCGTGGCTACAGTAAATCATGTGGTCTCACTACAGTAAATCATGTGGCGTCGCTACAGTAAATCATGTGGAGTGACTACAGTAAATCATGTGGCGTCGCTACAGTAAATCATGTGGCGTGACTACAGTAAATCATGTGGCGTGACTACAGTAAATCATGTGGTCTCACTACAGTAAATCATGTGGTGATGTGGCGTGACTACAGTAAATCAATGTGGTGTCGCTACAGTAAATCGTGGCGTTGCTACAGTAAATCATGTGGCGTTGCTACAGTAAATCGTGGCGTGACTACAGTAAATCATGTGGTCTCACTACAGTAAATCATGTGGCGTCGCTACAGTAAATCGTGGCGTGACTACAGTAAATCATGTGGTCTCACTACAGTAAATCATGTGGCGTCACTACAGTAAATTATACTACGGTAAATCATGTGGTGTCGCTACAGTAAATCATGTGGTGATGTGGCGTGACTACAGTAAATCATGTGGGGTCACTACAGTAAATCATGTGGTGTCGCTACAGTAAATCATGTGGGGTCACTACAGTAAATTACACTACAGTAAATCATGTGGCGTCACTACAGTAAATCATGTGGTGTGACTACAGTAAATCATGTGGCGTGACTACAGTAAATCATGGCATGACTACGTAAACTACAGTAAATCATGCGTCGCTACAGCGCCGCTACAGTAAATCATAATGGCGTGGCGACTACAGTAAATCGTAATGGCTACAGTAAATCATGTCACTACAGTAAATCATGTGGCGTGACTACAGTAAATCATGTGGCGTCGCTACAGTAAATCATGTGGCGTGACTACAGTAAATCATGTGGCGTGACTACAGTAAATCATGTGGCGTGACTACAGTAAATCATGTGGCGTCGCTACAGGCGTGGCGTCACGCTACAGTAAATCATACTACAGTAAATCATGTGGCGTGACTACAGTAAATCATGTGGCGTGACTACAGTAAATCATGTGGCGTCGCTACAGTAAATCACAGTAAATCATGTGGTGTCGCTACAGTAAATCATGTGGCGTCGCTACAGTAAATCATGTGGTGTGACTACAGTAAATCATGTGGCGTCGCTACAGTAAATCATGTGGCGTCACTACAGTAAATCATACTACAGTAAATCATGTGGCGTCACTACAGTAAATCATGTGGCGTCGCTACAGTAAATCGCGTGACTACAGTAAATGTGGCGTCGCTACAGTAAATCATACTACAGTAAATCATGTGTGACTACAGTAAATCATGTGGCGTCGCTACAGTAAATCATGTGGCGTCACTACATTAAATCATACTACGATAAATCATGTGGCGTGACTACAGTAAATCATGTGGTGTCGCTACAGTAAATCATACTACAGTAAATCATGTGGTGTGACTACAGTAAATCATGTGGCGTCGCTACAGTAAATCATGTGGTGTCGCTACAGTAAATCATACTACAGTAAATCATGTGGTGTGACTACAGTAAATCATGTGGCGTCTCTACAGTAAATCATGTGGTGTCGCTACAGTAAATCATACTACAGTAAATCATGTGGTGACTACAGTAAATCATGTGGCGTCGCTACAGTAAATCATGTGGTGTCACTACAGTAAATCATACTACAGTAAATCATGTGGTGTGGCTACAGTAAATCATGTGGCGTGGCTACAGTAAATCATGTGGCGTCGCTACAGTAAATCATGTGGCGTCACTACAGTAAATCATGTGGCATCGCTACAGTAAATTGTGGCATGACTACAGTAAATCATGTGGCGTCACTACAGTAAATTATGTGGCATCGCTACAGTAAATCATGTGGCGTCACTACAGTAAATCATGTGGCATCGCTACAGTAAATCATGTGGCGTCACTACAGTAAGTCATGTGGCGTGACTACAGTAAGTCGTGGGGTCACTACAGTAAATCGTGGCGTCGCTACAGTAAATCATGTGGCGTCACTACAGTAAATCATGGTGAATGTTGGTGATCTGTGACCCTGATCTTCACTCGTGGCTCAATGTTTCTTCTGGTTTCCACGTCAGCGCTGTTTAATCTGATATCTGTGGTTTATAACAGAGAATCCTGCGGCAAATGCTTCCACTAGATCTCACAGTAGTGATGTTATTAATACTGTGGTGAATTCAGGCGCTCTCTCACTGGATCTCCAGCGCTGTGTCGTAACTGTCGACTATGGCATGTTCATGTGATCGAGATCGGCCCATGTGTGAGCTCACGCTGCGGTCTATTATTGCTCAGAGCATGATAAACGGTCAGCGCAACTCAAACCAGTAGTGCGGTTTCATTACATTGCGGTGCCAGTTTCTACAAACCCGATTCCAAAAAAGTTGGGACACTGTACAAATTGTGAATTAAAAAAAAAACAAAAAAAAATTACAAATCTCATAAACTTATATTTTATTCACAATAGAATATAGATATATCAAATGTTGAAAGTGAGACATTTTGAAATGTCATGCCAAATATTGGCTCATTTTGGATTTCATGAGAGCTACACATTCCAAAAAAGTTGGGACAGGTAGCAATAAGAGGCCGGAAAAGTTAAATGTACATATAAAGGAACAGCTGGAGGACCAATTTGCAACTTATTAGGTCAATCGGCAACATGATTGGGTATAAAAAGAGCCTCTCAGAGTGGCAGTGTCTCTCAGAAGTCAAGATGGGCAGAGGATCACCAATTCCCCCAATGCTGCGGCCAAACATACTGGAGCAATATCAGAAAGGAGTTTCTCAGAGAAAAACTGCAAAGAGTTTGAAGTTATCATCATCTACAGTGCATAATATCATCCAAAGATTCAGAGAATCTGGAACAATCTCTGTGCGTAAGGGTCAAGGCCGGAAAACCATACTGGATGCCCGTGATCTTCGGCCCTTAGACGGCACTGCATCACATACAGGAATGCTACTGTAATGGAAATCACAACATGGGCTCAGGAATACTTCCAGAAAACATTGTCGGTGAACACAATCCACCGTGCCATTCGCCATTGCCGGCTAAAACTCTATAGGTCAAAAAAGAAGCCATATCTAAACATGATCCAGAAGCGCAGGCGTTTTCTCTGGGCCAAGGCTCATTTAAAATGGACTGTGGCAAAGTGGAAAACTGTTCTGTGGTCAGACCAATCAAAATTTGAAGTTCTTTTTGGAAAACTTCAGTTCAGAAGCCTGCATCTCTGATGGGATGGGGTTCATGAGTGCGTGTGGCATGGGCAGCTTACACATCTGGAAAGGCACCATCAATGCTGAAAGGTATATCCAAGTTCTAGAACCACATATGCTCCCAGCCAGACGTTGTCTCTTTCAGGGAAGACCTTGCATTTTCCAACATGACAATGCCAGACCACATCCTGCATCAATTACAACATCATGGCTGCGTAGAAGAAGGATCTGGGGACTGAAATGACCAGCCTGCAGTCCAGATCTTTCACCCATAGAAAACATTTGGCGCATCATAAAGAGGAAAATGCCACAAAGAAGACCTAAGACAGTTGAGCAACTAGAAGCCTGTATTAGACAAGAATGGGACAACATTCCTATTCCTAAACTTGAGCAGCTTGTCTCCTCAGTCCCCAGACGTTTGCAGACTGTTAGAAAAAGAAGAGGGGATGCCACACAGTGGGAAACATGGCCTTGTCCCAACTTTTTTGAGATGTGTTGATGCCATGAAATTTAAAATCAACTTATTTTTCCCGTAAAATGACACATTTTCTCAGTTTAAACATTTGATATGTCATCTATGTTGTATTCTCAAAATATTGAAATGTATATTTACAATTTGTACAGTGTCCCAACTTTTTTGGAACCGGGTTTGTAAAATCGGGATTCTTCAGTATCTTCAAAACATACATTTTCATACACTTTTTGCTTTTATCAATCATTGTTTTGATGTTTAGGAATAATTATCCTGCATTTTACCTCAGAAACTAGCCAGGTCATAGGTAAAATGTGAGTGTTATTTGATGTCAATAGAGGATTTTTGCCATTAAAAACTCTTTTAGGATTGGAAAGGACCTTTTGAATTCTGAAAAAACATGTTTTCATAGTATATGGTTCAAAACATCAGGAAAAACTGACCACAGTACATCTGAAGTGATTTTGCTAACACAACTGTTAAGTGTGTGTGGGCGTGTGCATGTTGTAAGATCTGCACCTGCTGAAATCTTTCTCAGTCTCTAGCTCTTCTTCTCCATGTCCCATACGCAGAAGGTGACGCTCATCGATGTCTAACGCCATAATCTTCTCAAACAGCTGATTCAGAGCCTGAACAAGACAAACACACATATCCAGAGAATAAATACAAAAACAACAGAAAATAAATACTCATTTCAATTATATATTTTGCATATTTTTCACTAATATGTAACTACAATTTCTCGTAGATGTTGAGAGTTAGGAAACGTAATTCTGGTTGAATGCTAAGCTTTGAATCTGGTCAACACAGAGATGAATTCCCTCATTAACCGTGTTGGTCATGCACCTGATTGGAGTGTGTGACGATAAGCGTTCTCTGCTCTGGGAAGTTGTGGTACAGGTTGGAGATGATCTGAACAGCCACGTCTGTTTTTCCTGTGCCGGGAGGACCAACAACCTACATCCGAGGGGGAAAAAAACATTTTGATGATTTGATAAAAGATTTGAAGAAGTGATGATTGATCTTTCCCTGTCAGAGCGGACAGTTCTTCGACCCTAGCTGACCCTCTCTAACGTCAGCACATGTGGAGGTTTTAGACTGAAAGCCCTACATTTACATAAATCAGAGGAAGAGACTGACAGACATTTAAATTACAGATTCAAAACCAGCCGACAGATATACGAGTGACCGCAGTGAGAGACTGCTATCTTTCTGGGAGGATAACACTGTACATATATAATATGTACATAACATTGTGATGTCGGTCAGCCATCATTGTCCATCGGCACAACCCTAATTAATGTTGTCAAAAATATAGATTTTTCAATATGTATCAATACTGAAATATCTGAAACTGATTACTAATTTTCTACAGCTTGCGAGTACCAAATCAAGTTCTTTTTCACTGCTTATTGTGCTTAAACTGTCAAATACTCACAGAATTGTGTCAAAATGCCAGTCTTGGAGAGTATTCACATGAACAGACGGTTTTAACTTAGGCGAACGTAAACAGTTGAGAAAGAAGACGCATGTGTATCAGTGTATTAGATCTGTGCATTTGCTCTTAAAGTGACAGCAGCCTATTATTCCTGCTGCTGCTGTGTTTTAATGTTAATCAAACAACAAAAGACAAAGAGAAAACACTGACTGCTCTTGACCAGAGTCACTTTTGTAAGCATTAATCGGTTTTTCATTTTTACAATGAAGACTATCTAGTGTTATTTGATATTTGATTACTTTATTCAATTTATTTCATATGAATTACTGTTACGTGTTTTGAAGCTTAAAAATATTGGATTGCCTATTATGCAAAGGTTTGGGCACCCCTGATAATTATCATAATTACAGTTTATAATCTGCTGGGCTTTCGAAGCCACAACTTCATTTGGATAAATTTATACCTTATGAAACGGTAACATTTGAGTTCTGAAATAACATTTATTGAATCAACAGAAACAATACAATTTGAGTCATAACACATCACATTAATATTTAGTAGAGCCGCTTTTGCTGAAATAACAGCCCGTAGTCCCTGAATTCTGGATGCAGGATTTGTTTGGACCATTCTTCCTTGCAAAATGTCTCCAGTTCAGTCAGTTTTGATTACATAGATTTTCGATGATATTCAAGTCTGGGGACTGGGATGGCCATTCTAGAACATTGTATCTGTGTCTGTGCATTAATTCCTTGGTAGATTTGGAGCAATGCTTTGGATCAAGATTCAAGATTCAAGATTCAAGAGTTTTATTTGTCACATACACAGTTATATACAGAATATACAACCGGCAGTGAAATGTAAACAGGTCCGCTCCATGGACAGTGCAAATTCACAGTTAAAAACACAAGGAAGAAATTATAATAGAAATAGGATATAAAAAAAAGTACTCTCTATATATATATATATGTCTATATCTGTAGAATTATAAATAATCAAGTCAAGAGAAAAAAAAGGTAACAAATAAGGATAAAGTGGAATAAAATAATTGAAGTAGACTTTGCAGTGAGTAAACTGTAGACTTATAAATATGTGGTTAACAAATGTATAAAGAGTATAATGTGCAAACAGGTTTATGACAGGTTGTTACACAGTAACAACGAGAACAGAAAGTGCAGTGCAATGTCAGTGTATCGATGTTTATCCTGACGTGAAGTCACGTGATGTTAAGTGACTGAGTTCAGGAGTCTGATGGCCTGGGGGAAGAAGCTCCTCCTGAGTCTCTCAGTTTTGGCCATCAGGCTTCGGAAGCGCTTACCAGATGGTAGCAGCGTGAAATGAGGGTTTGCAGGGTGATTAGAGTCCTTGATGATCTTAGTAGCTCTACCTTTGCAGCGTTTGGTGTAGACATCCTGCAGAGACGGGAGAGCTGACCCTGAGATATGCTCGGATAAGCGCACTACTCTTTGCAGGGCTTTGCGGTCATGACTGGTGCTGTTCCCATACCACGCTGTGATGCACTGAGTTAAAACACTTTCTATCGCCCCTAAATAGAAAGTTTTCAGGATAGCTGGTGAAACCCTGAATTTCCTCAGCTGGCGCAGGTGGTACAGTCTTTGCCTGGCTTTTTTCACCTGTGTCTGAATGTGAGCAGTCCAGGTCAGGTCCTCGGAGATGTTTACTCCCAGGTACTTGAAGCTGCTCACTCTCTCTACTGGTGACCCGCTGATCATGAGGGGGGAGTATGTCCGTTGCTGTCTCTTCCTGAAGTCCACAATCATTTCTTTGGTCTTGCCAACATTCAGAGAGAGACAGTTGTCCTGGCACCATGATGTTAGATGCTCCACCTCGTCCAAGTATGCCGTCTCATTGTTGTTGGAAATGAGGCCCAGGACAACAGTATCATCAGCAAATTTGATGATAGAGGTGGAGCTGTGTGTGGACAAACAGTCATGCGTGTAGAGAGAGTAGAGCAGGGGGCTCAGGACACAGCCCTGTGGAGCTCCCACACTCAGGGTGATGGAGGAGGAGGTGGACTGGCCTATTCTCACCACCTGAGGCCTGCCAGTGAGGAAGTCCTCAATCCAGTGGCAGAGAGAAGGATTCAGGCCGAGATCCAGGAGTTTGGAGGTTAGCTTGGTGGGAACTATGGTGTTAAAGGCTGAGCTATAGTCAATAGCTATAGCTATTGCAGGATCCAATAGCAGGATCATTGTCCTGCTGAAACAACCAACCACAGCGTAACTTCAACCTCTTGACTTATTCTTGAACACTGCTCTTAAAGGGATACTCCACCGTTTTGGTACAAAACAGAGATCAAGTTAGAAGCGACCAAACACCTCCACGTTTTCCCTATTTAAATACAGTTACACGAATAGTTGAACGACCAAGTATGGTGACACAAAATAAAATGTGGCGCTTTTCTAAGCGGGTTAAAAAGGATAACTATAATGTATGGCGGAATAGCACTTTTGAGAGTACTTCGACTCGGCGCAGTAAAAAGTCACGCCTGAAAAATCCTTTGGTTCTATTGACGGAAATGAGAGGGTGAGAGGATTTTTCAGAGCGATTCTGAGAGACGAGAGAGATATGTATCAACTCGTCTTAGTTAAGGGAATAACAGTTTAATTTGAAAAAACGGTGGAGTATCCCTTTAAGAATCTGCTGATACTGGATGGAATACAGGCAACCTTCAGCTTTGACAAGGTTTCCAGTAGCTGTGCTTGCCACACAGCCCCATAGCATGATGGACCCACCACCAAATTTTACAGTAGGGAGCAGATTCTTCTCCTGGAAGGACGTGTTCTTTTCCACCATACAAATTGCTTCTGGTTGTGACCAAATAGCACATCTTAATCTTAGTTTCATCTGTTCACAGCACATATCACCCTTCCATTGAGCTGTTCCTTGTGCAAAGTACGCTGGACTGTGGACACCATCAGCAGCAAGACGTTCTTGGACCTCTTTGGAGGTGGTCTGTGGTTTGTCTGTAACCATTCTAACCATTCTTCACCTTTGTCTTTCTTGGCCTACCACATCTTTCCTTCACAAGGACTGTTCCTGTGGCCCTCCATTTTCTAACTATATTTCTGACTGTGGAGACAGAGACCTTAAACCTTAATGATAACTTTTTGTATCCTTCTAATTCATACTGATGGATTATCCTAGTTTTTAAGTCATTAGGGAGCTCTTTTGAGGTTCCCATGTTGCTACTTTCCAGTAGAGAATCAAAAGAGAAGCACAACTAGCAATCAGCTACCTTGAATATCCTTTTCATGATTGGTTGCACCTGTGTTTTCAGTCTAATTACATCAGTTTTGTGTTGCAATCAATCAGCATTAAGTGACTACAGGTATTCAAATCAACACAATTGAAAGGTTGACCAAACTTTTGTACCGCCTATTTTTCACATTTGATTTTATTTCATACAACTAAATACTGCTACACTAAGAATTTTGGTCTGAAAAAAACACTGCTTTAACAAGCTTTCTCTAGGAACTGCAATCTTCTTTAAAAAAAGTTAGAAATTCCAGTATCATGACAACACTACTAAAAAACATGATTATTACAAACTTTTGACCGGTAGTGAAATTCATAAGGACGTACAGAAATAGGAATAAAAAGTGTAGTAAGTGATTTCTTACCATAGTAAGGCCTGGCTGCATCCCTGCACGAATGGCTTCAATCTGGGTTGGTGTAAACTGGATGGTGTTTCTGCCGAAGAGGACAAAAATGTCAATCTTTCCATGACGGGCATTATGTTTATACAGACATACACTCTGACTCTAGGCAGTTATTACACTGTTCAGACGTTGAAGAAAGCTGGAGAGATTTTGTCATGATAAAGTGTCTGAGCCTGTGACTGTGAGCATGACCTCCACATACCGCTTGGGCTGGTTGTAGGGATACGGCCCCCTGTTGGGAATCACATGAGGCTCCACCACCAGCGTCTGATCTTCCTCATCCCGTGTCTCTTCCTCATTTGCCTTGCGCTTCTTACCCTTCACATTCTGCACAGGGAATCGAATTCTGGTAGAGAGGAGTCACAATTTCAGTAAACTTTTCACACACTATTGTCCACACACACTACTGTTCAGAAGTAATATTGTGAAATCGATCCTTTGATGAATAGAAGGTTCTAAAGAACTAGAAATCTTGAAATAGAAATCTTTTGAAACATTCTAAATGTCTTTACTGTCACTTTAATGTATCCTTAATCTCAAACATTTCAGGTTACTTTTTAGATTTTAAAAGTTTGCAGTCACTATGAAAAATACAAACAGAGCAAAATGCACAGTGTGTATCCAATAATGCCAATTTCTGACCTAAAAGGCGGGACCTGCCGAGCAGGATCTTCCTCCATCACCTTCACCGTGTGATTGGGGAAACAGGACTTCAGGTGCTCGATGGACAGGAAGGTGTCGTTGAAGTCCAGAGAGGAAATCTGATTAGGCATCTTTGAGTAATGGGCACTACCAGGGTCTCCATAACCCAGAATGATGTCGTGAAGCCAGTCGGGAACCACACACTCTGTGTTCATGAGGTTACGAATGGTCTCAAGCACAGCCTGCAGGCAAAAATAAGAAACAAGGGATTGGTTTTTGATAATAGTTGATGATTGAAACACTATTTTAGATGCTGTTTAAATGGGAATATCTAATTCTGATTGGGCAGTCCTTGTCTTAAACTTTAACCAACATTAAAATGGAAATGGAAAATATAAATATTTTTCTTATGCGTTTTGTCATTTTATTTATTTGTTAAAAATGTATAATCTATAACAGACATTTTTTTAGTTTTAGTAAATTTAGCATTTAAAGGGACAGTTCACCCAAAAATAAAAATCATTCTGCCATTATTTACTCCCCACTTTCATAAAGTTTAAGTACTTTTGTTATGCGTTTTGTCATTGTATTAATTTGATAAAAATGTACCAAACTATATAGAATTTTTTTTACATTTTATTTCAGTTTTAGTAAATTTAGCACTTAAAAGGGACAATTCACCCAAAAATGAATATTCTGTCATTATTTACTCACCACTTTCGTTCATCGTCTGAACACAAATGAAGATATTTTAAATGAAATCTGAGAGACTTCATTTAGGCTTTAATTCTTCACATATAAACACCGATTAGCATCGAACAAAGTTTAGAGAAATTAAATTTGATCACGGTAGCTTAAGCATGCTTGCTTGACACGTGAGATCCCATGAGGCTCATTCCCAAGTGTCATGTGGCACATTTGAACTTAGCAAGAACCAATGAGGTTTGTGTTCTCTCGCATCAAGCCAGCATGATTGAGCTTATGTTTATGTTCACAGAATAATTTTATATGCAAATAAAATTAAATCTGTTCATCATGTCACTTCAGAAGACTTGGATTAAACCGCTTTATTCATATGGCGGTGTTTTAAGCAGCAAATTAGAATGATTAGTGAAGGATCATGTGACACTGAACACTGGAGTAATGATGATAAATTCAGCTTTGATCACAGGAATACATTACACTTTACTGTATATTCACATAGAAAACTTATTTTAAATTGTAATAAGATTTTACAATATGGATTTATTTTATGATCTCTTTATTAGGGCTGCAACAACTAAATCGATAAAAATCGATAATAATCGCTAATGAAAATCATCGATAATGATTCTCATTATCGATTAGTCGGGTCTGCTCTCTGTACGCAAAGCTTCCACCAGTCGTGCCAAATTACAACACTGAATAATGCATTTTTATGGACAAAATGCGCATCTAGAAATAGTGGAGTGTGCTGATGCAGGAAAGATGATTCAAGTGCCCAAAACATGAGAATTGTTATTTTAAGCTTCAAGCGACTGCATTAGCGTAGCGTTTAACATACCCTGTCATGCGCTTTGACGTGTGTGTGTGTGTGCGTCCACAGCGCAAAGCGTTAATTTTACAGGTTATATCCACTATACTATATAGAGAACAGTGGTTATATCCTCATCTGTAAATGCTACTATTCAAGCAAGTATTTCCATTTTGCATGAAAGCGTGTGCTGACAGTCTGTGTAACTTCACTGAAAGAGCGCTGGTGCGGCGGTCTCGCGCATGCTCGTCAAACAGACAGAACGCAGTAGAGCGCAAAAAATATTCATTAGCTGAAATATCTGCTTTAGGTTTAAAAGTCAACATGTAATTCAAGTATTTTATGAGAGTAGTAACTGTAAAGGGATAACAGCGTGTAAGAGAACATACACTCACCTAAAGGATTATTAGGAACACCATACTAATACTGTGTTTGACCCCCTTTCACCTTCAGAACTGCCTTAATTCTACATGGCATTGATTCAACAAGGTGCTGAAAGCATTCTTTAGAAATGTTGGCCCATATTGATAGGATAGCATCTTGCAGTTGTTGGAGATTTGTGGGATGCACATCCAGGGCACAAAGCTCCTGTTCCACCACATCCCAAAGATGCTCTATTGGGTGCCAAGAAAACATCCCCCACACCATTACACCACCACCACCAGCTTGCACAGTGGTAACAAGGCATGATGGATCCATGTTTTCATTCTGTTTATACCAAATTCTGACTCTACCATCTGAATGTCTCAACAGAAATCGAGCCTCATCAGACCAGGCAACATTTTTCCAGTCTTCAACTGTCCAATTTTGGTGAGCTCGTGCAAATTGTAGCCTCTTTTTCCTATTTGTAGTGGAGATGAGTGGTACCTGGTGGGGTCTTCTGCTGTTGTAGCCCATCCGCCTCAAGGTTGTGTGTGTTGTGGCTTCACAAATGCTTTGCTGCATACCTCGGTTGTAACGAGTGGTTATTTCAGTCAAAGTTGCTCTTCTATCAGCTTGAATCAGTCGGCCCATTCTCCTCTGACCTCTAGCATCAACAAGGCATTTTCGCCCACAGGACTGCCGCATACTGGATGTTTTTCCCTTTTCACACCATTCTTTGTAAACCCTAGAAATGGTTGTGTGTGAAAATCCCAGTAACTGAGCAGATTGTGAAATACTCAGACCGGCCCGTCTGGCACCAACAACCATGCCACGCTCAAAATTGCTTAAATCACCTTTCTTTCCCATTCTGACATTCAGTTTGGAGTTCAGGAGATTGTCTTGACCAGGACCACACCCCTAAATGCATTGAAGCAACTGCCATGTGATTGGTTGATTTAGATAAGTGCATTAATGAGAAATTGAACAGGTGTTCCTAATAATCCTTCAGGTGAGTGTAAATGCAAGACAGTAACAGGTTATGAGTGCATAGTGTGTGTGTGTGTGTGTGTGTGTGTGTGTGTGTGTGTGTGTGTGTGTGTGTGTGTGTGTGTGTGTGAGAACATTCCTCTTATGTGGCAATTTTTTGGTTTTTTCTTTAATATAATTTTAATGTAGGGATTTGCTTAGTAACATTTTTGTACATAACGTAGGCCTATAGCACAAACATACCATAAAATTATGCCGTATTGATAACCACTTGTATAACCACACAAATACAAATACCATATTAGTTGAACTATGGATTTGAAGAAAAACTATGGTTAATTTGTGGTTACCGTTGAATAACTAAAATAACCCTGTTATTTATTTATTATTATTGTTTGTTTTGTTCATTGTAAAACCATGGTTAAGTATTGTAAAGGTAGATATATTCACTATGTATGTTTTAATTGCACTCAGCTGATTTGTTTGAAGGACAGCATTGGGCAGGATGTGGAATAGTGTGTTTCGACAATACAATTAAACAATGGCCTTTTTTATCCGATTAATCGAAAAAATAACCGGCCAACTAATCGATTATAAAAATAATCGTTAGTTGCAGCCCTACTCTTTATCAACGTTTTGGGTGAATAGACTTTCAATGGACAGACTTCATTTAAAATCTGCATTTGTGTTTCGAAGATGAACGTAAGTCTTGCAGGTTTGGAAAGATAAAATTATACTAAAATTGGAAACTAAACAAAAAAATATTTAAAAAAAAATTTGTTAATTGAAATTAAATAAAATAAATAATTAACACTAAGAATTATTTTATTTCAGTTAACATTTATTTTACTTAAATTAATAAAAAATTTTTTTTATATTTTTTGTTTAGTTAGTTGCCAAAGCAATATTTCTAATTTTAGTATAATTTTATCGTTCCAAACCCAAAATCATTTTAGTTCATGATCGCAACAGTGGTCAACGGGGCTGGTTGTGTGAGATTAGTGGCAGGAGTATATCGGAGGAATCGTCTGACCTTGAAGTTGTTCTCTTTGGGTTTGCGTCTCATGATAATATTGAAGGACTCATAGGGGTCTTCTGCTCCGTTCTGGATGCTGTTGGTCATGTCCTGCTGGTACTGGTTTGGGTCGAGCCATACCCGGAACGTCCTGGTGTCACCTCTTAGTTTGGGCTTCGGATCAGGACCTTGGTGCAAGCAGCAAAACACAATAATTCAATATATTACATCTTTGTAATCTGTTGTGACTGTCAGAGTCACAAGGTAATCGAATGTCGCTTTGGATAAAAGCCTCTGCTAAATTAATAAATGTAATATTCAGGGCAAAGCACTAATCCGTCTAAATTGGGGTTCATTTGTCAAGTAAACAGACACTGAAATCACTGGAACAGAAATGGCCAGTGATTCTAGACCACATTCCCAAGGTCCAGCACTGAGGACGGCCTGGGGTCAATATGAGAGAGATTTGGGCCAGTTAACGGATTTATCACTCGTCTTATCAGGTCAGAGCGGTGTTCATGGGCTGCGGGGATCCATTGCTCTCCTACAATGTCTTGAAAGAATATCATCCACACATCCCTCTTCTAGGCATATTAACAGTGTATTACAGTTAATAAAATATTGCATACACAGAACCATTCAAATTTTGCAGTCCGATTATTTTTGCTTTTATTCAGCAATACTTTAAAGGGCTCATGAGAAATCAAATGTGCCTTGATCGTTTGACATAAGAAGTCTCCATTAAAACACCCTGCACGTTTTAGAGCTTAAAATGTCGTCCTCATAAACAAAGCATTTATTTAATCACTATCCAAAACAGCTCGTTTTGATTTTGCGTAACGTATGATGTCACACGGGCAAATACATTTGCATATGCCTGCCTACAGAGCAAGACATCAACGAATAGTTATCACTTAATGGCTGACAGCTGCTTACACTGGATGTGAACGTTGCGTCAAAAGCAAACAGAAGCCATTATAATGACTGACTATGTCTACGTTGTATACAGATGTGCGTTCAGTTTCTGACACACTCCACGCGTTTGAGTCTGTCGACAACAGTATAAATGACAGCGACCGCGTCCGGTTTAAATCTCTGTAGAGACTTCAGAAGGATCCCAGCGTCGGAAACAAGTGGATGGTTTATTTCAATTATTTCAACACTGGATTGTGTTGGAAGATTACAGCTCATTATAATTCAAGCACTTTTCAAAGGTTCTTACCTTCCTCTATGACGCGGCCCTTATCATCCAGCATGCCCTGCACCTCACAGCCTCTCACATACACCAGACCAGCCTGATCCACAAACGGCTGCCGGCGGTCAAAGCGTGTGCCGTATGGCAGGTTGGGCCGCACCGTGATCAGAAAGCAAACGTCGTGTTTCCGCAGCCCTGGAAGAACAAACCATGATGTGAAGAATGATTTTAACATGCTGGAGAAATTGTCTGTGTAAGTGTTTTTGTTAAAGTTTAAATAGATTTTCTTTTCTGTTTTCCTTTCATTTATACCATGGTCGGTCTGAATACTTGATTCTGATTGGCTGGAAAGAGTGCAATAAAACCGTTTAATGCACAGGTAGTTCCATGTCAGTTGAATAACCGTATATTAATGCGCCATTTTCACTGAAGCGCACACACATAGGCCTATGTCACTCGCACACAGAGCGGAGAACGCCCTGCATACACACACAAACATTCAGGAGCACAGAGACGCATCAACGCTGCCCCACGACTTTTAGCAATAAAACAGCTTCACTACATTATATTTCCGCAACGATGGGGTTACATCACTATTTTGAGTAATAAACGCACATCTTTGTTGTAAGACGCTGAACAGACACAGGTACAAATCTCTCTCTCGATCAATCTTTTTTTATTTTATTTATAGCTTTAATTAACAATAACCCTGGCTCAGAGTTGGTTTTTACATGTGTTGCTAGTGTTTGCAGAGACAGAGAAAGCGGTTTACCCTCCCATTCGTTTTTGATGTGATCTCTGATGTTGAGGTTAAGGGTGACGTCAGCTCGGACACGGGCAGGCCAGTTCTCTCCGATGTTTGGCTTGGCCACCTCCACAATGGAAAAAGACAGTATGGTCTGTGCCATTCTAGCCCATCCTCCAAACACCACTCCTCCATACTCCGACTGCCTGCGTAACACAAACACACAATATCACGCATGAGGATGTTCACGCTGTTCTTTTTCATACAATGAAGTCGAAGCTGACCAGCGGTTGTCAAGCTCCAAAATATATTTTTTTAAATGACCATCTCAAGTCTTCTGAAGTTAGAAAATGTAGGTTATTCAGTGCAGATCTCTGCAGTAGCTCTCAGCAATCCTGGCATGACACCACATTTGAATAAATTCATGAGCTTCAAGATCTGCAGCAATGAAGATTTTTATCAGTGAATAACTTCTTGTCAAAGCCATCATACAGCTTCAGAAGAGTTTTATGGTGCTTTTTATCATGACCGTGATCATTTCACTGGATATCAAAATTGTGCCTCTGTGTTCCACAGCAGATCATGCAGGTTTGGGGCGACATGAAAGCGAGTAAATAAAGACTTAACTCTGGGTGAAAATAACTTTCAGGACTTTCAACGTTCATTCCCCAATGGACTGAACTCTAAATGATGGAGACACTGGCTCTTAAAATGAAATATCAGTCAGTAACTGATCTGAAATCACTAGGGCAGATTCAAATGGCTCATGAACAAGTTCAAGCCTGAATCTTTTTGAGTGACTCATTTAAAAAAAAAAAGTTCATAAGAATCATTTGATCATGAATCAGAGATCACGATAGCACATCTGCATGAAGGGAAACACTGACTACATTTGATCAGCAGTAATCTGATTATTGACCTTATTCTGAATAAGACAATATTCTGATTAAGGTGTTTACATGAGTTGCTTTAAGAATATTCCGATCATGTTCCCGTTTTACATGTTATAGATCATAGAGCGATTAATGGCACGTCATTACGTCCCCATGCCACGTTACGCTGTCCGACATCCAATCAGAGCGTGACTGGTCGGTCCGTTAAAATTTAATGTGCTCAGGCAACCCGCTGTAACTTTACCTACAGGTGTCGCTGTTGGACAGTGTGACTTTATAAAAACTAATGATTTTCATACTTTTTATATTATATTAATAAAATTATTAATATAATATTATACATACATATATATACATATATATATATATACATATATATATATATATATATATATATATATATATATACACATATATACACACACACACACACACAGTCCTCTGCTGGTCTAAAACTCAAACTGGTACTCACAGCGATAGTTGTACAAGTGCACACACACACTTTATTTTTGTAATATTACATATTCAGATCCAAATGACACATTTGTCATAAGGTACATTTGGCACGTCCTGCCTTATCTACTTTTTTCAAAACACAATGAAAGTGGCAGTGTATGCGCAACTCCCTTCACTTCCTGCTTCACTTCCACCTTGAGCCATGACCAGCTCCACTTGCAGAATCTAGCTGTGCCATATATGAGTCCTCCTCATTAAGCTCCCTCATTCTGAAAAGGAAAATCACGATAAGTTAGCCAATCTCATCGGTCCAAGGACCGATCGGTGTTTCGAGATACACGGTTACTCGAATTCTGAGCTACAATACAATGTAAAGATTTCAAATGATAGACTTGGATGCAAAATGTAGCCCTTTATTATACAGAAATTTGCTGTTGGTGTATTAGCCTAAAACAACACGCTCGCCAGATTGTTTATCTAAATAGCCCTATGTTGTTAGAAATGCATCCCATGCAACAAGAGATTAACACGGTTGCCATATTGCTTCATGTTACACTTACTCTGGCATCAGCTATTGTGTGAAGTCACATTAAACTTCTTACCTACATCATGAATGACTGCCTAAAGCCTCGTTTATACTTTCGCCTGGCACCGCAGTGCGAGCCTCCGCTGACTGCGCACGCATCTCCCCAAACGGACGAGGCATTTACTCGACGCTACTGTTTTAGACTGAAAACCAGATCATTCCACTGATTTAGATGCGCAAACTGGTTGCCTGTGTATGATATTAGATGTACTAATATCCGTCTGCTCGGGCAGATTCGGCTCAAAGTCGTGCATCTTCGGATGCGGGGGCGTGGGCACCTTCACGCTCATGCGAACGCATGACAACCTAATATTCAGGGTAGCTCAGAATTCGAGCAGTAGCTGTATATATCTCGGTACTCAGGGCAGAGCACCCGGCTAACAATAAGCCTAGCTAATGTCATGGGCATGACGACAATACAATATTATTGTAAATTATATCACATAAAAAAGCGGTAGCTAACGTTAATTGAATCAAGCAAACAAATAGCTTTTATTTTTGCTCCAAAAAGCTTGACTTAGCTTGAATTTAACAATATGCTTCCTTCCTTCAGACTCGTGTGGTAGCCAGGCGTCTCATTCAATGTGAGCTCAGTTGACGTTGTGTGCTTCAAGATTCTGACGCAAGTGCTACGATTCCTATTGGCCAAGAGAATTGTCAATTATAAGAATTATCCAATAATGTTTCGCAATTCTAGCCTGCATGGCATGCAGATGAAGGGCAGCCTACACCTACCCCCCCAACCCCCAACCAAAAGAAAAACTCTACGGTTCTATGCGATTCACGTAAATGACCCAATTGACCAAGAAAACGGCGATTGTCACCGAAAGGCGACAAGTTTGCAGGTGTGTATATTGTCTCTTTCAGCTTTTTTTGAGACACTTCCTCTCTTTCCTCCTTGACAGCCTACATTTTTAATAATTTTCTTTGATTAATGATGAAAAAGGTTTAAAATGATGATTGTTTGGCTTGTTTTTTCCAGCCGTCCAGCCACAGGTGTTCACTGAATGGCCCATATGGCTCGCGAGCCTCTGCTGTAAGCAGACAGTCACAATTATGAATATGGGATTACAGATACAAACTTATTGTATTTTTCTTTTACAATGAGCAGAATAATTTTGTTACTGCTTTGTACACGTTGTTATATGAATTATAATTTAAAATTCTGTTTTATTGGCCACAGTATTATTGATGATTGTTGAGAGGGGCACTTTTGAATAATTTTCAAAAAGGAGAGGTGCTCGAGCCCCCAAAGCCCTCCCCTCTGCACTCGCCTGGTGTGCATTTGGTATGTGTCCTGTCACAAAATGCGGCGAAAACTCCAACACTATGTTAATAGTTAGATTAAGGTGTGTACATGTCTGTAATGCTCTCCGATAATGCGACTTAAATAGGCAAACTTCGATTTGCGTTTACTTTGATTATGACTTTAACTGGATTAAAGTCATTCGAAATCACGGTTTCATGGGTAGCTCCTTAATCAGAGTATTGTCTTAATCGGGTTAATATCCGAGTATTGTTGTCCATGTAAGTGTACTGACTGACAGACCCTTGAGATGATGATTTCATTGAATTTTTAGATTGTGTATTTGCTATCATCTTACCATCTGCTATGCTATGAAGTAATGAGTCAAGCTACAGCATTAAAGCGGTCATGTGATGCGTTTTCATGTTTTCCTTTAGAGTGTAATGTGTCTATGTCTGCAGATCTTATACCTGCACAAACAAAGTCTTCCACAAAGGGATTTATTCTATCTAACAGAGAACCGCTCCAGACCTGTGTAAAATAACATTAATCGAAGTCCAGATTTCACTTTCGGGAATATCTACCTCACAATGTGGCATATTAGCATAAATTCCCATCCAAAGGCATACGCAAAGACGACGAGGCTTCAGTGAACTGCAGTGTTGTCACTAGGAGTTCTGGTGGAAGAATGACCTCTGACCCGACATATGATTTAGGCGTAGCGTACGCTCCGGTGAGAACTGACGAACGCAGAAGCGCAGTGGATAGAGCAAAACAAAACGCCAGTCACAAATTAAAAGTCTAAAATGAGAAGTTAAAGAATACTGTCAGAAGATTTGGATGATTATTTCAGTGATTATGGTTTATAAGAAATATTTTTCTTACTAAAACCCATCGCGTCACTTGAAAGATGTTGTTTAATATAACTCAGATTGTGTTCGTCTGAAAGAATAATGTCATACACACCTAGGATGGCTTGAGGGTGAGTAAATCATGGGATCATTTTCATTTTTGGGTGAACTATCCCTTTAAACAGACTGCGATGACGTCATCAATTTGGTAAATCCTGCAAAGGTTTTTGTATTTCCCTTTTTTTTTCTAAATGTATGGGCATTTATAACACTAATACTTTGTATTATATTACTTTTGCACCAAATTACAAAAATCAAGCTACCGCTGCAGTGAGGGTGTTTCTAATACAGCGTCTATGGGAGTGAGTCAAATGAACATCTTTCTCTCTTTTCACTGCCGTTATCAATCTCACTCTATTTTTCCCTCTTTTTGATAGTTGTGAAATCACTATTGTGGAGTTTTTTTTTTTTTTTGCTATTGAAGCAAATGGGGACACAAAAATATATTTAATGTATTCTCTCATTCACTGCTATAAAAGTTAACCCAACTATGACGAGAAACCCGGAAGTGTGAAAAGGGTCTATTATAACATCGTATCTGAAAGGTATGAGCTCTTGCTGTTCATCTTCGTGCTTGCTGGTTCCAGTCTATCTGCGTGATCATCCGAGTCTGACTCCGGCTCGAATTGATACGGTAAAACTGACGACATTAGCAACTGTGTGTTTAGAGTTTCTTTAGAAGCGGAGTAAGGGAAGTTACATTTACGACATGTGGTTGAGGTTTTCAGCCAATCACAACACAGTGGGTCAGCTGGCCAATCAGAGAACTCTGGGCTTTGTAGAAATCAGAGTGTTTCAGACAGACTGGGAATATAAAACGCCTCCTAAAAAAATTAAACGCCCTTTCGTGAAGCCCTGACGCAAACCACGGGAAAGTGCCTTCAGCATTCAGTTTTTGTTAAGATGCTAAAAATGTTTCACACGGAGAACAAACCATGGCTTCATCCGTGACACAACGTCCTCGATATCCTGCCGGATTTCATAGGTGGACTCCAGTCGGAAGAGGTTGAAGTTTCTCAAAAGGTAGTCGTGCAGGGTCAGAAACTGCAGGTTCAGCTTCGGTAGAGCCAAACAACCTTCAGATTCACAAACACCACAAAGAGTTAGATGTTTGACTGATGTTTTACGGGGGGGTTTACACTTAAAGCTTAAAAAACAGTGATTAACCAAAATTAATGTTTTCATTTAACCGCAAATGCAAATGATGTGATAATCAATTAATACAAATTCATTTAATAAAACAACACTCAAATAAAAACTTGCATATGAATATTTTCAACTTTTAAATTATATAATTATGTTTCTACTCCAATTCTTCGCTGAAATTTAAGCAGTGAATGATTTCGGCCCTCCAAAATGGTCTCAAACCAAAAAATGTTTTCGGCTGCATCACTATTAAAAAGTTAATAGCCTAGAATCAAATATCACTACAGGAAAAGATGCATTAAAAATTAAAATTCTGTCATTATGTACTCGTCACTCAAACACAGAAAGGGGGGATTTTTGAAGAATCGTCAAGCAGCTTTTTATAATTTGCACAAACTGGCAAAATTAGGGGAAGGGGAAAATTATCAGTGAATTATGAATTATATGTGCATGTTACTCCCATACAGAAAAAAGATTATTTATAGTCGTATGTTATGTCTGTTATGATATTGTTTATGTACCTTTTGTGTTTGAAATGCATGATAAACATCAACTGTTGCTGTATTGAAAGCTGATCAATCTCCAAAATGTCTCTTTTTGTGTTTCATGGAATAAATAAAGTGATTCTTTTGAACTATTCCTTTATTTCCATTAATGAATCGGTATATGGCATAATTAGCACCCACCTTCTCCTGAATAGTACTCCGTGGGAACGATGTTCTCATCCCAGATGATCTTCTCGGTGGGGTACAGAGGCATCTGGTTGAGCTGTTCAATCTGGGAGATTCGTCTCTCATGCTGGGACACCTGAACAGAAGTGAGAAAGGTTTTCATGGAACCTCCAGGAACCGCCAAATCATCTGCCCACTGGACAAATCACGCTGTGTTATCACGGTTTACCCTTCAAACATAGCAGATGGCCAAATGTAGGCTACACACACACACACACACACACACACACACACATCACAGCGCAAGGGGGTCAATCGCACCCCATGAACATAAGAGCCATACAACAACAACAAAAAAAAAAAAAAAAAAAAAGCTTTCTGGTACAAAAGTAAGAATGTTTTCCAGCACACAATCAAAATGTTATTCTAGTGTGTTTGTGTCATTTATCGCAAACTGTGCAGTGCAAATCCCACAGTTTCAAAGACTTTCTTAAAAGAAACTGTTATACTCGTTACACTTTTTAAAAGTCTAACTTATCCTGTACTTCCTGATTGCTATAAACCCATTCCATCATGTTCAAAATTCAAATGAGCAAACGCTGCGAGACAACTCTGCTGAGAAAACATTAAACAATTTCAATGAGAAAATGAGTCGGCCGGCTCACATGGGACACCGCTTTGAGAAAATCAAATGAATTAATCAGGAGTGTTCGGGGCAGCTTATCCTGTTCACGCTTAATTAAGTGTTTTATCTGGTTTGTGACCTGCTCTGACTCTACTGTTGGCCGCAGCACATGCATTTAACCAGATTTCAGCTGCTCAAGGAAACGCTGAACACTCGAATGACCGGCCTGACACTGACTCCACCAACGCAGCGACAGCATTAAAGAGGAAACGCTCGAGCTCTTGATGAGATTTGGAGCGATTAATTAAAACATGCCGAAGCAGGACCACCAACTGAAACATCTTAAACATATCCAACAGAGGTTTAAAAAAATACAGAGTGAAAATCAAAGCAGTCAAGCACTAAACATTAAACACTCCTTACAAATGGAGAATGCAGCAAATAGAATCTAACCCGCAATCAGAATCAAAACGAGCAGCTCCAGTTATTTAGTGCAAAACCTTTTAAACGTGTTTGTCCCACGGCTCTGCTCTAAACTACAGTGAGCTGAACCGATACAAACTACACAGGCAGCATGATCAATCAAACCTAATGAGCAAAGAGTGTTCAAGTGAAATCTCAAAAATACACTCACATATCTGGTGAAATTGTACATATATTAGGGGTGTCACGATTCAATACCATCACGACACTAAACTCACGCTACATAACTCATGATTTTTTTTTTTTATTAAATAAATATGCTATATATTATTTAAATAATATTATTACATTATTATCAGGACACACAAATATCCCCCCACTGTATTGCTATACAATATATTCAACATTATACATAGTAGTGTAATGTAGTCATGATATAGTGGTTTAATGTCACTGAACTCATGTTTTTTCCTCATGCAGTCTTCGTGTCACGCACATGCTCGCTATGTTCCACCTCTCCTGCTATTAATGCACTAAACATACATCAATCACAGTTCTCATCGTAAGAAAGCGTGTCAAAATGACTGCTCCCAAACTGCATTTGCTCATGTTGTGTTTAGTATGCTCGTCGCTGTGAATCTGTTCATCATATAAAGCCATCGTGTCTCTTCAGAAGACTTGGATTTGGATTAGACACTCGTTGATTATTTTTACGATGCCTTTATGACATTTTTGGGACCTTTTAAGTTTGAGAGGAATGGACTTTAAATGGAGGGACAGAAATCTTTTTCTGGTTTCTTTAAAAATATCTTCATTTGTTTTTTGAAGTTGAATGAAAATCTTACAGGTTTGGAGCGACATGAGTACAGTGAGTACAGAATTTAAAACTTTCTAAAATGTAAAAAAATTCTGATGGCAGAATAATTTAAACGCTCCGTGAAACGTATTTCTGTCATATTTTAAGATGTGCCTACCAGCAGTTCCAGAAGGAATTCTTTTTCGTAGGATGTTTCTTCTCCATCAGGAAGCTCCGGCAGGAGGCACAGGTATGCCGACACCCGGTGGAGGGTATTGGGACTACAGGCAGAGAGATGTAGAGGGAAAAGTGAGTCACAAATCAACAGAAGGGGAAAGTACCATTTCAGAAACGAGCTAAAAAAGGTTGCCCCATTAACAGGCATTCATTTGCACGCTATATTAAAAAAAAAACTTGAACAAAAGTTTTTAGCATTATAAATCAATGATTGGCAAACAACCAATTCACAATTTAAAGGGGACCTATTATGCCCATTTTCACAAGAGGTAATTTAAGTCTCAGGTGTCCCCAGAATGTGTCTGAAGTTTCAGCTCAAAATACCTCACAGATCATTTATGAATCCATGTTGTAAAAGTCCGTTCTTGACTGTAGTCAGAAATTGGTAGTTTACGTGCATGTGCCTTTAAATGCAAATGAGCTGCTGCGTGCCATCCCCTCTCCACACAGCACCGTTCGACGAGGGTGGAAACGAGCAGATTAAGGGGCGGCAATATTATAATAAGATCCCCTTCCTACGTCAGAAGGGGAGAGAAATCCGAGCGGCTCGTTTCTTCACATGCTTGCAGAGAAAGGCTTACCAAAAAGTTACAGGGTTGTCCTTTTTCACGTTTTCTGGGTTGGTAGATGCACCGGGGACCAGAATATAGTACTTAAACATGGAAAGTCAGATTTTTATGATATTTCCCCTCTAATAGTCATTTGCAAAACCAAAGCATTTGAGTTGGCAAGATTTTTTAATCTATAAAATGAGCAAATTGTCACACTCCATTTGCACGTCTGATTATATAAGATATCATGACATCATCCATCCGCCACTAATGTTACTAATGTCATTATAATGCCCTCAGTAGTCTGTTTTATAAAATATTTGGACCGATGCAAACAAGAAAAGAGGGATAAAACTGGGTATTCTGAGAACATACAGGATGTATTAACTCTTTCCCTGCCACTGGCGAGTTTTTCCAGCTTTCTGTGTTTTCACTGTTATGTGGTAGGGGGCACTGTTACACATCTTCTGGAAAAGTACATCATCTTTTGGCAGTGTGAGTACTCTTCTATGTCGTTTCAAACCTGTATGACTTTTTTGTGCAACATGAAATAAATTTAGATGTTGTACACTTGAGTAGAAACAGCTTATTTCAATAATAATGACAAAGAATCAGCAAGTAACGCACTGCATGCAATTTTGAAGTAGAAAGACTGAAATAGTATTTTCTTGTAAAATGAGGCCTACTCAAAAAAACATTGATTTATTCAGAGTTATTATCGTTAACTAAAACTATTAAAAACATTTTGGTTAATTGATGTATGAAAATATATCATGAATGAATAAAATAAAAATAAAGCTGAAATAATATAAAATATAAATATTGAAAAACTTTAAACAAAAATTAGAAACGCTGCCTTGGCAATTAAATGTTATTAAGTTATTAAATGGAAATAAATAAAATAAATAAATAAATAAATAAAAAGTAACATGACTAATAAAGCACACGACTAAGAATGAATCTAAAACATGCAAACTAAAAATATAAAAATACATATAACTATAATCAAACAGCTTACACTTTCAAGCAGCTCCGAAATTATACATTTACACTCACCTAAAGGATTATTAGGAACACCATACTAATACTGTGTTTGACCCCCTTTCACCTTCAGAACTGCCTTAATTCTACGTGGCATTGATTCAACAAGGTGCTGAAAGCACTCTTTAGAAATGTTGGCCCATATTGATAGGATAGCATCTTGCAGTTGATGGAGATTTGTGGGATGCACATCCAGGGCACGAAGCTCCCGTTCCACTACATCCCAAAGATGCTCTATTGGGCCATTTTAGTACAGTAAACTTATTGTCATGTTCAAGAAACCAATTTGAAATGATTCGAGCTTTGTGACATGGTGCATTATCCTGCTGGAAGTAGCCATCAGAGAATGGGTACATGGTGGTCATAAAGGGATGGACATGGTCAGAAACAATGCTCAGGTAGGCCGTGGCATTTAAACGATGCCCAATTGGCACTAAGGGGCCTAAAGTGTGCCAAGAAAACATCCCCCACACCATTACACCACCACCACCAGCCTGCACAGTGGTAACAAGGCATGATGGATCCATGTTCTCATTCTGTTTACGCCAAATTCTGACTCTACCATCTGAATGTCTCAACAGAAATCGAGACTCAGACCAGGCAACATTTTTCAGTCTTCAACTATCCAATTTTGGTGAGCTCATGCAAATTGTACCCTCTTTTTCCTATTTGTAGTGGAGATGAGTGGAACTGGTGGGGTCTTCTGCTGTTGTAGCCCATCCGCCTCAAGGTTGTGCGTGTTGTGGCTTCACAAATGCTTTGCTGCATACCTCGGTTGTAACGAGTGGTTATTTCAGTCAAAGTTGCTCTTCTATCAGCTTGAATCAGTCGGCCCATTCTCCTCTGACCTCTAGCATCAACAAGGCATTTTCGCCCACAGGACTGCCGCATACTGGATGTTTTTCCTTTTCACACCATTCTTTGTAAACCCTAGAAATGGTTGTGCGTGAAAATCCCAGTAATTGAGCAGATTGTGAAATACTCAGACCGGCCCGTCTGGCACCAACAACCATGCCACGCTCAAAAATTCTTATATATATATATATATATATATATATGCTGGTGGGGAAAGAGTAAAAATGGCAGGCATCAGAGAGCTCATGCTGTGTGAGTCTAGCAGAATGTTGTGTTCTCTTTTCTGTGGACTTTTGCTATTTAGAAATGTTGCTTTCTGCCCAGTTCTTTTCCTGTTTCCTGTGCCATGTTGTAGTCAGTTTGTAGTTTTTCTGTTAATCAGCACGTCATTGTTCCCAGGTGTTTCTTGCTAGCTCTCTGCGTTTCCCTCGAGTGGATGTTATGCGTGGTTTGTTTTCAGTTCTGTTTTTGCCTGCCTTCCCTGTGCCTGGAGTTTTGTAATTTTTGTTAAAACATTTATTTTGATTAAATTGAGTGTGTCTCTCTGTGCCAGTTAACATTTAGTCTGTACATTTGTTATTTTTAATTTAGTGATTTCCACAACTTCCACTTTAAAACAGTAAGCAATCTGTTGTTTTTTGGTTTAGAATGTAATGCTTATATGTCAATGCTTTTTTGCACATAAATGTAGGCTACAGCACAGTGGAGCTGCACGATTCTGGATGAACTGAGAATCACAATTTAGTTTAAAATAGAGATTCTCCCATGATTCTGAACAGACAACTACACAAGATAACATGTAATTTACTAGAGGTTCTGACAAATTGTTAATTGCTGCAGTCTATTTAAAAAATATGTCTTTTAAATCAGTCTGAGTGAGTGATTCAATGACTCACTCAAAGACTTCACTTGTTTCTGGATGAATCAGCGTTTTTGAACTAATCTCTTGAATGAATGATTCAATGACTCACTCGTAAAGAGTTTGCTTGTTTCATTACTGGATGAATCCGCGTTTTTGAACTAATCTCTTGAATGAATGATTCAATGACTCACTCATAAAGAGTTCACTTGTTTCATTACTGGATGAATCAGCGTTTTTGAGCTAATCTCTTGAATGAATGATTCAATGACTCACTCATAAAGAGTTCACTTGTTTCATTACTGTATGAATCAGCGTTTTCAGTGTTTATATATGAAGTATAAACTTTTATCCCAGTACTTCTGTGATCATTTGAATGTTTGTAATACAGAAATAATGATACTGTGTGGTTGAAAAGACTGTTTGTGAAGGCGTTTCATACCAATACGTAACAACAGCACCAATGCAGATCTGAATGTTCACTGTGATCATACCTGTGAATTTTAGTAGACAGAATCGAATCACTATAATTTAGGAATAATATTGTGTGTGTGTGTGTGTGTGAATCGAGATCACAATCTTACACAGATGCATTCACTACAGATATTTTCTTTCATTGTTTGGAGGACAAGATTGGATAGGATATGTAATTTTTTTTATAATGGACTAAAATGTATTACATAATATATAGTTTATTCTATACTACATATTTATTGAATAATGTTTTAATTAACATTATTGTTTAATAATTAATGTTATTTAAATCAAATAAATCATCTACAAATACAGTTCTAAAAGTCCCGTATATTTCCCTGTTTTCCATGATGGCAGGATCCCTGTGTGCAGTTAAGAGACTTTACCATCACGCTCTGAAGAAAGCCATTAATGTAATGGGCCGTATCTCACTCTCTCTATAAAGATGTCATCACATGTAACAGCTCAGTCAAACGTGCTGCAGGCTCCTCGTGTCTCTTACCTGAGATGGCCGAAGTGTCTGGTGAGGGACTCGCGCGTGTCCACGGCGGCCACATTAGAGAGGGCAAAGTCATTGAGCTCAGGGAAATGAGCAAACGCTGCTCTCTGAAAAATAAACACATCAGTCACAGACCTTAAAGTTTCAGAAATTCAAAGCATCTGATAGATTTCATGATAACCGCACAATGAATCATCACGGTCCACATGAGTATCAGAGAACAGAGAGTCTCTGGTGACGACTGATACACTAGAGCTGATACAGGAACCATTTTAACTGCATTTTTAACCTTGAGAGTGCTGCCGCTAACAGCAGACCGGTGGACTTGGATCAGCTATTCATGGGTTTGATGCATTTAAAAATCTATTAAAAAAAAAAAATGAAGGAAAGGAGAATGCTACATATTACATACTTTTTATAGGTCAAGGGTGGCCCAGTTATTGGTCAAATAAACTCAAATGTCACAATGCCCATCTTGGTGAATATTAATGTAAACAGTTGAGAATGTGTAACAGGAACAGTATTTTATTTCCATGCATGCATCAGGTCTTAAAGGGACAGCAGCCGAATAACAGTGCCACTCTGTGTTGTTAATGTTATTCAAACTACGAAAACACAAACGATCACTTACTGCTCTTGACTGATTAACCTGTGTAACTTTAATGGATTCATCTGTATTTCATTTTTTACAATGAAGATTATCCAATGTTATTTTAAATTTGATTACTTTGTTATTCAGTTTCTTACCTGAATACTGTTAGACCTATCTGAAAACATAAAGAAGTCTACTTCATCGTATTGTTGTGCTATTGTTAGTCATTTGTTTATTTTTTTCTTATTTTATTACTGTTTACATGTAATTTACCATTTGAAATCAAGCTTCCTTGTGCTTTGTGTAAGCTATTGTAAAAAATACATTGAGTTATCAAATATTTGTGAGATAATTGTAATGGTAATTGATCAACGTTTATATATGAAAAAAAAAGAAGCTTAATCTTAAAGCTTCATCATGTAAAGTGATCTCTCTAATAATAATATTAAAAATATCTATTTGACAGTATATGCAGAGGATATCGAAAATCAATACTTTTCCAGGTATTGCATCGAAGTTAGAAATTCCAGTATCATGACAACACTAAAAAAATTCCTCTTAGCGCTGCAGTCGCACAGAAGCTTCATGAAGTGACATGTAGATGTGGTATTCATGCATTTGCACTGCAATTACAATTGCATACATAATGTTATGAGATTAAAGGCACAATATGTACAATTTCTGGATTAAAATATCCAAAACCACTAGAACAATGTTATATGTTATTGACTTTATCCCATATGTTTGCCAAGAATATTTAAATCCAGAGAAATAATACATGTTAACCAGGACACGGACCTTAAGCAAATGATTTATGAATGGCTTAGTGAATCAGTGATTCGCCTGATGTATTCAAATACACAGATTCATTCAGAAACTAAACAAAGACATTGTTGAGCTATCAGGAGCATTTTTTGCATGCATATCTTGAAATTCCAACCCTGACTGGACAGCAGTTTGTATATTAAAACATTTTATTCATTTATAATGCTAAAATCACATCACAATGATTGATATGACTGATAAGAGCAAAGTCGTTATGTTGATGAATGCAATTGCTTTCGTCGGAATTGTGTTCGCAAAGATGTTTCTAGAAACGAACTATTACACCTGTTCCAGAAGTGCTCAAATGAAAAACTGCAAGAATACATTCCTATATAAAGATATTATGATGTTGATTAAGTGATGCTTGAGATGCTATTTTTTAAAATCATTTCAGACCCTTTCTCCTGATAAACTGCTGCACGAACAATGACATGCAAGTTAGGGCTGGATGATATATCGTTTTAGCATCGATAGCATGATGTGTGCAAGCATAGGGATCGTAGTTGATCCGTGATCCGTACGGGCAGCTGCCCCCCGATTCAGAATGCATGTGATTCGCGGATTAATTGCAAAGTCATCATAGCGTGAAAGTTTATCGCTTATATGTGCTTCAGCGATTAGCATTAAGCTTTGTATCAGTAGAAATCTGGTAGTATATTCGAATGATCGTGCTTACACCACCCCCCACATTGTGTATATCGCAATGCAAGTTTTCCAATATCGTGCAGCCCTAGTGCAAGTGCAACTTTATCTCATGTTTACTCTCTTCTAATGTTTTTGCAGGCATGTGTGTCCAAATGAACGTTTTAAATGGTGTACCTGCCACACATACAACATTCCTTACGGTACGACCAGATTACACACAGGCCAGGAAATCACCATATTAAAATTCCCCCATATTGCTAGATTTTCCATGAGCGTGGGAACCCTGACAAACTAATGAGGTGTGTGTGGAGAGGTTACCTGTAGAGAGGTGATTCTGTCGTAGTGCAGTGTGGTCATCTCTTTCTGTGTGAGAGCGTTTCCTGTCTGATCACTGATCTCAAAGCCAGCGTAGAACTTCAACATGTCCAGCAGCTTTACACAACAACAAAACAACAATAATAATAATAGTCAAGTATAATAAATCATTGAAAAAGCCTCGCAAATGTTTGTTTTAAAAAATCGTTGAAGTAGAACAGAAACAATCATATCGATATTAGCTGACAACTATGACTTTTTAATGTTATCAAATGGGCCTGATCAGTATCAGATACACTTAGGCTGATAAATTAGACATTATCATTATTTCTAGTCAGCATATCTATATTTAAACACAAACTGAATTAAGTGTGAGATTTTTTTAGACAATGGCACAGGCATTTTGTTATATTATTATTTATTGCATGTAGGCATGTATAATTTTTTCCAATTAGGGCTGCAACAACTAATTGATCAAATTGATTATTATAAAATGAAAATAATCGACAATGGATTTGTCAGTCTCAGTGCTGTACCTGGCAGAAGAGGTGACCCTCTTTCTCCCTGTCGGTGAGATGAGACAGCTGGCAGTTGACCACCAGATGAGCGTCATCCAGCACAGTGTTGAACCAGCGCCGGGTCGGGAGGAGAGCCTGACACAGACGGTCAAGGTGAAAAACACCACACAGCTAAAGTCACATTAAAGTCCTGATGCAGCGGAAGTAGTGACAGATCTTTACTTTCCTATTGTGACGTACATCTGAGTGCAAAGGTTTATCGAAAAAAAAAAAAAAAAAAAAAAAAAAAAAAAAGAGTGTGGCTTGGCTCTATACATCATTTGTTGATTGGATGTCGAGATGGAGGCATGGCACTCTAAAGTGAAAGCGGCTGAATGTGAGCTTGCAGGGGCGGAGTTTAACTGAACTGTGATTGGAGAAGTTCTGCACATCAGAAGGAAGTCTCACTTTCACTGAAAGGTCCAGTTATGGGATTTTCAACATTACAAGATCTTGTATGTACAGTCATTGTCACTATTATCTCCATCATCCATCTGTATTATAAGAATTATCGAATAATGTTTTGCAATTCTAGCCTGCATGGCATCCATCTCTCTCTCTCTCTCAATCCATCTCTCCAACTCTCTCTATCCATCTAATCATCCATCCATCTTTGTATCCATCTATCCATATCTCTCTCTCCATCCATCCATCTTTGTATCTATCCATCTCTCCATCTACCAATCTATCCATGTATCCATCTCTATCTCTATCCATCAAACCATCCATCAATCTTTGTATCCCTCTATCCATCTCTCTCTCCATCCATATCTCTCTCTCTCTCTCTCTCCCTCCCATCTAACCACCCATCCATCTTTGTATCCATATCTCTCTCTCCATCCATCCATCCCTGTATCTATCCATCTCTCCATCTACTAATCTATCCATGTATCTATCTCTATCTCTATCCATCAAACCATCCATCAATCTTTGTATCCTCTATCCACTCTCTCTCTCTCTCTCTCTCTCTCTCTCTCATCTAACCCTCTCTCTCATCTAACCATCTGTCTATCCATCTCTGTATCTATCCATCTCTCCATCTACCCATATATCCATTTCTCTATCTCTCTCTATCCATCCATCCATCCATCTTTGTATCCATATATCCATCTCTCTCATCTATCCATCTCTGTATCTATCCATCTCTCCATCCATCCATCTTTGTATCCATCCATCCATCCATCTTTCTCCCCCGCAATCTAACCATCCGTCCATCCATCTCTGTATCCAGCCATCTTTGTATCTATCCATCTCACTGTCTCTCTCCATCCATCCATCCATCTTTGTATCCAGCTATCCATCTCTCTCTCTCTCTCATCTATCCATCTCTGTATCTATCCATCTCTCCATCTCTCTCCATCCATCTTTGTATCTATCCATCTCTCTCTCTCTCTCTCTCTCCCCCATCTAACCATCCATTCATCTTGTATCTAGCCAACTCTCCATCTCTCTCTATCCATCTCTCTATCCAACATAGATAAAAATGAACAGTATGCACAAATAAATAACATGCATTTAGAAAACTGACGAATAGTACATTTTCATTTCATGCCGACTTTAATATCTTCAAAAAAGACAGCTTGAGAAACGGAAATAAGTAGCAGAGCGAATGCTGTTATGAAAGCTTACCTCCAGGTCAATCATGAACTCAATGAATCTCTCACAGTAGTGAACCTTCTCCATGGAGACGGAGCCTAGAGCAACATGAGCCATAAAACACACATTAAACCACTGACGACACACAGACAGGCAGAGAGAGTGACAGTATTACGATCGTCTCATAAACAGGACGCGCTGGCCTCTTGTGTGACCCCACCATCTCCGGGCCGAACAGGTGGATGATGGGAGGAGGCACGTCGGCCTGCGTTAGCAGAGCAGTGAGAGGCGCCCACGGGCGAGCATCAGCTGCTCTGAAGCTGGGTCACGTCACAGGATGGTGAAAACACGGAGAGATACTCAAAGCAGAAATAAAGTCACAGCCTGAAGCGGCGACAGGAACACTGAGGCCTTATGGCAGGGCTCTACACTTACATTTCTTTTTAGGAGCACAGTCAAAAATTTAGGAGTACCTTCTGATCAATGACAGAAATTAAGCTTCACATTATGAGGCGATATTTGACACTTTTCCAGGCATTTTTTACCCATTGTAAGGGCTTTTATTTTTTTCATTTTTATATAAAATTCATAAAATTATATTTATAAATTGAGTTTGAATAATAAGACACAATGAGGAAGAATAAGATCAGTATCAACAAAAGTATTCATCTTTGCACTGCAGAGGTGACATAGAAGAACAAAAAGGTGGCTCAGAGGCTCAGAAGTGAATGCATTTAAATTCACGATAATGTTATGAGGTTAACATTTTAAACAGAAGGTTTTGAATATAGAAATATTTAATGATTTAAATAAATTAAATGACACTTTAAAAATTAAACTAAATCTCCCAGTAGGAGGCGGCAAGTCACTGTCTCTGAATCATTCATTCAATCGATTCGTTCAAACGGATGATTAATTTAGGAACAAAGTAAGCGACTGCCTGCATCTCAATGTGCATACCATCCATTCTACATAGTATGTGACATTAGTAATATTCAATACTATTTAGGGCGGACTGGGTGGATAGTATGCACATTGGGATGCAGGGTGTCTTTGTGAATGGATCATTGAATCACTGATTCAATAGATTTGTTTGAAAACATGCTATTCGCCTACTTGTACTACGACCTAAAAGTATCTACTCTTTTTGTGAAGAAAAAGTACATACTTTTGAGTGTGTAGCAGAAGAGAATGCAAGCTTTAGGACATAATACTTAAATACATAAAAAAGATAATCCATCTTTAATGGACTCTGTTGCTTAGTTACATGCATCCTGTCACCGTTTAAACTGCCCTGTCAATCATCGTCACAGTTTAAATCCTCCACATTCAGTTTAATGTCTTACCGTATCTGAGAGAAATGTAGTAGCACGTCGATCTGCCGTTCGTGGGTCTTTAATGCAGACTCTCCTCGTGTGTTTTCAGTTCAAATATAATGATGCATTTAAAAGTTAATGGCCAAACGTATCATTACAAAAGTTCACAGTGCTGCTGCAGGTGAAATATCCACCTTTCAACATCCACCTTGAGAAACACCAGGCTGCAGATGTCACCTCTCTACTCACCTCATTTGACCTTAAGCAAGTGTCTACTACGGCTACTCACAAATTAGGTAACCATTTTGACCTTATCTACACACGCTACTGCTCCACAGACAACACTTAAGTTACTCCATTGCACACCTCCGACCACTTCCTCATTCATCACTCTTAACCTCATACTGACTCCTGACACAACACACACTAATCCGCAGATCACCTTTCGGTGTAATCTACGTTCGCTCTCCCCCTCTTGCCTATCCACTATGGTTTCATCGTCGCTTCCTCCACTGTCTCAGTTCTCAGCACTGGACACTAACAGTGCTACTGACACTCTTTGCTCCACTCTAACATCTTGCTTAGACAGCTTTTGGCCCCCTTTCATCCAGAGCAGCCCGCACCTCCCCACCTGCCCCCTGGCTGTCTGATGTTCTCCGTGAACATCGCTCTGGACTCAGGGCGGCAGAGAGGAACTGGCGCAAATTGAAGAACTCTACTGACCTTATCTTTTATCAGTCTCTTCTCGCTTCTTTCTCTGCAAATGTCTCCACTGCCAAAACTACAACTATCACAACAAAATCAACAACTGCTCTGACTCTCGCACTTTTCAAAACATTCTCCCAAATCCTTTCCATCCACCCCAGTTCTCCCATTTCTTCTTCAATTACTCCTGCACTCACTAACACTAAATATTACTGTGTAACAACCTGTTTGCGCATTATACTACTTTGTAGACTTATAATTATGTGGTTAACAGAAATGTACAGTTTATTTCACTGCACAGTTTATTTCACTTATTTTATTCCACTTCTTTATTTATTCTTATTTTTTCTACTTGATTTATTTATACTTTTTATTCTATTTCTATTATAATTTCCTCATGTTTTTAACTGTGAATTTGCACTGTCCATGGATGTATATTCACTGCTGGTTGTATATTCTGTATATAACTGTGTATGTGACAAATAAAACTCTTGAACCTACCTCTCTTCACACCGGGACCTTTCCCACAGCATTTAAGCAGGCTCGGGTAACCCCACTGCTTAATAAACCCTCTCTGAATCCAGCACTTATAGAAAACTACAGACCGGTATCCCTTCTTGCTTTTATTGCAAAAACACTCGAGCGAGTTGTGTTCAACCAACTCTCTATGTTTCTTGAACAGAATGACTTCCTTGACAACAACCAATCCGGCTTCAAAAGCAGCCACTCGACTGAGACTGCCCTGCTCTCGGTTACTGAAGCACTGAGACGGGCGAGGTCCTACTGGATCTGTCTGCAGCTTTTGACCCAGTTAACCACCAGATCCTCCTGTCAACTCTCGTGAAGATGGGCATCTCAGGAACTGCTCTCCAGTGGATCGAGTCGTATCTCTCAGGTAGGTCCTTCAGGGTGTCATGGAGAGGTGAAGTGTCTAAGTCACATCAACTAGCTACTGGAATTCCCCAGGGCTCAGTGCTTGGACCACTTCTCGTCTCCATCTACATGTCATCACTGGGATCTGTCATCCAGAAACATGGCTTTTCCTATCACTGCTATGCTGATGACACTCAACTCTACTTCTCATTTCACCAGATGCTCCCACAGTTGGTGTTCGTAACGCTGCCTGCCTGACAGATATTTCTGCCTAGATGAAGGAACAACACCTTCAACTCAATCTGGCAAAGACAGAACTCCTTGTAGTCTCAGTCAACCCAGCACTTCAACATACTCTCTCCATTCAGCTCGGCTCATCATCCATAACTCCGTCCAGGACAGCCAGGAACCTTGGAGTTGTGATTGATGATCAGCTAAAATTCACTGACCACATCACTGCAACAACCCGGTCCTGCCGATTTGCCTTATAGAACATTAGGAAGATTAGGCCCTTCCTATCAGGACAGGCCACACAACTCCTGGTACAAGCTCTTGTTCTCTCCAGACTGGACTACTGTAATGCTCTTCTAGCGGGCCTTTCAGCATGCACTATCAAACCTTTGCAACTGATCCAGAATGCAGCGGCGAGAGTGGTCTTTAATGAGCCGAAGAGAGCACGTCACACCTCTCTTCATCAGTCTGCACTGGCTGCCAATAGCTGCTCGAATCAAATTCAAGGCATTGGTGCTCGCCTACAAGGCAACCACTGGCTCTGCACCAACATACCTAAACTCGCTTGTTCAGACTTACACACCCTCCAGAAGCTTGCATTCTGCAAGTGAACGGCACCTTGTGGCGCCATCACAAAGAGGCATGAAATCCCTCACAAGGACCTTTTCCTGGACCGTTCCCACCTGGTGGAATGACCTGCCTGTCTCAATTCGAGCAGCCGAGTCGGTAGCCATTTTCAAAAAAATCTCTCAAAACGCATCTTTTCCAGCAGCACCTGACCAATAAAGAATAGCACTTATCACTCTATTCATTTTCTGTTTTTCTGTTTGTCTATTTATATTAAATATATATAAAAAGCTCCCGTTCCACCACATCGCAAAGATGCTCTATTGGGTTGAGATCTGGTGACTGTGGGGGCCATTTTAGTACAGTGAACTCATTGTCATGTTCAAGAAACCAATTTGAAATAATTCAAGCTTTGTGACATGGTGCATTATCCTGCTGGAAGTAGCCATCAGAGAATGGGTACATGGTCGTCATAAAGGGATGGACATGGTCAGAAACAATGCTCAGGTAGGCTGTGGCATTTAAACGATGCCCAATTGGCACGAAGGGGCCTAAAGTGTGCCAAGAAAACATCCCCCACACCATTACACCACCACCACCAGCCTGCACAGTGGTAACAAGGCATGATGGATCCATGTTCTCATTTTGTTTACGCCAAATTCTGACTCTACTATCTGAATGTCTCAACAGAAATCGAGACTCATCAGACCAGGCAACATTTTTCCAGTCTTCAACTGTCCAATTTTGGTGAGCTTGTGCAAATTGTAGCCTCTTTTTCCTATTTGTAGTGGAGATGAGTGGTACCCGCTGGGGTCTTCTGCTGTTGTAGCCCATCCGCCTCAAGGTTGTGCGTGTTGTGGCTTCACAAATGCTTTGCTGCATACCTCGGTTGTAACAAATGGTTATTTCAGTTAAAGCTGCTCTTCTATTAGCTTGAATCAGTCGGCCCATTCTCCTCTGACCTCTAGCATCAACAAGGCATTTTCGCCCACAGGACTGCCACATACTGGATGTTTTTCCCTTTTCACACCATTCTTTGTAAACCCTAGAAATGGTTGTGTGTGAAAATCCCAGTAACTGAGCAGATTGTGAAATACTCAGACCGGCCCGTCTGGCACCAACAACCATGCCACGCTCAAAATTGCTTAAATCACCTTTCTTTCCCATTCTGACATTCAGTTTGGAGTTCAGGAGATTGTCTTGACCAGGACCACACCCCTAAATGCATTGAAGCAACTGCCATGTGATTGGTTGATTAGATAATTGCATTAATGAGAAATTGAACAGGTGTTCCTAATAATCCTTTAGGTAGGTGTATATATTTAAGTATACTTTAAACTTGTAATAAATTGCTCAATTTAAAATGTCGTTTTGTGGCTCTTTTTTTTTTTTTTTTTTTAAGTATTGGTTCAGGCACCGTTTAGGCACCGGTAGTGTTTTAAAAGTACCGGTTTGGCACCGGTATCGTAAAAAAACAAAACAATACCCAACCCTCAACTCATCTCAGTTCATCGCAATCTCACAAACTTCTCTTATAAATCAATGAAGTTGTCTACACTGCACAATGATTCTCTTACTTAGATGGAGTCTGTACTTTGTTTGTTATAATGAGAGGATTTGCGAGCTTGCATAGCTCAGCACTGAACAAACTCCAGCGTTTTGAGCGGTGAGAGAGTTTTAACTTAAATGCCTTTGACTGGCCATTTTGTCTCAGATAATGTCTGTGACTGACTACATTTCTCAATGCTGCAAAAACACATTCTCTCATCACGCTCTCCAATGGGCAAACACAAATGCACTGGCCAATATCTTGTTATTAGTTTCAACCTCCAGCACCACCGTATAACCGGGCCTGATCGGGTCAGTTGCACACAGTCATGTGTCAATGTTTGTACTGTAGAGCCCTGTATGGGTAACAGAAATCAGCCCCATCTTAATGTCTAGCACTACATACTGCAATATGAGTGTTTTCGGTGTCAGTGCTGTTGTCTCGAGAGCAATAAAAATACAGGCAAGTATTAAGCACTACTACTTGTACTAAGTACCTTCAGCTCGTGGTTCACGTGTCTTTTGCTGTAAATTTTTTATCAAGTGATACATTGTACTTGACTTTTATATTGTTGAACACTTTTATATTAACACTTAGTGGACTGACACAACTTTGGTTTACGTGATCATGTTCAAATGTGAGTATCAAATATGATCAGGCTTTTGAGGAAGGTTATTAGTTCTCATCTCTTAATCATCATTATATTACATTGCACTATATATTTTTAAAACTACTGAGCTTTGATCATAAAACTAAGCATTTAAATATCATCTTACTAAGACCATACTATATATTGGCAGATAGATATTTATAGGCATTTAACGCAAGCTCTGCTATAAGGTTATAAAGACCTCACTGATTTACAAGCATTATAATTTCATCTGTTTTTATCCATAGAAATATCAGCATCTGCAGCAAATCTTTGCTCAGTTTCCTCTATATTCTCACTATATCAGAGTGCATGAGCTATAAAAGCATGATGTATGTTTTTCTAACTATTATTTTGTAAGGCTTTGCAGTATTAAAATAGAAAACAGCAATTGGAAATTGAAAACAAAATGTCACAATATTAGTGTTTTCAATGTATTTTTTGTATAAAATACTTCTTCAAAAACATTTTTAAAACAACTTTTTAAACTAATTAAACCAAACCCAACATGAGTGCACATTAGTGCAGGTATAGAGGTGTTCGGTCTGAATAAAAGCTTTACCTGATGCAGGGATGGACATGAGAACCAGCTGGAACTTCTTTATGAGAGCAGCGAGGAAGGTGCGCTCCATCTTCGCTCTGTGAAAGCACAGCTGATGAGAAACACAGGACACTGTTTTGACGTGTGAGGGTTTATGGGGTGTGAGGGGGTCTTACTGCTCTCTGTCCTGAGACTCCATCTTCTCATAGTTCTTCTTAATGAGGTTCCAGAATTTCTGTAGTTTTGGGACCTTCTTCAACTCCTGCTGCAGTCTCGTCTAAAGAATTACAAAGCCTGGAGTCAGTTTCCAACATCTACAACAGTGGCCAAAACTGACTGGAGTCTCGTCAATGCATGGAAGATACGCGACATGGAGATTACCACTCATCAGAAATTAAAACTTTTTTTTCCACATTTCCCCAAAAAACTGGGGAAAATCACTACTGATTTCACATTGATGTGACCTAGAAACAGAATCTGAAATATCTGAGGATGACAATGGTGATTATTTTTGATGATGATTTTTCATTTGTATTAATATTACTGCAACTTAGTATTATTGCTACTACTGTAAACTAATGCACTCATTTTTAATTATTCAATGATTAATTGTCATACAAATAATTGCCATTATTAAATTATTACTGTTTTGTTCATGTCACTTTAAGTCTAATAGGTTTGTTTATTTAACTTGGAGTTGTATATAATATAATACAAATCATAATAAAATGGGCACTAACCTAACCCTACTTTAATATAATAATGAGAAGATTATAGAATTGTGGACATGGCATTTAATGGTGAGACTTTTGTCTCTCAAAAATTATATTGGATTTAGATTTATCGGTTATTGGCCTTTAAATATAAAGAATTATCAGTTATCGCCAAAATGATCATATCGGTGCATTCCTAGAACAAATAAAATGGAATTTGAAAAAAAAAAATCAATTTTTTTGGAAAAATCAAACATAATCCCTTCTGATGTAAAATACACGTGCACATACAGCATGATGTAGAGATTAGGGATGTGCCCGAAGCCGAATACTATGTTCATAAAGGAAATTACGTGTTCTATGGAGCGCCTAAAGCGACACAGTGATGGAAAAAAATATGAGCTGGGAGGAAAAAATATATTTTAATCCTTTTACGTTCTCTCGCAATTATATAGCATCTCATTTGCGGGCATCAGGGAGCCGCTATCAATGCGGGGGTATTGAAAACGATTCTGAATGCTCGCTTTTCACTTTCTAATTCGCAATCATGTGTACTGTGTGTGTAGGGAGCAGTGCACATTTTACAAAATAAGATATTTGTCAGTGCCACTCAGGATCTGTTGTGCACCAAATCCTCCTGTCAGTCATTTCTCCTAACGACTATCTTCATGTGATCAGTGAAATCTGATGTACTGTAATGTAACCTAACCAAGTCCCTTTAGGGACTCCGTAGAAGGCGTTATTCATTTTCCGTGTCTTTCCGAATTTGGATTTAGGCTTCGGGCACATCCCTAGGAGAGACCATATGGAACATGAAATGTGTGTGATGCAGTAATACTCACCGGCAGCAGACACATCCACATGGGCAGAGAGACCAGTTTCTGCACCTGCTCACGGATCAAGTCCACTTCCTGCAGTGAGGAACACGCCACAAATAAACAGTCAGTGATCTTCTGAGAGGTCTGCTTTACTAGGGATACAGCCAAACCTCAAATAAAATACAATTGTGAAGACATGTTTTCCAGGGCTGAAGCTCTAAATACACAGTTAAAACACTCCTGTCATTTACTTCACACATCTCACTTAAAGACAAACCAAGACTGAAAATCGAGTGTGTGAAACTTTTACTATAGGTGCAATTTTCTGCACTGACACCCCTCATAGCATCTGTACTTCATCACAAAGATTACAGATGTGCATTTAATCAGGGACTTTACAAGCTCATGATGGACATTTCTATTGTTACCCAAATCTATAGTCTTCATCACAGCACACGTGTAAGCAAACATGATTAGCATACGAACACTAGACAATGAAATCACATCAACAATGCAAATGGGCCATCTGATGGGACGGGAGACACCATGCCTTAAATTAGCAGCAAAGCCAAAAATAGATGAAAACAGCCTTGACCTGAAGCTGCCGTTATACACGTGAACCCCCGAGCTGCTGTTAAAAACCTTATAACATGGCGTGTTCGGAAAAGCAACAGTGCCACCAAGTGAGGAGAATGTAGAATCATTTTAAAATGGTGGTCAAAATCAGTGAGTGCACATTTCTGAGTCATTGACAGTAAATCAGACGCACGTGAACTCACCAGACTGTTGAAGCAGTGATCGAGGAAGAGCAGGAGCACCGTCTGTTCCTTCAGCAACAGGCCGAGCTGCTCGCCGGACAGACACGACTCCATCACACACCTGAAGAAGTGAGGAAAGTGTGTGGGCGCTTTCTTGAAAACCTGACGAGAGAGAAACATCACGCACATCATGTCTAATGAAACGGGCCTGTGAAAACAAATCATTGAAATATATGGTTGTGGTTGCCAGAACTTCACACTAAAAATATGCCCTTTCACAGAGTGCCCTTAAATTTACAGTAAAAATTCATAATTCATTAAGAGAAATCATTTTAATATACCATTGCTAAAAATAAGTTTTTCCCTTTATAATACACTGACAACAAGTGACAAACACCTTAAAAATACAGGTGGTAGAACATGAATGAAAAGCGACCAGCTGGATATAAACTAATGGCAACAATCGTGACATTAAGCATTTGGGTCGTTGTGTGTGTGTTTGTCACACTGTTTTAACCGCTTGAGGTACTCTCAGCCTCGACACCATACTGCTGTTCTCCACTAATGCAGCATCTAGTCAACAAATTCATTACTTTATAAGTGTATGAAAGCACTTGCTTGACGCTTACTTTTTCCCTAAGGAGCAGCTGTGCTCCCAAGTTGAAAAAATTTAGGAGCAACTTTTGATTTTCCGTCGGTCTTAGTACATGATGTAAAATATAGAAACTCTTTGGTCATTTTTTAGCGAGATGCTAACGGTCTAATCAGATTCAATGATCTATGCTAAGCTATGCTAAAAGTGCTACCGCCAGACCCAGAGATCGGCTGAATGGATTCAAAAAACTGTTTAACTGTAGGGGAGTCGGAAAATGAGACTATTTTCAAAAAAAAGTGGCGTGTTCCTTTAACTATAATAACACTGATACTAATAAAATCTATACATTTAATATGCAAATAATGTTCTTAGTCTTTCCTTCCTGTGACGGGCATTCCAGTCAGAAGCTACAATAGTTTACTTTCAATTAAATGGAAATTCAATTAAATTAAATTACATACAGTTTGTGTAACCAAATAATAACCGGGGGTGGAAATTGGACACACTGCGTGACTTTTATTTAATACACAAGCCTGAAATACACGGGACTCTTATTTTGAAATGTATGTGCTTTATTATTGCAGGATGCTCATTCAAATTCAGATGAGGGAAACAAAATGTTTACAACATATGACAGTATAAACACCGTAAACATTGTCATAATTGATCAGCATCAGATCATGAGCAATCTCTTGGCATAAATGTGCGCTGTTCACTGATTGGTCGAGCCTGTAGAACGCACAACAGCGCCACTTTCAGGCTTTGAAATGTGAAGCGCTCACATTTATTTCATGAAATCATAGCCTTCTGAAGTTTAATAATCACAATAGGCAGTATCGCGATTTATGTTTTTCCTGTTTTTTGCCTTAAAATGATCATTAAAACGCTTGTTATACCATTTAAGGTATTGAAGTGGTTTTATGATCTTCCATTTATGAAAACTGATCCACACACGTGCTCCAAAATGCATTGTACAGTTCGCACACATATATATTTAGTCGCAAATGCGAGTGAAATTATCGCACTGTCGAGCCCTGGCAGTGTACTGTATAACATACCATTACATTGTCTATGTTTAAAATCCGTACCTGAAGTGTCCCGCTCTATTCAGCGCTCAGCCTCACGTGTCAAAACAAATTCCACGAGGGATCAGTGATGGTTTTTATTTCACCTCTAGAGGCCACTCTTGTACTGTGTAATGACAGCGCACCCTTCTCAGCCACTTCAGCAATGGATGCAACCCGGTAAAACAATAGGTATGGGTTTTTGCAGATGACCCATTGTTCTAACAATCAGTTATCGTGCCGATTAATCGGCAAAACCAACTAACCTATTAACATTTAAAGGAATCCTGTGATACAATGCACTTATTGTATAGATACACTCACCTAAAGGATTATTAGGAACACCATACTAATACTGTGTTTGACCCCTTTCGCCTTCAGAACTGCCTTAATTCTACGTGGCATTGATTCAACAAGGTGCTGAAAGCATTCTTTAGAAATGTTGGCCCATATTGATAGGATAGCATCTTGCAGTTGATGGAGATTTGTGGGATGCACATCCAGGGCACGAAGCTCCTGTTCCACCACATCCCAAAGATGCTCTATTGGGTTGAGATCTGGTGACTGTGGGGGCCATTTTAGTACAGTGAACTCATTGTCATGTTCAAGAAGCCAATTTGAAATGATTCGAGGTTTGTGACATGGTGCATTATCCTGCTGGAAGTAGCCATCAGAGAATGGGTATATGGTGGTCATAAAGGGATGGACATGGTCAGAAACAATGCTCAGGTAGGCCGTGGCATTTAAACGATGGCCAATTGGCACGAAGGGGCCTAAAGTGTGCCAAGAAAACATCCCCCACACCATTACACCACCACCACCAGCCTGCACAGTGGTAACAAGGCATGATGGATCCATGTTCTCATTCTGTTTACGCCAAATTCTGACTCTACCATCTGAATGTCTCAACAGAAATCGAGACTCATCAGACCAGGCAACATTTTTCCAGTCTTCAACTGTCCAATTTTGGTGAGCTTGTGCAAATTGTAGCCTCTTTTTCCTATTTGTAGTGGAGATGAGTGGTACCCGGTGGGGTCTTCTGCTGTTGTAGCCCATCCGCCTCAAGGTTGTGCGTGTTGTGGCTTCACAAATGCTTTGCTGCATACCTCGGTTGTAACGAGTGGTTATTTCAGTCAAAGTTGCTCTTCTATCAGCTTGACTCAGTCGGCCCATTCTCCTCTGACCTCTAGCATCAACAAGGCATTTTCGCCCACAGGACTGCCGCATACTGGATGTTTTTCCCTTTTCACACCATTCTTTGTAAACCCTAGAAATGGTGGTGCGTGAAAATCCCAGTAACTGAGCAGATTGTGAAATACTCAGACCGGCCCGTCTGGCACCAACAACCGTGCCACGCTCAAAATAGCTTAAATCACCTTTCTTTCCCATTCTGACATTCAGTTTGGAGTTCAGGAGATTGTCTTGACCAGGACCACACCCCTAAATGCATTGAAGCAACTGCCATGTGATTGGTTGATTAAATAATTGCATTAATGAGAAATTGAACAGGTGTTCCTAATAATCATTTAGGTGAGTGTACATATTTTTACTTTGCTCTTATATTTAAAAACAAAAAAATACCTGCATGTAATTACATTGGTAATTCATTTCTGTAATTACACTGTTCCTCGCACCTTAACCCACCTTTAAACCTACCATACCCACAAACCTGTCCTAATCTTACCTGTATCCACTTCAATATACCGGTGTACCGGTCTGTCATAGTGAAGAAGGAGCTTTGTATTGTATTGTAATTGTTATATTCTTTTGTAAAACATAACTTTTACTCTCTTTTAGGATGACATCTGTCTAGGGACTGTGGGTGAAAAAGCCTTTTGGCTAACTCTGGCATATTGACAGAAATGTTCATTAATATGCACTGTCCCTGTAAATAAATAAATAAATAGATAGAAGCATAAATATGTATATAGCACATAGTAGTTAAAGACACCTAATTTAAAATGTGACCAAATTATCTTATTCAATGTTGTTCGATCCACAGAAGTGTCATTTATTTTCCTTTTCAGTGTTTAAAGTCAGTGTTTCACATGCAATCTCTCATTCATCAACATTTCAACACAAACCTCCCAGGCGGAACGTTTTCCGAAACTTCTCGTTGACGATGCAGCAGATGGACATCAGGAAGCTGTTGGTGGAGGCTTCAGGTGTGTAGTTCAGCCACAGGTAGCTCTCCAGGTACTGACTGCAGGACACACACAATCACTTCAGACAACTGTATGACACACCGGACCCTTACAGACAGACTCCTGACAACGAACACCAACCTGAACTCCAACAGCATAATCTTTCTGATGGCAAACCTGGAAAGAGAACACCAAAGTCAATATACAGCAATGCTCATTTATAGGCTTTTATATAGAGCAGAATAACTGAATACATGGGAGTTTGTTACTGCATTGTGCTATTGTTTGCAATTAGATTCAAATAAAGCCTCGTGTGTGTATCTATTACAACACAATTAGCCAAATTATCCAAAAAATGATGAGATAATGAATGATCTGTATGGCGGAATATATGGCGGTTTTCCCGTGGTATCGAAAATCGATATTTTTCAAGGCATCATATAACTTTGTGATAACTGGTCAAAATAATAAATCTGTTAAATCTGTTGCATAAAACTGCTCAACGCCTGACAGCAACAGTGTGTTACTGAATCATTCAGTGTTTGCAATGAATCGGTTCAAAGATTCAATGACCCATTCATTAACAACTGCCTCATTCTTGAATGAATCAGCCGTTTGAACGAATCGACTCAATGACTCACTCATGAAGACCTGCTGCCACCTACTGGCGGTTTAGTTTCATGTTGTAACATTCTTTTCAACATTTTTTCTTATTTGTATATAGAAAAAATATTTAAAACAATCTCCTAACATTATTTAATGCTATGCGATTTAAGTTGTAATTTTCAGTGTAAATTATTTAATTTGTTAATCTAACTTAATTTACTGATCAAATTTAAGAATATACGAGGAAAGCTGATGCATAGCCTATATTCAAGATTAGGGAAAAAATGGCCTTTATAAAAGCTAAAAATATCACAGATATGCAGTTTTACATATGTCAAAGCCGACTGAACACTGCTGAGAATATTGCTTCAGAATAAATTTTATTACAAGCTAATTTTTTACTCGGACAAGTGATAGACACTTGTCCAAAGGAGAAGCACATGTACAAGCTTAATGTCGAGCCCTGTGTATGAAATATTTGCATGTATATACTGTATGTATGTATATTTATATAACATATAAATATAACCCTAACCCTTTACTTAAATATATAAATCTATGCGTGTATTTACATCATAATTATACACAGTATCTAATCTGATTGTGTTAAATGAAACTAAACGATTAATATATTGATATTTAATATCTTAATATATTTTCTGTACATTTTTGGTGTTACTTTAAATAATAATAATAAAAAAACACTTATTTTATTGGCTTGTATTTTTATTAATTCAGATTCTATAGAATTATTCAATTTAATTACAAACCCGATTCCAAAAAGTTGGGACACTGTACAAATTGTGAATAAAAAGCAATGCAATAATTTACAAATCTCATAAACTTATATTTTATTCACAATAGAATATAGATAACATATCAAATGTTGAAAGTGAGACATTTAGAAATGCCAAATATTGGCTCATTTGGATTTCATGAGAGCTACACATTCCAAAAAGTTGGGACAGGGAGCAATAAGAGGCCGGAAAAGTTAAATGTACATATAAGGAACAGCTGGAGGACCAATCTGCAACTTATTAGGTCAACTGGCAACATGATTGGGTATAAAAAGAGCCTCTCAGAGTGGCAGTGTGTCTCTCAGAAGTCAAGATGGGCAGAGGATCACCAATTCCCCCCCAATGCTGCGGCCAAACATACTGGAGCAATATCAGAAAGGAGTTTCTCAGAGAAAAACTGCAAAGAGTTTGAAGTTATCATCATCTACAGTGCATAATATCATCCAAAGATTCAGAGAATCTGGAACAATCTCTGTGTGTAAGGGTCAAGGCCGAAAACCATACTGGATGCCCGTGATCTTCGGCCCTCAGACGGCACTGCATCACATACAGGAATGCTACTGTAATGGAAATCACAACATGGGCTCAGGAATACTTCCAGAACACATTATCGGTGAACACAATCCATCAGGCCATTCGCCGTTGCCGCTAAAACTCTATAGGTCAAAAAAGAAGCCATATCTAAACATGATCCAGAAGCGCAGGCGTTTTCTCTGGGCCAAGGCTCATTTAAAATGGACTGTGGCAAAGTGGAAAACTGTTCTGTGGTCAGACCAATCAAAATTTGAAGTTCTTTTTGGAAAACTGGGACGCCATGTCATCCGGACTAAAGAGGACAAGGACAACCCAAGTTGTTGTCAGCGCCAGTTCAGAAGCCTGCATCTCTGATGGGATGGGGTTCATGAGTGCGTGTGGCATGGGCAGCTTACACATCTGGAAAGGCACCATCAATGCTGAAAGGTATATCCAAGTTCTAGAACAACATATGCTCCCATCCAGACGTCCGCCTCTTTCAGGGAAGACCTTGCATTTTCCAACATGACAATGCCAGACCACATCCTGCATCAATTACAACATCATGGCTGCGTAGAAGAAGGATCCGGGTACTGAAATGGCCAGCCTGCAGTCCAGATCTTTCACCCATAGAAAACATTTGGAGCATCATAAAGAGGAGGATGCCACAAAGAAGACCTAAGACAGTTGAGCAACTAGAAGCCTGTATTAGACAAGAATGGGACAACATTCCTATTCCTAAACTTGAGCAGCTTGTCTCCTCAGTCCCCAGACGTTTGCAGACTGTTAGAAAAAGAAGAGGGGATGCCACACAGTGGGAAACATGGCCTTGTCCCAACTTTTTTGAGATGTGTTGATGCCATGAAATTTAAAATCAACTTATTTTTTCCCTTAAAATTATACACTTTCTCAGTTTAAACATTTGATATGTCATCTGTGTTGTATTCTCAATAAAATATTGAAATGTGAAACTTCCACATCATTGCTTTCTGTTTTTATTCACAGTTTGTACAGTCCCAACTTTTTGGAATCGGGTTTGTAAAAAGTCTAATATTAATACAGTTATATAAAAAAAAAAAAATAATGATAATTTAAACCACAGCTATTTCTGTAAGATGAAGAATTCATTTCTGTCCCAAACAGAAACAAGATTATTTTTCTTACCCCATTTGGTTTTGTTAGCAATAACTCACTTAATTTTTACTTTATTTTCCAGACAATATGACAAAAATATCTCACGTCACTTCACTCATCTAGTAAAAGCATCTTGCTTCAGGAATTGTTTGACATTTGGACTGGAAACAAGACAGAGACGCCAAGTAAGAAAAGCATCGTTAAAAGCAGTGCAAGAATCCTCTTACTTTGATTTAAGGATCTCATTCTGATAAATGTCCTCAATGACCTGAAAACACAGAAAACATGCATAAGCCACATCCTCTTTAAAAAGCCAGACTTTAGATAGAAGATGATCATTGACTGACAACAAAACACACACAGCAGCCCTGGAGCATCGTGCCCTGGGGATCTCTCTGTATAGTCAGTGAAATCCTGCAGACTGGAGCTAAAGAGGGTTAAAGCTCAAGGTGTCCTCTTACCTGAGAGTCGAAGGGTAGTTTATTCTTGACATGAGGCGCCCAGTATTTGTTTGAAAGCTTGAGAGAGAACAACAACACAAGTTACTGTTAGATGCACACAAACAAACCTTGTGTGTTTGACTTCATAAAGTCATCCTAACTCACCTGAGTGACATATTCCGCGTTAATCTGAGCCACCGACGGCGCCGAGGTCTTGATCAGTCTCGCGTCCTTCTGCATGTTTCGATCACTGATCAATAATAATCAATATCCAGTCATGTGTCTTACTGATTATCTCAAGCTACTGTATATCAGTGTAAACGACTGGAAAGTTCATTCACTTCTTTCAGCATTCGCTGCTGAAAACATACAAGAGCAAATATACGCTGGAATGTGAACTTAATCAACGCAAACTTTGTTTTTATAACAGAGACGTCATGAATACGTTACTAGCTTTAGCTGCATGCTAACATGTGAAAGTATGAAAGTCGCGGCTAATGACAACTTCCGCTTTGGAGTTTCCTTACAAAATAAAAAGCCTTTAGACGAGCCGTTCTCAGCTTTTCTTTTCTTTTCTTTTAACAAATGAGTGAAACAATGAGTGTAAATGTAGGCATATTAAAATAAGTTACTAAAATAATTAAAATCAAAACAATAACATTTCTGTACGATTGCTTGACGAGTTTGTTTTATTATTCATACTATTCAACACTAAACAAGTGTGTTTTAATGTATACTATTCATTATATATATGTGTGTGTGTGTGTGTGTATGTGTCACTAGTTAGCTACTATTAACTAGTTAGCTAGTTAGCTACTATTAACTAGTAGCGTATTAGCATGCTGGGATATTGGCTGTTTATTAGTACTTCTACTTATAAAGCAAATATCAATGCCTCATTGCATGACCATATTGTACATCCCTTAATCCACCCAGGAATGAAGGCAGGGTTTTATAATCACTGAGATCCCAAATGTGAGGTAGTTAGGGGTGTTGGGGCCATGCTCCCCGATGAC
>CM031959.1:22063228-22066003 GCA_018749465.1 Paracanthobrama guichenoti
GTTCTGGAAGTATTCCTGAGCCCATGTTGTGATTTCCATTACAGTAGCATTCCTGTATGTGATGCAGCAGCCGTCTAAGGGCTGAAGATCATGGGCATCCGGGCATCCGGTCTTGACCCTTACGCACAGAGATTGTTCTAGATTCTCTGAATCTTTGGATGATATTATGCACTGTAGATGATGAGAACTTCAAACTCTTTTGCAGTTTTCTCACAGAGAAACTCCTTTCTGATATTGCTCCAGCATATTCGGCATTGGGGAATTGGTGATCTCCCGCCCATCTTGACTTCTGAGAGACACTGCCACTCTGAGAGGCTCTTTTGTACTCCAATCATATTGCCAATTGACCTAATGAGTTGCAAAATTGTCCTCCAGCTGTTCCATATATATACATTTAACTTCTTCCGGCCTCTTATTACTCCCTATCCCAACTTTTGGAATGTATAGCTCTCTATGAAATCCAAAATGAGCCAATATTCGGCTTGCAGCTTGTTTCAAATATCTCACTTTCAACATTTGATATGTTATCTATATTCTATTGTGGGCAAAATATAAGTTTATGAGATTTGTAAATTATTGCATTCCTTTTTTATTCTGAATTTGTACAGTGTCCCAACTTTTTTTGGAATCGGGTTTGTACATATCTGCGTTTTCTTTTGTCTTGTGGACTATATGCCAAACGTCTTATTTTATATTAAACACTAAATAAAAATAAATACGCATTTTGCATGGTCCCTCTTATTTTGTTAAAATTATTCACATTTTCTGCAAGGGAGTGTAAACTTTTGAGACACAGCTGCACATAGCATGCAGCATTCAGAGAGAAGATAAACTAGTGTTCCATTCCTCAAGTGGATGCTTTTCTCATTTGCTAGTCTCAGTCTCAGATCGCCACGCCCATGGACCATCTGCCATCAGTGTGAAGGTCTGGCTACGAGACTCATTTGCTTGCTCCTCCGTTGTCCAGCCTGTTCTCTAAATGCACTGTGAGGAGGCACGTAGAGGAAGTCATGAGAAACACAGCAGGATCCCTATACAGAAGTTGATGCAAGTAAGTCTTCACATCTGGTACCAGAGTCAAGTGATTTAGCCATATAGTTTATATCTTGCTTTAAAATATATCTTGGCAAAATAATTTTTATTCAGTGTGAGTCATCATATATGGCATCTACATATAATCATGTCCACAAAAATGTTTATGTTACTAAATGTTTATTTCTTCATTCAACAGGCTATCATGGGTATTAAATAGCAAAATTCAAGCAAGTATCAATATCAAAACAAACAAACAAGTAAATGAACTATAGACGGATGTACAGGAAACCCAATAATTACAGCTTTCTGCAGAGACATTCCTTCATATTTAGGCATGATTAAAAACAATAAACTGATCACCTAACATCCACACAGCTGACATATTTGAAATGAATTTCTGTCTGAATATTTTGGTTGCCTAAATGTCAATTGCATCATTACATCTACACATTTAAAATACATCAAGGGTTTCCTATCAAAGTTTATTTCCTGTTTACAGTGTCAATGACACATTATGTCCTAACTGAACATTCATTTATTCTTTAAAATAAAACATGTAATAAAAAATTAACACAGAGATGCTGTATAATACACAAGATAAATAAACTCTGATCTGAATAAGCCGCAAACTGAATGCTCCAGTTTGACTTAGTGAGATTCAGTCTGACACTAACCCCAGCTGATCTGAGGTCAGTATTGATCTGGAAGGCTTTAGTGATGCTGATGATAAATCATGAGGTGAGTCTGAATCGACCCAATGGGGTGCTGGATTCGTGCAGATGACCTATCTGATTTGTCTAGGCCTGTCCCTGGCATATCTACAGCACAGCTGGAGCAGCAGAGAGCTGGAGTAATACTGGCTGGAGCACAGTCGCGCGTACACAATCAGCTTACAGTTTGCCAGATTCAGGCTGATCCACACAGTCTTCTGGCAAGCCTGACTCCGTTGAAATCTACAGAGACAGTGAGACAAAATTAAAATGCATTAAAATGCAAGTACAGGTGATCATAAGGTAGAGTTAATTTTGATGTACTGTCTAGATTGACACCATAGCCCCATTTCTACGAAATTACCCAGAACAATTTGTCCCAGGAACTTTTTCTCCCAAACATATTGTTGTCTGCATTTCCACCGTGAAGATTAGTCAGTGACATAGGACTGCACATGACTTTCAGGATTTACGTTCTCTGCTTATAAACCTTAAAGCCTGAACCCTCGTCGTCGGTCCATTGGTTGTATTTTTAAGCTCATTGTTGGTCGAATAGCAAACAACGCACCACAACTTTTAAGTTGAAATAAGCCTCACGTGAACTCAACCCAGCATGTTCGCGCCCAAATCTCAGCCCGAAAGTTCCTGAACTTTGCCTCACGAGCAAGGACTTTCTGAGGGCAATTTTTACCCAGAACTTAGCAGACCCTGGTTCCTGCGGCTGAAACACTGAGTGCCACCCACAAAATCCCTAATTCCTGGGAAAGTTCCATTAATTGGAAAGATGGCTGATGATGCTGATATAGCGGATGTAAGCCAGTAAAGGAGCTGTGTGTGTAAACCTCACTCCTTGTTAGTGTATTCTGCCTCCACACAGGAGACCATGGTTTTGAATCCACTCGGGTCGAGTAGGACTGGTAACATTTGGTGCACGTGGCCTAGATGGGAGTGAGGTTTGGGGTGAGTGAGTGTAACAGATACTGGGCTGGTAAGGCTGCGTGTAAACCCTCTCCTGGCCTCAGTGTGGAAC
>CM031959.1:22072271-22083938 GCA_018749465.1 Paracanthobrama guichenoti
TTTTTTGAGTAGGCCTGCGTTTTACAAGAAAATACTATTTCAGTCTTTCTACTTCAAAATTGCATGCAGTGCGTTACTTGCTGATTCTTTGTCATTATTATTGAAATAAGCTGTTTCTACTCAAGTGTACAACATCTAAATTTATTTCATGTTGCACAAAAAAGTCATACAGGTTTGAAACGACATAGAAGAGTACTCACACTGCCAAAAGATGATGTACTTTTCCAGAAGATGTGTAACAGTGCCCCCTACCACATAACAGTGAAAACACAGAAAGCTGGAAAAACTCGCCAGTGGCAGGGAAAGAGTTAATACATCCTGTATGTTCTCAGAATACCCAGTTTTATCCCTCTTTTCTTGTTTGCATCGGTCCAAATATTTTATAAAACAGACTACTGAGGGCATTATAATGACATTAGTAACATTAGTGGCGGATGGATGATGTCATGATATCTTATATAATCAGACGTGCAAATGGAGTGTGACAATTTGCTCATTTTATAGATTAAAAAATCTTGCCAACTCAAATGCTTTGGTTTTGCAAATGACTATTAGAGGGGAAATATCATAAAAATCTGACTTTCCATGTTTAAGTACTATATTCTGGTCCCCGGTGCATCTACCAACCCAGAAAACGTGAAAAAGGACAACCCTGTAACTTTTTGGTAAGCCTTTCTCTGCAAGCATGTGAAGAAACGAGCCGCTCGGATTTCTCTCCCCTTCTGACGTAGGAAGGGGATCTTATTATAATATTGCCGCCCCTTAATCTGCTCGTTTCCACCCTCGGCGAACGGTGCTGTGTGGAGAGGGGATGGCACGCAGCAGCTCATTTGCATTTAAAGGCACATGCACGTAAACTACCAATTTCTGACTACAGTCAAGAACGGACTTTTACAACATGGATTCATAAATGATCTGTGAGGTATTTTGAGCTGAAACTTCAGACACATTCTGGGGACACCTGAGACTTAAATTACCTCTTGTGAAAATGGGCATAATAGGTCCCCTTTAAATTGTGAATTGGTTGTTTGCCAATCATTGATTTATAATGCTAAAAACTTTTGTTCAAGTTTTTTTTTTAATATAGCGTGCAAATGAATGCCTGTTAATGGGGCAACCTTTTTTAGCTCGTTTCTGAAATGGTACTTTCCCCTTCTGTTGATTTGTGACTCACTTTTCCCTCTACATCTCTCTGCCTGTAGTCCCAATACCCTCCACCGGGTGTCGGCATACCTGTGCCTCCTGCCGGAGCTTCCTGATGGAGAAGAAACATCCTACGAAAAAGAATTCCTTCTGGAACTGCTGGTAGGCACATCTTAAAATATGACAGAAATACGTTTCACGGAGCGTTTAAATTATTCTGCCATCAGAATTTTTTTACATTTTAGAAAGTTTTAAATTCTGTACTCACTGTACTCATGTCGCTCCAAACCTGTAAGATTTTCATTCAACTTCAAAAAACAAATGAAGATATTTTTAAAGAAACCAGAAAAAGATTTCTGTCCCTCCATTTAAAGTCCATTCCTCTCAAACTTAAAAGGTCCCAAAAATGTCATAAAGGCATCGTAAAAATAATCAACGAGTGTCTAATCCAAATCCAAGTCTTCTGAAGAGACACGATGGCTTTATATGATGAACAGATTCACAGCGACGAGCATACTAAACACAACATGAGCAAATGCAGTTTGGGAGCAGTCATTTTGACACGCTTTCTTACGATGAGAACTGTGATTGATGTATGTTTAGTGCATTAATAGCAGGAGAGGTGGAACATAGCGAGCATGTGCGTGACACGAAGACTGCATGAGGAAAAAACATGAGTTCAGTGACATTAAACCACTATATCATGACTACATTACACTACTATGTATAATGTTGAATATATTGTATAGCAATACAGTGGGGGGATATTTGTGTGTCCTGATAATAATGTAATAATATTATTTAAATAATATATAGCATATTTATTTAATAAAAAAAAAAAATCATGAGTTATGTAGCGTGAGTTTAGTGTCGTGATGGTATTGAATCGTGACACCCCTAATATATGTACAATTTCACCAGATATGTGAGTGTATTTTTGAGATTTCACTTGAACACTCTTTGCTCATTAGGTTTGATTGATCATGCTGCCTGTGTAGTTTGTATCGGTTCAGCTCACTGTAGTTTAGAGCAGAGCCGTGGGACAAACACGTTTAAAAGGTTTTGCACTAAATAACTGGAGCTGCTCGTTTTGATTCTGATTGCGGGTTAGATTCTATTTGCTGCATTCTCCATTTGTAAGGAGTGTTTAATGTTTAGTGCTTGACTGCTTTGATTTTCACTCTGTATTTTTTTAAACCTCTGTTGGATATGTTTAAGATGTTTCAGTTGGTGGTCCTGCTTCGGCATGTTTTAATTAATCGCTCCAAATCTCATCAAGAGCTCGAGCGTTTCCTCTTTAATGCTGTCGCTGCGTTGGTGGAGTCAGTGTCAGGCCGGTCATTCGAGTGTTCAGCGTTTCCTTGAGCAGCTGAAATCTGGTTAAATGCATGTGCTGCGGCCAACAGTAGAGTCAGAGCAGGTCACAAACCAGATAAAACACTTAATTAAGCGTGAACAGGATAAGCTGCCCCGAACACTCCTGATTAATTCATTTGATTTTCTCAAAGCGGTGTCCCATGTGAGCCGGCCGACTCATTTTCTCATTGAAATTGTTTAATGTTTTCTCAGCAGAGTTGTCTCGCAGCGTTTGCTCATTTGAATTTTGAACATGATGGAATGGGTTTATAGCAATCAGGAAGTACAGGATAAGTTAGACTTTTAAAAAGTGTAACGAGTATAACAGTTTCTTTTAAGAAAGTCTTTGAAACTGTGGGATTTGCACTGCACAGTTTGCGATAAATGACACAAACACACTAGAATAACATTTTGATTGTGTGCTGGAAAACATTCTTACTTTTGTACCAGAAAGCTTTTTTTTTTTTTTTTTTGTTGTTGTTGTTGTATGGCTCTTATGTTCATGGGGTGCGATTGACCCCCTTGCGCTGTGATGTGTGTGTGTGTGTGTGTGTGTGTGTGTGTGTGTAGCCTACATTTGGCCATCTGCTATGTTTGAAGGGTAAACCGTGATAACACAGCGTGATTTGTCCAGTGGGCAGATGATTTGGCGGTTCCTGGAGGTTCCATGAAAACCTTTCTCACTTCTGTTCAGGTGTCCCAGCATGAGAGACGAATCTCCCAGATTGAACAGCTCAACCAGATGCCTCTGTACCCCACCGAGAAGATCATCTGGGATGAGAACATCGTTCCCACGGAGTACTATTCAGGAGAAGGTGGGTGCTAATTATGCCATATACCGATTCATTAATGGAAATAAAGGAATAGTTCAAAAGAATCACTTTATTTATTCCATGAAACACAAAAAGAGACATTTTGGAGATTGATCAGCTTTCAATACAGCAACAGTTGATGTTTATCATGCATTTCAAACACAAAAGGTACATAAACAATATCATAACAGACATAACATACGACTATAAATAATCTTTTTTCTGTATGGGAGTAACATGCACATATAATTCATAATTCACTGATAATTTTCCCCTTCCCCTAATTTTGCCAGTTTGTGCAAATTATAAAAAGCTGCTTGACGATTCTTCAAAAATCCCCCCTTTCTGTGTTTGAGTGACGAGTACATAATGACAGAATTTTAATTTTTAATGCATCTTTTCCTGTAGTGATATTTGATTCTAGGCTATTAACTTTTTAATAGTGATGCAGCCGAAAACATTTTTTGGTTTGAGACCATTTTGGAGGGCCGAAATCATTCACTGCTTAAATTTCAGCGAAGAATTGGAGTAGAAACATAATTATATAATTTAAAAGTTGAAAATATTCATATGCAAGTTTTTATTTGAGTGTTGTTTTATTAAATGAATTTGTATTAATTGATTATCACATCATTTGCATTTGCGGTTAAATGAAAACATTAATTTTGGTTAATCACTGTTTTTTAAGCTTTAAGTGTAAACCCCCCCGTAAAACATCAGTCAAACATCTAACTCTTTGTGGTGTTTGTGAATCTGAAGGTTGTTTGGCTCTACCGAAGCTGAACCTGCAGTTTCTGACCCTGCACGACTACCTTTTGAGAAACTTCAACCTCTTCCGACTGGAGTCCACCTATGAAATCCGGCAGGATATCGAGGACGTTGTGTCACGGATGAAGCCATGGTTTGTTCTCCGTGTGAAACATTTTTAGCATCTTAACAAAAACTGAATGCTGAAGGCACTTTCCCGTGGTTTGCGTCAGGGCTTCACGAAAGGGCGTTTAATTTTTTTAGGAGGCGTTTTATATTCCCAGTCTGTCTGAAACACTCTGATTTCTACAAAGCCCAGAGTTCTCTGATTGGCCAGCTGACCCACTGTGTTGTGATTGGCTGAAAACCTCAACCACATGTCGTAAATGTAACTTCCCTTACTCCGCTTCTAAAGAAACTCTAAACACACAGTTGCTAATGTCGTCAGTTTTACCGTATCAATTCGAGCCGGAGTCAGACTCGGATGATCACGCAGATAGACTGGAACCAGCAAGCACGAAGATGAACAGCAAGAGCTCATACCTTTCAGATACGATGTTATAATAGACCCTTTTCACACTTCCGGGTTTCTCGTCATAGTTGGGTTAACTTTTATAGCAGTGAATGAGAGAATACATTAAATATATTTTTTGTGTCCCCATTTGCTTCAATAGCAAAAAAAAAAAACTCCACAATAGTGATTTCACAACTATCAAAAAGAGGGAAAAATAGAGTGAGATTGATAACGGCAGTGAAAAGAGAGAAAGATGTTCATTTGACTCACTCCCATAGACGCTGTATTAGAAACACCCTCACTGCAGCGGTAGCTTGATTTTTGTAATTTGGTGCAAAAGTAATATAATACAAAGTATTAGTGTTATAAATGCCCATACATTTAGAAAAAAAAAGGGAAATACAAAAACCTTTGCAGGATTTACCAAATTGATGACGTCATCGCAGTCTGTTTAAAGGGATAGTTCACCCAAAAATGAAAATGATCCCATGATTTACTCACCCTCAAGCCATCCTAGGTGTGTATGACATTATTCTTTCAGACGAACACAATCTGAGTTATATTAAACAACATCTTTCAAGTGACGCGATGGGTTTTAGTAAGAAAAATATTTCTTATAAACCATAATCACTGAAATAATCATCCAAATCTTCTGACAGTATTCTTTAACTTCTCATTTTAGACTTTTAATTTGTGACTGGCGTTTTGTTTTGCTCTATCCACTGCGCTTCTGCGTTCGTCAGTTCTCACCGGAGCGTACGCTACGCCTAAATCATATGTCGGGTCAGAGGTCATTCTTCCACCAGAACTCCTAGTGACAACACTGCAGTTCACTGAAGCCTCGTCGTCTTTGCGTATGCCTTTGGATGGGAATTTATGCTAATATGCCACATTGTGAGGTAGATATTCCCGAAAGTGAAATCTGGACTTCGATTAATGTTATTTTACACAGGTCTGGAGCGGTTCTCTGTTAGATAGAATAAATCCCTTTGTGGAAGACTTTGTTTGTGCAGGTATAAGATCTGCAGACATAGACACATTACACTCTAAAGGAAAACATGAAAACGCATCACATGACCGCTTTAATGCTGTAGCTTGACTCATTACTTCATAGCATAGCAGATGGTAAGATGATAGCAAATACACAATCTAAAAATTCAATGAAATCATCATCTCAAGGGTCTGTCAGTCAGTACACTTACATGGACAACAATACTCGGATATTAACCCGATTAAGACAATACTCTGATTAAGGAGCTACCCATGAAACCGTGATTTCGAATGACTTTAATCCAGTTAAAGTCATAATCAAAGTAAACGCAAATCGAAGTTTGCCTATTTAAGTCGCATTATCGGAGAGCATTACAGACATGTACACACCTTAATCTAACTATTAACATAGTGTTGGAGTTTTCGCCGCATTTTGTGACAGGACACATACCAAATGCACACCAGGCGAGTGCAGAGGGGAGGGCTTTGGGGGCTCGAGCACCTCTCCTTTTTGAAAATTATTCAAAAGTGCCCCTCTCAACAATCATCAATAATACTGTGGCCAATAAAACAGAATTTTAAATTATAATTCATATAACAACGTGTACAAAGCAGTAACAAAATTATTCTGCTCATTGTAAAAGAAAAATACAATAAGTTTGTATCTGTAATCCCATATTCATAATTGTGACTGTCTGCTTACAGCAGAGGCTCGCGAGCCATATGGGCCATTCAGTGAACACCTGTGGCTGGACGGCTGGAAAAAACAAGCCAAACAATCATCATTTTAAACCTTTTTCATCATTAATCAAAGAAAATTATTAAAAATGTAGGCTGTCAAGGAGGAAAGAGAGGAAGTGTCTCAAAAAAAGCTGAAAGAGACAATATACACACCTGCAAACTTGTCGCTTTTCGGTGACAATCGCCGTTTTCTTGGTCAATTGGGTCATTTACGTGAATCGCATAGAACCGTAGAGTTTTTCTTTTGGTTGGGGGGTGGGGGGGTAGGTGTAGGCTGCCCTTCATCTGCATGCCATGCAGGCTAGAATTGCGAAACATTATTGGATAATTCTTATAATTGACAATTCTCTTGGCCAATAGGAATCGTAGCACTTGCGTCAGAATCTTGAAGCACACAACGTCAACTGAGCTCACATTGAATGAGACGCCTGGCTACCACACGAGTCTGAAGGAAGGAAGCATATTGTTAAATTCAAGCTAAGTCAAGCTTTTTGGAGCAAAAATAAAAGCTATTTGTTTGCTTGATTCAATTAACGTTAGCTACCGCTTTTTTATGTGATATAATTTACAATAATATTGTATTGTCGTCATGCCCATGACATTAGCTAGGCTTATTGTTAGCCGGGTGCTCTGCCCTGAGTACCGAGATATATACAGCTACTGCTCGAATTCTGAGCTACCCTGAATATTAGGTTGTCATGCGTTCGCATGAGCGTGAAGGTGCCCACGCCCCCGCATCCGAAGATGCACGACTTTGAGCCGAATCTGCCCGAGCAGACGGATATTAGTACATCTAATATCATACACAGGCAACCAGTTTGCGCATCTAAATCAGTGGAATGATCTGGTTTTCAGTCTAAAACAGTAGCGTCGAGTAAATGCCTCGTCCGTTTGGGGAGATGCGTGCGCAGTCAGCGGAGGCTCGCACTGCGGTGCCAGGCGAAAGTATAAACGAGGCTTTAGGCAGTCATTCATGATGTAGGTAAGAAGTTTAATGTGACTTCACACAATAGCTGATGCCAGAGTAAGTGTAACATGAAGCAATATGGCAACCGTGTTAATCTCTTGTTGCATGGGATGCATTTCTAACAACATAGGGCTATTTAGATAAACAATCTGGCGAGCGTGTTGTTTTAGGCTAATACACCAACAGCAAATTTCTGTATAATAAAGGGCTACATTTTGCATCCAAGTCTATCATTTGAAATCTTTACATTGTATTGTAGCTCAGAATTCGAGTAACCGTGTATCTCGAAACACCGATCGGTCCTTGGACCGATGAGATTGGCTAACTTATCGTGATTTTCCTTTTCAGAATGAGGGAGCTTAATGAGGAGGACTCATATATGGCACAGCTAGATTCTGCAAGTGGAGCTGGTCATGGCTCAAGGTGGAAGTGAAGCAGGAAGTGAAGGGAGTTGCGCATACACTGCCACTTTCATTGTGTTTTGAAAAAAGTAGATAAGGCAGGACGTGCCAAATGTACCTTATGACAAATGTGTCATTTGGATCTGAATATGTAATATTACAAAAATAAAGTGTGTGTGTGCACTTGTACAACTATCGCTGTGAGTACCAGTTTGAGTTTTAGACCAGCAGAGGACTGTGTGTGTGTGTGTGTGTATATATGTGTATATATATATATATATATATATATATATATATATGTATATATATGTATATGTATATGTATGTATAATATTATATTAATAATTTTATTAATATAATATAAAAAGTATGAAAATCATTAGTTTTTATAAAGTCACACTGTCCAACAGCGACACCTGTAGGTAAAGTTACAGCGGGTTGCCTGAGCACATTAAATTTTAACGGACCGACCAGTCACGCTCTGATTGGATGTCGGACAGCGTAACGTGGCATGGGGACGTAATGACGTGCCATTAATCGCTCTATGATCTATAACATGTAAAACGGGAACATGATCGGAATATTCTTAAAGCAACTCATGTAAACACCTTAATCAGAATATTGTCTTATTCAGAATAAGGTCAATAATCAGATTACTGCTGATCAAATGTAGTCAGTGTTTCCCTTCATGCAGATGTGCTATCGTGATCTCTGATTCATGATCAAATGATTCTTATGAACTTTTTTTTTTTAAATGAGTCACTCAAAAAGATTCAGGCTTGAACTTGTTCATGAGCCATTTGAATCTGCCCTAGTGATTTCAGATCAGTTACTGACTGATATTTCATTTTAAGAGCCAGTGTCTCCATCATTTAGAGTTCAGTCCATTGGGGAATGAACGTTGAAAGTCCTGAAAGTTATTTTCACCCAGAGTTAAGTCTTTATTTACTCGCTTTCATGTCGCCCCAAACCTGCATGATCTGCTGTGGAACACAGAGGCACAATTTTGATATCCAGTGAAATGATCACGGTCATGATAAAAAGCACCATAAAACTCTTCTGAAGCTGTATGATGGCTTTGACAAGAAGTTATTCACTGATAAAAATCTTCATTGCTGCAGATCTTGAAGCTCATGAATTTATTCAAATGTGGTGTCATGCCAGGATTGCTGAGAGCTACTGCAGAGATCTGCACTGAATAACCTACATTTTCTAACTTCAGAAGACTTGAGATGGTCATTTAAAAAAATATATTTTGGAGCTTGACAACCGCTGGTCAGCTTCGACTTCATTGTATGAAAAAGAACAGCGTGAACATCCTCATGCGTGATATTGTGTGTTTGTGTTACGCAGGCAGTCGGAGTATGGAGGAGTGGTGTTTGGAGGATGGGCTAGAATGGCACAGACCATACTGTCTTTTTCCATTGTGGAGGTGGCCAAGCCAAACATCGGAGAGAACTGGCCTGCCCGTGTCCGAGCTGACGTCACCCTTAACCTCAACATCAGAGATCACATCAAAAACGAATGGGAGGGTAAACCGCTTTCTCTGTCTCTGCAAACACTAGCAACACATGTAAAAACCAACTCTGAGCCAGGGTTATTGTTAATTAAAGCTATAAATAAAATAAAAAAAGATTGATCGAGAGAGAGATTTGTACCTGTGTCTGTTCAGCGTCTTACAACAAAGATGTGCGTTTATTACTCAAAATAGTGATGTAACCCCATCGTTGCGGAAATATAATGTAGTGAAGCTGTTTTATTGCTAAAAGTCGTGGGGCAGCGTTGATGCGTCTCTGTGCTCCTGAATGTTTGTGTGTGTATGCAGGGCGTTCTCCGCTCTGTGTGCGAGTGACATAGGCCTATGTGTGTGCGCTTCAGTGAAAATGGCGCATTAATATACGGTTATTCAACTGACATGGAACTACCTGTGCATTAAACGGTTTTATTGCACTCTTTCCAGCCAATCAGAATCAAGTATTCAGACCGACCATGGTATAAATGAAAGGAAAACAGAAAAGAAAATCTATTTAAACTTTAACAAAAACACTTACACAGACAATTTCTCCAGCATGTTAAAATCATTCTTCACATCATGGTTTGTTCTTCCAGGGCTGCGGAAACACGACGTTTGCTTTCTGATCACGGTGCGGCCCAACCTGCCATACGGCACACGCTTTGACCGCCGGCAGCCGTTTGTGGATCAGGCTGGTCTGGTGTATGTGAGAGGCTGTGAGGTGCAGGGCATGCTGGATGATAAGGGCCGCGTCATAGAGAAGGTAAGAACCTTTGAAAAGTGCTTGAATTATAATGAGCTGTAATCTTCCAACACAATCCAGTGTTGAAATAATTGAAATAAACCATCCACTTGTTTCCGACGCTGGGATCCTTCTGAAGTCTCTACAGAGATTTAAACCGGACGCGGTCGCTGTCATTTATACTGTTGTCGACAGACTCAAACGCGTGGAGTGTGTCAGAAACTGAACGCACATCTGTATACAACGTAGACATAGTCAGTCATTATAATGGCTTCTGTTTGCTTTTGACGCAACGTTCACATCCAGTGTAAGCAGCTGTCAGCCATTAAGTGATAACTATTCGTTGATGTCTTGCTCTGTAGGCAGGCATATGCAAATGTATTTGCCCGTGTGACATCATACGTTACGCAAAATCAAAACGAGCTGTTTTGGATAGTGATTAAATAAATGCTTTGTTTATGAGGACGACATTTTAAGCTCTAAAACGTGCAGGGTGTTTTAATGGAGACTTCTTATGTCAAACGATCAAGGCACATTTGATTTCTCATGAGCCCTTTAAAGTATTGCTGAATAAAAGCAAAAATAATCGGACTGCAAAATTTGAATGGTTCTGTGTATGCAATATTTTATTAACTGTAATACACTGTTAATATGCCTAGAAGAGGGATGTGTGGATGATATTCTTTCAAGACATTGTAGGAGAGCAATGGATCCCCGCAGCCCATGAACACCGCTCTGACCTGATAAGACGAGTGATAAATCCGTTAACTGGCCCAAATCTCTCTCATATTGACCCCAGGCCGTCCTCAGTGCTGGACCTTGGGAATGTGGTCTAGAATCACTGGCCATTTCTGTTCCAGTGATTTCAGTGTCTGTTTACTTGACAAATGAACCCCAATTTAGACGGATTAGTGCTTTGCCCTGAATATTACATTTATTAATTTAGCAGAGGCTTTTATCCAAAGCGACATTCGATTACCTTGTGACTCTGACAGTCACAACAGATTACAAAGATGTAATATATTGAATTATTGTGTTTTGCTGCTTGCACCGGTCCTGATCCGAAGCCCAAACTAAGAGGTGACACCAGGACGTTCCGGGTATGGCTCGACCCAAACCAGTACCAGCAGGACATGACCAACAGCATCCAGAACGGAGCAGAAGACCCCTATGAGTCCTTCAATATTATCATGAGACGCAAACCCAAAGAGAACAACTTCAAGGTCAGACGATTCCTCCGATATACTCCTGCCACTAATCTCACACAACCAGCCCCGTTGACCACTGTTGCGATCATGAACTAAAATGATTTTGGGTTTGGAACGATAAAATTATACTAAAATTAGAAATATTGCTTTGGCAACTAACTAAACAAAAAATATAAAAAAAATTTTTTATTAATTTAAGTAAAATAAATGTTAACTGAAATAAAATAATTCTTAGTGTTAATTATTTATTTTATTTAATTTCAATTAACAAATTTTTTTTTAAATATTTTTTTGTTTAGTTTCCAATTTTAGTATAATTTTATCTTTCCAAACCTGCAAGACTTACGTTCATCTTCGAAACACAAATGCAGATTTTAAATGAAGTCTGTCCATTGAAAGTCTATTCACCCAAAACGTTGATAAAGAGTAGGGCTGCAACTAACGATTATTTTTATAATCGATTAGTTGGCCGGTTATTTTTTCGATTAATCGGATAAAAAAGGCCATTGTTTAATTGTATTGTCGAAACACAC
>CM031959.1:22202353-22229853 GCA_018749465.1 Paracanthobrama guichenoti
AAAGTACATGTTCTAGCAAAAAAATAGACCACGAGAAGGAAAAATTGGTGAGCGTTAAATTAGAAAGTGAAACTAACATAGTTATTGCAGGAAACTGGCTTTGTTGTCAATAAAAGGTAGCATGAATTGAATTGTTGCCAAACGGCAGTGTGAGCTCACTGGAGCAGATCCATTTACTCTAGTGATTACCAGTGGTCAGGAAGCACTTTCTATGGCGCTGTGAGATCCAGAACAGAAGTCTGCGTGAATTCAAGCGGCGCAAAGTGTCTGTGGTTTAAACTACTTTATAGCCAGACTGAAACAGCGTGACAGAAGCACTAAACACCCATGCAACAATGCGGATCTACAAATCTCCTATGAATTTTATGGATTTACTGTGAGGTATTTTCAACACTACCATCTGTGGCAGAAATGTGAGATATTTATATGAAATTGTAGCCATTATTAATATAGACATTTATTAAAGAAATGTTAGGATATTACCACAGTTTTTAGCTATAGAATTTGTGCATTTACCTAGAGAAATGTTTTGAGCTCTGTTATTAAATACACAGACCCCCTTTGAACCTTACACTCACCTAAAGTTGAAGTTGAGATTTGATTGAGATTTATTTGTCCTTTACACATGTACCAAAGTACAGTATGTGAAATGAGTTTGGAGCAACCGCCTCCGAGGCGCAGCCGGTGTTCAAGGCGCAGCCCTCGCTCTCAAATACAGAATGCAGTTTAACAAGCATTACATACTTGACACATAAAACATAAACATAACATAAACATAAACGCAGCTGAGTACCGCGTATGATCGCGTGGTAGGATTTTATGGAGTGGGAGGAGAGATGAATAACAGACAGACTGAGGCGGATGGAGGGGAGGGATACACAGAGATAGCAGACCAGCTGTCAGGCTACAGAAATCCCAACCGGAGAATGAGACAGTGAGGTTTGCCAGGCTGGTTGATTAGAGTCAGGCAAATACAATTTTATTATTTTTAAATCCATTTGATGATCTTCGGTGATTTGTAGGATCATAATCAATCAATCAGATCTGGTCCTCAACATTACGGCGTCCGGTCCTGTGCAGTTTCCCTATGAACATTCGTCCAGCCTCATGGCCAGACGGTTACAGTCCGTAAAAGTTCACCCGATCTGACCCCGATGAAGCCACTCTCCCTGCATTATCAGATCCGGTTTCGTTATTCTGGTTCAGTTCCTCAATTCCTATGCTTTCTGATCCTAGACTCATTGAGCGGTGCACACAGCCCGAAGCATTCTTTCATTTCTGACATGGCGGCTGGGTGAACACTTGCATGTCGCAATCTTCCCGATGGAGTCAGGGCGCAATCAAAGGAAATATAAAGTGGGAGGAACCCATGCATCAATAATCGATACATGCATCGTCTTTGCATCCTCCGCAGACAAAACCTCGAGCACAGGACTTGCCAGTTGTTCCATCGTCCTCCGACACCCTGCGGCAAAGAGTCCCCGTCGAATGGCGATGGGTTCTCCAGAACACCGTAGTGAGAAAATGTATGCGATTGCGGCTGGTCGACCAGTTAGTAATTCCATTTCAGGCCTTTCGGAGTCAGCAAGCAGCAGTCAGAAGAAAGAGGCGAAACGCTAGAATGAAACAAAACAAATTGAGCCAGCAGAACAGAGAGAAAAGCTCCGTCTGCCGCAGTTAGAGGACAGATGAGGGGATTATTGAACACCATACTAATGCATGTTTGACCCCCTTCCTTCAGAACTGCCTTAATTCTACGTGGCATTGATTCAACAAGGTGCTGAAAGCATTCTTTAGAAATGTTGGCCATATTGATAGGATAGCATCTTTTGAGTTGATGAAATTTGTAGGATGCACATCCAGGGCACAGAAGCTCAAATTCCACCCACATCAAAGATGCTCTATTGGATTTGAGATCTTGGAGGCTGTATGAGGCCATTTTGGTACAGTGAACACAGTGAACTCAACATTTTCCAGTCATAACTGTCAGATTTTGGTGAGCTTATTACAATTGTAGCCTCTTTTCCTGTTGTAGTGGAGATGGAGTGGTGCTGGTGGGGTCTCTGCTGTTGTTGTAGCCCATCAACCTCGCGTTATTAAATGTTGGCTTCTGGGCCACTTTGTGTCACCTCGAGTTATAATGGGTGGTTATTTCAGTCAAAGTTGCGCTCTTCTGTCAGCTTAGATCAGTCCTGGCATTCTCGTTATGACCTCTTAGCATCCAACAAGGCATTTTTAGCCCACAGGACTGCCACGCCACTGGATGTTTTCCTTTTCACACCATTCTTTGTAAACCCTAGAAATGTGTTTGTGCATTGAAAATCCCAGTAACTGAGCAGATTGTGAAATACTCAGACCCGACCCGATCTGGCACCAACAACCATGCCGCAGCTCAAAGTGCTTAAATCACCTTTCTTTCCCATTCTGACATTCGGTTTGGAGTTCAGAGATTGTCTTACGACCAGGACCACACCCCTAAATGCATTGAAAGCAACTGCCATGTGATTGATTGATTAGATATAATTGCATTAATAGAAATTGAACTAGTATTCCTAATAATCCTTCAATTAGTGTATTTTACCATAGTAGTGAAGAGCTGGTTTTAACTAAATAGTTATCATGATCTAAATGTATGTTTTCTGGAAGACCAATAGTTAATTTTAATAAAACTCAGAGTGTAAAATATTTACCATATAAAAATGTCAACTCACTGTCAAATGGCCATTTCTGGACAAAACATGTAATATTATTAATACTGCAGCCTGCACTGCAAACTGTGCCGAAGATAAATGCCAAGAAGTCATGAGCTGACCTGACCTGTTTCATGACTAGAAACAGTATCACCACATTAACACATGCAGAAACTAAGACATGGTTCTTCTACATTAAGATATTTATTATTACTGGAAAAGTGTGAATTTAAAAACATGAAGTGTTTGTCGTATTCTGACAATAAAGGAAGTGAATTTAAAACCACAATTAACGATCTGGTTTCTACAACTTTAACTTAGGGAACAAATATCTGCCTTTAAGAATTGGAAAGAAATAAATGTTTGGCATTTTACTCCGAAATAATTATCGATATTAATATGATACTTGAAATTTTTTATAGAGATCACTTTTTGGCCATATGTCATTAGCCTACTCTGAAGACTTTAGAAAATTCAGCTTACAATCACAGAGAAATAAATTACATTTTACAATATAGTCACATAAGAAAGCAGTTGTTGGTGAGCAGATTTCTTTCAAAATCATTAAAAAATCGTATTTATTCCCAAACTTTTTTGACCAAAGCAGAGTGTGAAGAATGTACAGAACTCATAAAAGTGTTTAAAATGGGTTTGTTTCAGGTGTGTAATCTCTATCAATCTTTCTCTCTTATATTTGGTATATGAACAGGAATTTTGCCCAGCATGCAGGACCCAACAGTTAACGTACTTGCACTATCAGGGCTTCCATACCAGCATGTCCTTGAGAGACCCCTCACTAGGTTTGCTTCTGAAATAATTTGTCATCTTTCCATTCCTTTTAACATACTTTTGTCTCATTAGGCGTGCAGTCTTTCGATCTGGGACCACTACAGATGTATTTACTCAAAACTTTTCAAAATGCTAGAGAGAATAGAGATTCGCTTTGACTTAGAAGTGTCACTGAATCTTAGCTAAAAGTGGGAAACTAAGTTTAAAGTGAGAGCTATTCATAAAGAAGCTAAAAGCAACTTTCCAGCATAGTCTAAGACTTAATATTAGGTGTTCACTGAGGTGGAGACTTAGGTGTGTTGTGAACTAAGGCTACTGTTGATGTCAACTGAGCAATAACTGCCCTCCCAACTTTTGAATCAGTTAAAGAGTGCCTGGATTTTCAAAGCAGCATGGCTTTTTCAATCATTTCATGTAATTATAGCCAAATCATTTAATTTGAGACAAAGATTATATTATTTCAATTAATTTTTAATTTTGCATTGTACAGAGTTATCATATGAATAACAGTACTGATGCACCATGGAATCCTTTTCCTATTGATATATGTCTCCTCAATTTAATTACGAGCCCCTAATCACCGTATAAGAACACTGATTTGTAGAACATTGATTTTAAAGGGAGATTATTACAAATTACCAACACAATGGATGTCAGTGCAGCGCTCATGCACACCAGCCAGACTTAGCATAGATTCAGCTCTGGAGTCTGCTGGTGGGCTCTGTCTTGAGAAGTCTGTAGCTTCCTCTGTCTGCGTATTCTGTCCACGTTTCTTAATATTGAGTGAAGAGGGTTTGAGTATCTTCAAACAGAAGACTTTATTTAAACAAAAGAAAAGGTAATTCATCCAGGAGCAAACACAGAGCAAAACATAACAGTTTTGTAAAGGCAAGAACAATGCCACAGACAAGAAGGACCAAGAAGCACGTCTCTATGATTACAACTATAACCATGGTTTCCCTAGAGAAGAGGTATGAGATGCTGTGGCCCGAATATACTTTACTTGCTATAGGAATGTCTTAAAGCACTTGTGAAATCAGTCCAATGGCATGGTGGTACATCAGCCCCGTAGTGTGTGATAGGGCAGTGCTAGGCATGGAGCAGGGGTGGGCTAGGCCACCCAAGCGTCTACCTTATTACCCAATCCAGAATTACAGAACTGAAACTGTTTATCTGTTTTTCACGTTGTGTGCGTAATTAAAGCTCTAATCTGGTGGACTCTGTATTTGAGAGGTTTGATGAGAGAGGGCTATGGGCTGCCCAGAAATATATTAACTGAAAGTCAAAATCAAGTCACCTTTATATGTTTATATATAGCCTTTTTACAAAGTACAATTGTTTCAAAGCAGCTTCACGTTGTTAACAGAAAATAATGCAACAGAATTTGATTCGGCTGTACAGCGCTTTGGTAAGCGGTGATGTTATCCGGCTAATTTCGATTATCATATAGTGTCAGATCGGTAATATAGATGAAATTTAGGTGTCCCCAACTGAGCAAGCCAAAGCCAGAGAACCAGCGGTGGCAAAGAACTAAAACTCCTTCAGGGTCAGAATGGAGAAAAAACCTTAGAGGAGAAACCAGGCTCAGTCGGGGTGCAGTTCTCCTCTGGCCGATCGAGCAAACAGTGTATGATTATAATTCTGGCAACATTGCAGGTCTTAATTCATATTAGGTAAATAGATATTACATTAAGATTGTTTGAAGATTGAGTTATCCTGCGCCGAAGCGAGGTTTAATGAGGATGTCGTGTCGATGCTGCATTTGCGGGGGTTTATTTGACACGCGCTCTGCAGACATTTCGGGGATCGTTGGTCATGTCAGGCGCGGGTCCACCATCTGATCTGGATCGGCCGGATCCGGCTGACTGCAAGAAAACCTCGGCATAAACAGAGGAGCTAACATTAAGCGTAGATGCCATTCTTCTTATGATGTAGCAGTACATCAGGTGTTATGGGAAGTGTTCCCCGGTTCCGGCTGACCCTGAAGTTAATGCAGCCTAACAATCATTTACTGATTTTGAATAATAAGAAATTGATAATGTTTTATTTGTAAGCCATAGTAAAGAGATGCATTTTTAGTCTAGATTTAAACTGACAGAGTGTATATGCTTCCCGAACAATGCTAGGAAGACTGTTCCAGAGTTTAGGCGCTAAATAGGAAAAAGAAATACTTGGCCCGCGGCGCTTTGCCTACTCTGTAGCAGAAAAGCAGAGGCTGCACTCACACCACGAATAAACGAGGCAAGAAATATTTCGTGCTATAAGGTGTGAATTAAGATGAATGTGTATTCAAGTGAATATGTATCTAGTAAATATTAATATACAGCTCTGATTTAATTTTTTTATTCAAAGTTGAAATTAGCTAAAAAAATTCTACGCTCATTTAAAAGTGTACATTTATTGCATGGACAGACTCAGAGGCTAGAACATAATTGTACATGTTTAATTACACCATATGCATATAGTTCAGTTGAAACCTTGCCCTCTTTGGCTTACTGTTAAACTGAATATCTGAAGGGTAAACTGTCTGCTTAAATAAAAGCACTGAAATAAGAATGCACGCTGTTTATATCTTTTACTGCATAGCAGTTTTAGGGTCATCCACACATTGCGGTTGGAAGCTTGAGATGCACAGCGCAACAGTCAAACACTAGGCGATGTTTACATTAAAAACTATAGAAAAGTAAGCGCAACGGAAGTGGAATGAAAAAACTGTTCTAGTGTAGCATTTAATTTGCTCCTTTCCACACAATTAAAGTTGCATTCATTGCTATAGTAACAGGCTTCCATTCTGTTTTCTTTCCAAATTATCACTGGACAGTAGAAACATTTAAATATTTAGCATTTTATTCAAAATAAAGATAAGAAAAAAAAATTGTCATGTAGGTGTGTTATAAAACTTGATCAAATTTGATCAAATTTGTTAAGGAGTCACATAATAAGATGACATTCAAGTGACCCATGCATACACATTTCATCAGGCGCTTTCTGCTTTTATGAAGAAGCTCTTTGTCTGCAGGAAACATTTAATAAAGTACTTGTTATTTTTATTATCTAACACAACAGAAACTCCTCAAAACAATGCAGTCCACAATCCTCCATGGCACAACTCTCACCCCTCACTGTAGCCAGACTCACTATGGCTGCTGTCCTGATGGAAATACCCCAGCCAGTGGACCACAGCACCAAGGCTGTCCCCAGGACCATAGCCTAGCGTCATGCACATGGAGCAGGTACACGAGGACTTGGATGAGTTTATTACAGACACTAATTTGAGATACATTTATGTCTAAAACAAACAAAAATGGCTGGTTTCTCAATATAATCCCAATCCTTAACAATATTTGAGGCACAATGCTTATTGTCCTACATGGAATAATGTGACTTTAGTACCTTTAGTACCAACTATATGTTTTTTACCAAAATGTAATGCAAATGCTATGAACACTCCTCTCAGGTACGGCTGTTGTCATGATGGTGTGACCATAGCACAAGGCCCTAACAAGGAGGGCTGTCCAGATTCCTAGCCACACTGGTCTCCAACAGTGAGTGTTCCATTTGCAGATAAATTGGGCTGGAATGATCCAGAACAGTGTTCCAGTCGCTATGTTTCTGTCAGTTATCGCCTGTTCCATTTTTGTATAACATGTATAGAGTTGTATGGTAATTGTTCACATTAAACCATATAGATTTTGGGTGAGTTTCAGGTGATCTCAGTATGTGGAGAAGAAGAGAGGGGAAGAGAGATTGAAGGGAAGGAAATGCAGATAAGACTATACTGAGGTGTGATCTACTAGGTGTGATTGCGTCTCAGATGAAGATGCAAATTTTGCAAGAGAGAGTTCAAAAGTTAATTTCCAGAAAAGTCCTTTGTTTCACAGAGAGTAGTCCTCTCTGATGCCTTTTCCACCAAGGCAGTGCTGGTGCTGGTTTGGAGCCAGAGCCCTAGTTTCAAATCGGTTCTTTGTCTTTCCACACCCAAAGCACCAGCTCCGAACCAGGAAAAGTGGTTCTTAAAGTAGCACCAAAACATTGCTGGTCTGGAAGTAAGAACTGCTTGCGTCAGGGGGCTGGAGTGCGGGGTTACTGTGACCAACAAGATGAACACAAACTTGTGACCGTCATTTTTAAATAGCAGCTAATCGAGCTAATAGCACGCTCGATTGTAATCTCCGTCTATACAAATTACGGCGGAGCTGCATAAATCACGTTGGATTAAGCTGTGTTTTGATGCGATGTAAGATCATAAAGCCATGTGCATCAATAGTAACACAGCGTTCGCCATTGTTGATGGAAGGCTTGTTCGAGATGCATAGGTGCTGTTTAGCCCAATCACTTTATGACATCAAAGTACTGTGAGAGCATACGACTCCTTATGCTTTTGAATCGCTCTTGCGGTACTTTGATATCATACACGGATCGGTCTGCGCAGCGGCGATGCATCTCGAATAAGCCTGGTGTGTTTGTGTTTCCCGTTGCCTCACTAGCGTTGCTGAGAAGATGGGAGGCGTATACAGTGATGCAAGACCTGGCTCTGTGGTCGCTCTCTAGCATGTGGAAGGCAAACTGGTTCTTAGAAGGCTTGTCAGTCGAACCAACTCCCGAAACAGCACGAGCACTGGCTCTGAACTAGCACCGGTTCATGGTGGTGGAAAAGGGGTATGAGTCAGACAGCCAGCACCAGCATTACACAGTCTTCAGTGGCAAACCATTCCACAGTCTAGGAGCTGAAAAAGCACAATCACCATTGCATATCAGACAAGATCGAGAAACAGTAAAACAGAGCAGGTCTGATGAACAAAAGACCTTTATAAAGAGAGGTTTATAAATACAAATTTCACAAAAATGCTAAAAAAATACTAATTGACACACAACCCTGTTTTTTGATATACACATTTTATATTGTTATCCCAGCGTTCCCCAGACAATAGTAAGGTGCATCCATGCCTATATTTCCCAACATCTCAGGAGGTCAGCCAAAAAACTACCCCTTAAGATGGTCTCTTAAGATGCTCTCACCACATTATTTTTACCCTTCAAGTTCATAAAAAGATTGGCCTAGTGATTTGCGATGTCAACTGATGTCTGTGACTGAGCTTAGTTTTTCAACAGACTTTTCACTTCCTACTTGTGTTCCTCGAGGTCTTGCCCTCTCCTGGCTGTAATTATTTTTGGTGGTCTGGTGTACATGTTCAGGAGGTTGATGGCTGTCACTGTTTGGAGATTTTGAGGAAATATTTCATGTTCTCTTTACAGTCTTGCTCTTAAATTGCATTATGTAGAGGAGAGTTTATAAGATCTGTCTAAGAGATTTCTTCTTTCTTTCTTTCTTAGAGACTTATTTTAGGAAAGTTAATTGGCACTTTACATTATGGATCTTTTGTTTAGAAACCATTTTTTTGTGGAACTGTGAGTTACTTTAGTTGCCGGATTACACTTTGTGGCGAGGTCGGCAGCGAGAGAGCGTGGGAGGAGCAAAGCGAGATTCCTCTCATGAGGCAGCCCAGAGGCATAAAAGGGACAGCGACACCAGTGAAGGAGGAAGCTCATTCTCAATCACGCACCGGTCTCGCTCGCTCCTCCCCACGTCTCGCCCGCCCACCTCACACACATTTATTATTGAGACTTTTTGATATGTTGTTTGCATTTGAATTTGTACACAGGACACCCTCTGAAAGATATTCCTAATATCTTGCTCTGTCTTTGTCTTTCTGTTTCTTTTTGTTTCTTGTATTTTATCTATGAAGTCAGATACCATACCATCTGCACCCACAGACTGCCAAACATCCACCTCACAGTTGCTGCTATGATGGTGTGACGGCAGCTGAGGTGGTACTCACGAGGATGGGTGCGAACCCCACCAATAGTAAGTCACAATATTGTCCTCACTGAAGAATTATGTTTCACATTGTTTTAAAATTATCTTAAATTGATTTTGCATTAATGCATACTAGTGATGGTTGTCATATACACTGCTTTAAAATTATAGTGGAGTATTGTGGTGTAATGCATGTATTGTTGAAAATATCCTATTGAAATTACAGAACAAAATGCACACAAACATGTCCCTGCTGTTGATATACAATCAGTGATGAACATCTTTGGTTTTAATGGAAAAAAGAAACTACGAGGGTGGATTAGAGCCCAGAACTTTTGACACGCTTAACAAAAGTTCTACCACCAGACTTTAAGGACACACAAACATTAGAGGCGATCTCAGCGCAAGGTGCAGGTGCACTTAGGGCGTGCGAATCCACTTTTGCTAGTTTAATGATGGAAAAAACATGGTCCAAATGGGTGTGTTTTGGGCGTAATGTGCAATAAACCAATCAGAGTCTCATCTCCTTTCTCTTTAAAAGCCAGTAGCGCTCGCACCATGGCGGATGTGCTATTTACATGGCAGAATTTGTGAGCGGAAAGACTAAACTCTTCTCCAGAGAGGAATCCTTTTAGTTTTAATATTTAACAATGTGTGTGTGCTGCTGCGTCCCTGTGTGTGTAATAAGCAGAGTGTACGTTGTGGACCGTCTATAGGCTCATATTACTAACTACGCCCTTTAAATAACACAAAAATACTGCACTATTGACTTAGAGCAGGTTTTTGTTGGTCATTAAGCGCCAGTCGTTTTCAGTTCTTCAAAATAGCAGCGGCGCCAACAATGCATCTGAACACACCTGGTTTTCAGACCAGCACACCTATGGGTGAACAGATGGAGTGCCAGTGCGTTTGCTATTTAAACAACGTGGAGCTGGATGTGAAATTGATAACTGCATCGGCGGGCTGAAACTAGCAAGAAACACTTTACGCCGGGTGTATGATAGGGCCCTAAATGTGGATCTATGTATTTTTTCACTGATGTAAAGACTCTTGGAACTAAAAATATATTGGATTACAATAGATATAAAGATGAAGCTATCACATTAAACGAGTTCTGTCGATAATTTAACTCAATGTACTTTTGAGTACACACACACACACACACACACACAATGGTTGTTCAAGTTCAAGTTCAAGTTTATTTGTCATTACACATGTACAAGTACAGTATAACGAAATGAAGTTTGGAGCAAGCCTCCGGGCTGCAGCTGATTATTCAGGCGCCGCCACACGCTCTCCAGAAATACAAGAATGCAGTTTAGCAAGCATTACATAGCAAAACACAACAAAACATAACATAACACAGTACTGCGGTCACGTGATGGGATTTTTATATGGCGTGGGAGAGGAGATAGATAAGGACAGGACAGGCAGACGGATGGGAGGGCTGGGATTGGGATCGGGTGTGTATGGTGCGAGTGAGTCTGAGATTGTGTTGTGTGAGAATGTTAGCCATAACTTCAGATGTTTTGAGTTCAGTTCTATGGTTTGTCCTTGAAGGAGATAAGGCATTGCACAGGGAAGATAGCAGACCAAGCTGTCAGGCTGACCTCCCAACCGAGAGATAGGGACAAGTAGAGGCAAATACAATTTTTAATCCATTTGATGATCTTTGGTCATTTGTCCGGATCATAATCAATCAATCAGTTCTGGTCCTCAGCACTCGCGTCCGGTCCGTGCAGTTTCCCTAGACATTACGTCCAGCCTCATGGCCAGACCGGTTACAGTCCGTAAAAGTTCACAGATCTGACCCCCGATGGAGCCCACTCTTCCCTGCGTATCCGCAGTCCGGACTGCGTTGTTACGGTTCAGTTCCTCAATCTGTATCACTCTCTGATCTAATTCCTTCAAACGGTCACACACAGCCCTGAAGCATTCCTTAATTTCCACAGACAGCGGCTGGGTGAATTTGCTTGCAGCTGTCTTACCAATCTTCCGATAGGTCAGGGCAATCCCAAAGCCAAAGAATAGGAACCCCGCCATCAATAATCCAATCATGTATAAATCTTCCGCATCCTCCACGGACAGAGCCTCCAGGCACAGGACTTCCCAGTTGTTCCATGCGTCCATCACGTACCCTGCAGCAAAGGTCCCGTCCGGGCAGGTGGGTTCTCCCGGGGCACCCTTCCTTTGTGAGAAAATCGTATCGATCGCGCTGATTGACCAGTTAATCAATTCCATTTCAGTATTTTCAGAAGTCCAGCAGGCAGCGGGTCAGAGAGAAAGAGAAAAAAGACTAAATACTAGAACGCCAGAGCACAGCGGGAGCAGAGAGAAAAAAAACACGTCTGCACTGTATGAGACAGAGGACTTCTGTCTCATACAGAGTCTGTCTTCTCTTTGTCTTCTCTTCTGTCTTCTCTTTGTAGTCAAGACCAGCTCATTTGAGTCTGAGGCAAGATTGAGACCAGAAGAAAGTCAAGTCCAAAATATGAGTAAGACCAAGACAATGAAGTACTCAACTCTTCTGGTCTTGGTCTTGACTTGGACTTTAATGACCTGATCATGACCACAACTCTGGTGTTTGAGGAAAGTTGCTGACCTAATAGATCATTGTCATATTGCATATTGTCTCTTACCCCTCTGCCCCTCAGCACAGCGTTCTCTGGCTTGTGACCTACCCAGTACGGTTGGGCCATGCGATCAGTGGGCGTCCCGTTACTACTATGACCGCTCTGCCTCGCGCTGCCTGCACTTCTGGTATGGTGGCTGCCATGGCAACAGCAACAACTTCGCCTCGGAGGAGGAATGCCAGAAGATGTGCCTGAGATCGGAACTAAGCCAGCAGGATCATGCGCATGTCTTGCAGCACGGTGGACCCCTCTTCCCTGCCCGCATCCATCTCAGGTTTAGTGGTGCGACCCATGCACACCGGGCTCACCGGCTGGCCCCCAGTGCCATGCAGCAGAGCAGCCCCGCTGCCAGGTAAGATTATCCAACTTGCCCTGGATCGCTCTACTCCTCTCCCAGGCCCAATCCCAAGTCCCTGCAAGTTCTCTTTTGCTGTCTGCCCTTCACGCCCTGCTGAAAAGCCAAGAGAGGAGCCCGTGGGACATGCACAGAGACTTACATAGGCGTGTTAAATGCATATGCTTTTTACATGCACAAAGGTAGTGATAGTGAGCATTGCTTCACTAACAGCAGTTCAGCATATGTACACACAGGATCCAAAATTAACTCACTACATCTTCCAATGGTCAGTGAAAATATCATAAATATTCTTGATGGCCATGACCAGACTTTTGTCCTCAATTTTGTTCACGCACCATCATTTACAGGCATATTTTTGTTCTGGTGAGTTAATGTGAGGAATATATGTGTTCATATATGTGGCATCATTTGGAGTAGTGGAGAAAAGAAAAACTTGAAGCATCCTAGATAAACATACAGTATGACAATAAAATGTCAATGTTTGCAAATTTTACTATAATTCATAAAAAGTGTGGTTCAGGTGTGATGTTAATTTTGGACCCTGTGTACACACTCATAACACATATTCTAAAACACATTTGTCTGGCCATTTTAATGCAGTGTAATGCCATTTGATATATTATGACTTGCCTCACGCTTCTTAATCATACTAATCTATTGCATACACTCTCACACACAACCTATAGAAGTTGACAGCCCTCACTGTGACGTTTTGGACATTGCTGTGCTTTTGGGACTGGCTTATTTGCCCTGACGCAGACTATTAACCTCCTTTCTCTGTTGCTTTTAGTTTTGTTTAGTTAGTTTTAGTTTACCTCCCCTTCCCATTCCCAGGTCTGTGTGTGGCACATGATTTCATTACAGTGTGACTAATAAAATCTGCTGTGGGGTCCCAGTCATCCCTGACCATCTCTGTGTCTTTCCCAAGTCCTGCCCTTACAATGTAGCTGTAGGATGATACAAGTAGACTGTAAATATGTGAAACATGATGTTGTAGAGTAGAACACCTCACCTTTAAGGCCCTGATATACTCATGGTGAAGTTTGTTTTCCTTCGTTGCTTAGCAGTAAAAGAAGCTTGAAATCCCTGCTGCACCCTTTCCTCGCATAATAACAAAATAAACATAAAAATGACATTGGTGAGAAACAGCAGTTCAGAAAGCATCTGATCATAGCGATGTGGATATGTTTGCATGAGCTCTGCAATTCAGCTCTCCAGTCACGTCTCATCACGTTTATATGTATAGCACTTTATACAATAGATTGCTTTAAAGCAGCAGCTTCAGAGCCACACCTACCTTTTACATAAAAAATGGTGTTATCCAGGAAGTTCACTTTGGCAGGCTGCTTTGAACTCCCAAAACAAACTCTGAACGAAACTTATTTTGATGTCACACCAGTTCATTCTTCGATTTCACTTGAAGTGTATCAGGGCCTTTATGCTTGCTGTGATTTCACAAAGTGTTCATCGATCAGCGTCCTTGTTGGTCCTGGAATAAAATTCCAATCAACCAATCAGATTTAGGGCTGATGTTGGGGCCTGATCAATATGATCATCAATCAAATAATTCTCTCTGAATGTTCCAGGGCCAACAATACATGTTGAACTTTTGTCTGCATTCTTGATTTCCTCATCCTAATACTAACACTATGGGCCAGATTTGCTAAACAGAACAAACGCAGCCGGATCATTTCTATAATGACCAACACAATCTAACCAAGAGCAGCACAAATTAGCGTCTGGTTTAAGGCGATGCTTTTGGGAGTGGTAAATAATGGCACAAACACCCAGTAAACTGACCTTAGTAAATCACCTCTCATGATTGATTTAAATACTCTCCTCCCATAAATACTGCATCTGAAAGGGAAACTCCTACAAATGCATACGCAATGAGATCAGCTGCAAAAATAACCCTGTCCATGCCTTTTCAGCGCTAATGTATCACTGCGTGTCTTTAGTAATGCTGCCTTCACGTGCTTCACGAGTTTTTTAACTCCAAAAGAGGGTTTGAGATGGAGCAAGCTGTTGGTAAATCTGGCTCCAAGTCCTAAATATAATTAGGCATCAAGTAATAAAGTAAGGAATTCTAGTCATCATGTTTATGTCCCAAAGGTTTTTTCACTCAGAGTAAGGACAGAAGATTTAGGGGCTATTTACACAATATTGTTTTATTGGGGTTTTTTTGGCCATTCATTTACACAACAGCTGCATTTCATGGTCCTGAAAATGCAAACTTTTGAAAACAGGCTTCAGAGTTCAAGTTCTTGAAAACAATGCCATTATCGTCTCCATGTAAACTACATGGAGAAAACTGTGACGTAGTGGTGTCCGAAACCATAGTGGACGTTATCGAGTGCACTCGTTCTATCCCACAATGCACCACAATAACGAGTGTACAGCTGATGCACGCTCAACGGCTGTCTGAATTGAGCTGTATTAGTGGACTAACGTTGTGAATAGTGTTTGAGGTTTAGGGGCGATTTCAGATTCAGCCATAGTGTTTCTTTACAAAGGAGCATCGCCAGCTACTGGCCTTGCAGCAGAATGCAGCTTTTGTATTCGTTTTCGCAGATCCTTGTGAACGGGGATCGTTTTGACAATGTTGTTGTCTGTACGCGAAAAAAGCAAAGGAAACACTTTTCCATTTTTTGTAATCATAATAATAATTAGTTACATTTATATAGTGCTTTTCTGGGTACTCAAAATGCTTTACATATAGAAAGGGAGTATCTCTTCAACCACCACCAATGTGCAGCATCACCTGGATGATGCGACGGCATGCCCACCACACACCAGCTGATTGGTGGAGAGAAGACAGAGTGATAAAGCCAATCTGTTTATGAGGATTATTAGGAGGTCAATGGGTAAATTTGGCCAGGACGCCAGGGTTACACCCCTAGTCTTTTTCCAAAAGACCTCCTGGGATTTTTAATGACAACAGAGAGTCAACGTCTCGGTTTAACATCTCATCCTGAAGTTGTCTCATCTTTGTCGTGTGAACGTACTCTTAATCGACGACACTTAACATGCCTATCTGAGAGATTGCATTAGAGTGCTGCAGTGATCTATTTTTGTAGGCCAACCCAGACGTTAGCATTACTTTGGTTCCCCAAACACCCAAACAAAAACCAATATGTTTGTGTTTGAATAGGGTTAAACGTGTTCTCCAGCCTCTTCCTGTGGTCTCTTTTGATTGAATTGTCAGCATGTTGGGCTGGTGTTGTTCTTTTGGGATCCTGTATTCCAGCTGTAGTCGCGGTCAAGGCTGATCTTTATACTTGCTGTGGTGACTGCAACACATGCTTTGCTGATCCCAATAGTATAGCATAAAGTCATTTTTGTTCTTTCTTTCTTTCTTTCTTTCTTTCTTTCTTTCTTTCTTTCTTTCTTTCTTTCTTTCTTTCTTTCTTTCTTTCTTTCTTTCTTTCTTTCTTTCGGCATGTCTGTCTGTCTCTACCCCATCCCTTTTGTCTCTGTTCCCTCCATTCTCTGTTTCTGCATTCTCTTCTTGCTCTCTGTATGCCTTTGCTTCAGCTGGTCAGCTTTAGGTGTAAGTATAGACAAGTCGGATCCCACCACGGTGGAGGGGCTGGTTGGTCAGCAGGTAGTGTTGCCCTGCAGGTGATCCCACGGCCCTCCTCCACTGTGCTTGTGGAGTGGAGACGCTTGACGGTGTTCCTGTTGACCCCGCCAGGTGAGTACCTCCAGCATTTTATATCCTTCTACACTCTTAAAAGAAAAGGTTCTATATGGAACCTTAAAGGGTTCTGTCAGATGCTTCATATATTTTAGGGGTCCCATCATGGGATCATTTTAATTCATTTAGTTTTAATTAATTTTTTTATTTTGATTGAATTTTATGAAATAAGCAGCAAAATGTAAATAACCTGTTAAACATGAAAGATTTATGCAATCATTTAAGACATTTCTGTTGTCATAAAATTGAATCTAGAACCTCAGGATTCTATATAGAACCCTATTGAACCTTTTCTGTGTAGAGTGTATACTTGGTGTATGATATGAATGATTACATGTATTCTGGATTCACATCATCAGAATTTTTACTTGTAATTAGAATATGTTAAGTTTTAAAATACTCATAATCAGATTACAATTACTTTTTATTGATTACATGATTACATATTATGATGTACACTTACCTAAAGGATTATTAGGAATACCTGTTCAATTTCTCATTAATGCAATTATCTAATCAAACAAACACATGGCAGTTGCTTCAATGCATTTAGGGGTGTGGTCCTGGTCAAGACAATCTCCTAAACTCCAAACTGAATGTCAGAATGGGAAAGAAAGGTGATTTAAGCAATTTTGAGCGTGGCATGGTTGTTGGTGCCAGACGGGCCGGTCTGAGTATTTCACAATCTGCTCAGTTACTGGGATTTTCACGCACAACCATTTCTAGGGTTTACAAAGAATGGTGTGACAAGGGAAAAACATCCAGTATGCGGCTTGATCCTGTGGCGAAAATGCCTTGTTGATGCTAGAGGTCAGAGGAGAATGGGCCGACTGATTCAAGCTGATAGAAGAGCAACTTTGACTGAAATAACCACTCATTACAACCAAGGTATGCAGCAAAGCATTTGTGAAGCCCACAACACGCACAACCTTGAGCCGGATGGGCTACAACAGCAGAAGACCCCACCGGGTACCACTCATCTCCACTACAAATAGGAAAAAGAGGCTACAATTTGCACAAGCTCACCAAAATTGGACAGTTGAAGACTGGAAAAATGCTGCCTGGTCTGATGAGTCTCGATTTCTGTTGAGACATTCAGATGGTAGAGTCAGAATTTGGCGTAAACAGAATGAGAACATGGATCCATCATGCCTTGTTACCACTGTGCAGGCTGTTGGCGGTGGTGTAATGGTGTGGGGGATGTTTTCTTGGCACACTTTAGGCCCCTTAGTGCCAATTGGGCATCGTTCAAATGCCACGGCCTACCTGAGCATTGTTTCTGATCATGTCCATCCCTTTATGACCACCATGTACCCATTCTCTGATGGCTACTTCCAGCAGGATAATGCACCATGTCACAAAGCTCGAATCATTTCAAATTGGTTTCTTGAACATGACAATGAGTTCACTGTACTAAAATGGCCCCCACAGTCACCAGATCTCAACCCAATAGAGCATCTTTGGGATGTGGTGGAACGGGAGCTTCGTGCCCTGGATGTGCATCCCACAAATCTCCATCAACTGCAAGATGCTATCCTATCAATATGGGCCAACATTTCTAAAGAATGCTTTCAGCACCTTGTTGAATCAATGCCACGTAGAATTAAGGCAGTTCTGAAGGCGAAAGGGGGTCAAACACAGTATTAGTATGGTGTTCCTAATAATCTTTTAGGTGAGTGTATAGCTGTGAAATGCAATGTCTTCATATTCAGTGACCTTCACTATTGTTTCTGAAAATCTGGACAAAAAAATATTTAAAACTTGGAAGACTTTTTTGTCAGCCAAACCCATTTGATCTAAGATATTATTATTTACTTTAAAGGCACAATATGTTCGATTTTAGATTTCACAATCCAACAACCACTAGGACAATGTTTTTTTTTTTTTACTTGTGTGCTTGCACTATCCCAAATGTTTCAAGAATGTTTATATCCAGAGAAATAAGCAGTTTTAACCAGGACCACGAACCATGTCCATGCGTCACGTTACCCTCGATTTCCATGGAAACACCAAAGACGCTGTAATATATGATGTGTTTTATTAGACAGGAGAGCAACTGTTTGGATCATTCATGGACAGAAAGCGAATCATTGTTCTCCAGCTCAGCACAGTTAGTCTTATTGTTTAAATCTGGTGTTCTTGATTTACCATGTTTTACCATGCCTGATATGATCTAGCTCACTGCAGTGTGAACATGTGTCTCATAGCAGGCGAGTGAATTATAACATAACTCAAATGTGTGTAATATGATAAAACAGTGCTGCGTTACCACACACGCATGTGCAGAAGAAGCGGAAGCGCTCGTCTGCGGCAGAGTAAAAGCTCAGCGGAATCAAGTCATCAAGCTCACCTTTTGAATAAGCGGCATCTAGCGGCGAAAAATTACATATTGTGGCTTTAAGTACCACTGAGGTACTGATATTATCGAGGTGGCTTTCTCTGGTTCTGAGCGTGGCAAATGAGCCATGTGGATGCGCTGAGGTTTTGAAATGCACATGTAATTGAATATGTGAGTCCTATTACAATGTTTATAAAAACAGAACTTTCAGAATCTGAAATCAGATTGGATTCATTCAGACTGATGGAAATTAGTGCATGTAAACATAGCTTTTGTGTCATGCATACTTTTTTAGAAAGGTGATGACTGTAGCTCAACTACACACAAACCTGTAGTAGCTTTTTCACTTTTGGTTGAACTATTCCTTTAATGTGTCTTTAGTTAAGTCCGATTTTTTGATAAATTATTCATGATTTACAAAAAGAAAAAGCTGGCAAACCACATCTCCATAAATAGAAAAAATATTTATTGCATGTTCTCACTAAAAGAGACATGGCTCTTCATCAGACAATACAACCATTCCTAAGTAGACCCCTATATACATCAGAGTATTACATCACGACCACATGACCTCAACAAACATACAACCATGTAGAACCATAATAATGGCATCGAAACAAAATAGCAAAAGCAAACCGCTAAACTAGATTGAAAGTAAAAGCATCAAATAACTTCTCAGCATATACTTTTACCTCAAAAGTAATATATTCATGGTACACCGATCAGGCATAACATTATGACCGGACAGGTGACGTGAATAACACTGATTATCTCTTCATCACCTGTTAGTGGGTGGGATATATTAGGCAGCAAGTGAACATTTTGATGTTGATGTGTTAGAAGCAGGAAAAATGGGCAAGTGTAAAGGATTTGAGCGAGTTTGACAAGGGCCAAATTGTGATGGCTAGACGACTGGGTCAGAGCATCTCCAAAACTGCAGCTCTTGTGGGGTGTTCCCGGTCTGCAGTGGTCAGGATCTATCAAAAGTGCTCCAAGGAAGGAACAGTGGTGACCCGGCCACAGGGTCATGGGCGGCCAAGGTCATTGTTGCGTGGGGGAGCGAAGGCTGGCTCGTGTGGTCCGATCAAACAGACGAGCTACTGAAGCTCAAATTGCTCAAGAAGTTAAAGTCCTCATGAAATCAAAATTGACCCTATTTACTTTGTTAGCACACATTACAGGTCTTAGGGTGAACAATTAATCCATGCAAGTTACTACACAGAAAAAAATTGTTTGTCGCAGTAATCTTTAATCAAAGTCTGAAAAGTAACTTCCGGTCTGAAAACATCGTTCCTCCTCAGACGATGTCAATTTGACAGCTTAGGTTTGAATACCCTTAACCACTCCCCTCCAACTGTTATTCTGCTATGAGGAGAGATGGAGAGGAGGAGCGCTGAAGTAAAACCCTGCTCTCTGTTCAATATTCACTTTCACTTGGAAATACGTCACAGCACTGAAGGAAACTCACTTGCTACTTCCGGTTCACTAGGATTTTAATGCTGGTTCTGATAGAATACACAGTACATCTCAGTTTGTTGCATATGGGGTAGAATAGCCGCAGACCAGTCGGGGTGCCCATGCTGACCCCTGTCCACCACCGAAATCACCAACAGTGGCACGTGAGCATCAGAACTGGACCACGGAGCAATGGAAGAAGGTGGCCTGGTCTGATGAATCGCGTGTTCTTTTACATCACGTGGATGGCCGGGTGCATGTGTCGCGCACTTGGGAACACATGGCACCAGGATGCACTATGGGAAGAAGGAAAGCCAGCGGAGGCAGTGTGATGCTTTGGGCAATGTTCTGCTTGGAAACCTTGGGTCCTGCCATCCATGTGGATGTTACTTTGACACGTACCACCTACCTAAGCATTGTTGCAGACCATGTAAACCCTTTCATGGAAACGGTATTCCCTGTGGCTGTGGCTCTTTCAGCAGGATAATGCTCCTGACACAAAGCAAAAATGGTTCAGGAATGGTTTGAGGAGCACAACAACGAGTTTGAGGTGTTGACTTGGCCTCCAAATTCCCAGATCTCAATCCAATCGAGCATCTGTGGGATGTGCTGAACAAACAAGTCCGGTCCATAGAGGATCCACCTCACAACTTACAGGACTTAAAGGATCTGCTGTTAAAATCTTGGTGCCAGATACCACAGCACACCTTGAGGGGTCTAGTGAAGTCCATGCCTCGATGGGTCAGAGCTGTTTTGCCAGCAAAAGGGGGACCAACACAATATTAGGAAGGTGGTCATAATGTTATGCCTGCTCAGTGTATATATATATATATATATAAAATGATACATCAACAATGGCATCTAAACAAAAGTGCAAAAGCAAACCACTAAACTAGATTGAAAGTAAAAACATCAAATATACTCAATACTTCACCCTGCCCAGTAACCATATCAAACAATGAGCAGCTTATTGCAGAAAATTATTATGGCTCTGTGGTGTGCCAACTTTTCCCCTTTTGTGTGATTGTTTTTGTTTTTTGGTTGAGCACCCTCATTGAGCTTCTTGCCTGCTGGATGTGTGCACTTTTTGTCTAACTCTTAATGAATAATGTAGGCATCAGCAGCAGTCAGGTGGCTCTCTGCTGGTGGGTCCCATCACATTGCAGGACTCTGGCTGGTTTCTGTGTGTGGCCACAAGAGACCGTGAGAGAGATCACCGCTACATTTACCTGTCTGTCTCAGGTTAGCTCTCTCCTGTCTCTCTATTTACTTATTAATCATTCAATGCTTGCAACCATCATTGTTACTATCGCATTCAGGGTTAATGATTTAAATAAACCCTTGACCTATTATATATTTTCTTAGCTTTTTCTTACTACTTTCTTGTCTGCCCTTATGAAAAAGAAGTTTAATCAAGTGTGCTATTAGTATAGTTATTTTTAAACAAAACAAAAAAAGAAAGTATACTTTCAGTCTACTAACGTCTCAGAAATATACTTGATGTACTTATGAGAAATATACTTCAAATTGCACTTAAGTATACTTGACTTATACTGACAATATAATGGCACCCTAAACCTTCACGCTCTTCCTCTCTGAGTCAAACTTGGGCTCAGCTGAAGTGTGCGTCGAGGGCACATAATGGCCGCAAAGGGGTCGCTCACAAGCACCCTTCTGAAACCTAAATTGATGAATGGGACACCCTACAGTCTAGTGGACTTAACGGACACCAGCATGGGGCTGCCATTGTAAGTCCACAAGACCTAAAGTGCACATGAAGTGTGCCATTTGGGATTCAGCCACTCTTTCCCCACCATTGACTGAATTTTCTGGCTATATGTTTTCACTGTTATACGGTAGGGGGCGCTATTGCGCATCTTCTAGTACAGAATCTCTGAATCAAAACACAGGTAAAGAAGAAGCAGACACGAGCGATTGTTCACGCACATGTAAAACAAAGTGATCATCAAACATTAAACAGCATATAAATCAAAGTACAGTTAAAGGTATTTCAAGTATTAAAAAAATACCTAAATAGGAACATAGTAGTATACCTAAAGTGCAAAAATAATATATACATAGTTATACACAAGTATGATACATAAGTATGATGTTGTTCACTTAAAGAAAACTTATAAGTATACTTGCAGTATAAAACTATTAAACTAGTAGTTTACTTAGAGTACACTTCAAAGTGTACTTTCATAAGCTAAAAATTTACTACAAGTATTAAAATAATACACTACTAGTATACTTATAAGTTCACTTGTAGTACAGATGCAGTACAAATGAGAAACGTAGTTTCTGTTACACTCATAGTACACTTAAATGTATACTTTTATAGACTTAAAGTGGGCCAGTTTAGTCCCAAGCAGTATTGAAATAGTACACTTACATGTTTACTACTAGTACATTGACATTAGTATGCTTACTACATAAGATATACTTAAAAATACAGAGTGTCTATTTACACCAAGTGCAAAAGTGTGCCTTTTCGGCAAGTGCTATTCGCACTAGTTCTGCCTAACAATGCCTGGTTGGGCCAGACAAGATTAAAAAGATGTGCATGCTTTAACATCTTCAGTGGTGTAGTCAGTAAAGAGTAAGGCTCAAGGATCTTGTTTTTGATGCGATTGACCCGGTTCGAATACGCCTTTGTCGAGTTTGCTCATCTCCTTTTCCCATCTCATCACATCGGAAAGGCATTTACTTTCAATAAAAATGAAGAAAATGTTCTAAAAATGGAAATAAAGTGCCTATCGAAATGTTTATTAATAATAATAATAATAAAAGCATTTATAGGGTAGGGTTTAGGGTCAGTGTAGGGAGGGCTTTTATTGTTCCATTAAGGCGGCATCCATTTAATAATTTTAATAAATATAATAATTTACACTCTGTTATTATTGCATCCTGTTAATGTACAACAATACTGAGGTGCAAATGAAGGTTTAAAATGAAGTATAAATAGCATGTAATTACTATTTACACATATTGCAAAGAACTGCTACTTTTATATGGTGTAAATATAACATATATTACTATTTGCACTTAGTGTAAATATCATCTATCGCTAAGAAAATATGTTATTTTCACTTAGTGCAAATAGCTGCTGCCTCTAAGAATATATACTTGAACATTATTTAAGTATACTTCATAAAATTAACTTGAAGTATACTTCTTTTTCATAAGGGTGGATAACATTTTCTGCTTTTTTGACTTGGGCCAGTAAGCCCCACCTAGCAACCACCCACAATACAACAACAACAACAAAAATGTTTTCTTACACAAGGAAAATGTTCTTTCACTACCAAATACAGGAACATCCCAGAATGGTGCAGACATATCAGAGGTGGATTCTTCACAATCATTCACATCACATTCATCTTCCAGGTACAAGACATCAATCATTAAATGACACACTGCTGGTGCAATGATGCAGCACATATTGTCACTCATAATTGCATTACTCGTCATGGCCGTTGTTTTTTCAGGTTCACCATTGACTATTCGCCACTGGTTGAGGCTCGAGCCGGTCAGACGGCCAAACTGCAGTGTGCAGTGCTGCCGGTCTCTGCCATGCATGCGGTCACCATTCACTGGAGCAGAGCTGGACAGCCACTCAACTCACTCAGGTGTCTTCATCTGTATTTCTGTTCAAACCCTTCTAAAGCAGCATCCTATACTCCTTATGGAAACTTATAAGTGAATGATTACGAACGTTAAAAATATGCAGCAGCTCTGTGTCATACAGATAGCAAAGTGCACGAGACTCAATTCGCAATCGATTCCAATAGATTCTTTTTATTCATTTTTTTAAATGTATTATTCAAACTGTATAGTTTTTCAACTTAAACTAAACAAAAATGAGAAATGTTGCCTTAGTGTAATGGTTGGTGTGCACAGGAACAGGCTGAAGACTCAACTGAGATAATAGTCAAACATAAACTTTAATCTGAACTTCTCAAAGAACTGAAAACAGGCAATGAGTCGAGAATCCAACTTAGCATAACAGTGACTAGACAAAGACGGAAGGTGAGGGTGTAACTTAAGTAGTGAACAGAAACGAGATGATTAACATGTAACCATGGTAACAAACAAGTGGTGGGAAACTAAAGACCTATGGATGGTAATTGTTTCTCACCTGGAAGTCTGTAAAAATACATTTGCATGCCACCTCAGTGATAAAACTCGTGCATTCGGATGGCGATTTATTCACGGTGGAGGAGCGAGTTTTGTGATCCTGCGCACCTGGGAACATTGCTCACGTGGTCAACATGATTGCAAATAAAGGATGTCATATTCCACATGGAAATGAGCGGAAATGAGTGAATACAGCCTCTTATTTACATGAGGTGATCATAATGCTGTGGTTATTTTAACATATATAATTGCTGCCGTATAATAACGGCCCATTTGAAATGTTTACATGCTTTTCTTATTTTTATTTTTTGAGCGGTGATGAAATATATTGCTCATCAATACTTGCCAGCATTTCAGTAATAAAAGTCTAGATCTTTATAATGCATCCAAATTACAGCGAAGCGCAACCGTACGGTGCTCTGCAGGGGTCAAAAAGGATATAAATAGTGAATTTTGAAGTGATATATTCTTGAAAACTCAGGGATGTGGATTCGGACAGCAATTAAATGACCACACGACCTTGGTGTTTGTCTAAAAACTGTAGGTAATTTGGCCGGGGATTTTCTACATGGATGGTGGGAGAAAAACACGGACATTCTGGATTCAGACGGCAAATACCTTATGACCCCACGAGAAACAGTTACCGTCCGAATAGGGCTAAAGCCAAAGGAACATGTGACAGGATGAAAACAACTGAAAGATAAACTAAACAGACAGACATGTGACACTTAGCAACTACCTGAAAAGTTTTTTATTTTGTATTTTATTTCAGTTCATGTTAATTTTATTTCAAGAAATAAATTTTTTTTTATGGTTTTGGTTTTAGTTTTAGTTAACGATAATAACCCTGATAATTTGTGGCATTGAAGGAAATGCATTATCAACTTTTTTCTTGCCAGTACATTCTGGGATGTCCTTCTCTGTGGTCATTTACTTTCCTGTGACATCTAATGAGATGTTGAATGTTGTCTCCCAATGCAGGCATTCTCAGCACTCTGATGGCACGCTGATGATTAACCAGCTGACGTCAGACGATTCAGGGGTTTATACCTGCACAGTTACAGATGCACAAAAGTTTGAAGAACGTCAAATCCAGCTCAGGGTTTTGGTGTGTTCAGCATTCTCTATCTGCAATTTTCTTATTGGGGGGGTCTTATTGCAATTTTTCTGATTGAGCCAGTCTGAGACGCTGAAAACACCGGCGGATCATGAGCTGAACACGTGTAAACGAACAAAGTGCTGCACTTCACTCTGAAACACATAGCGCATATATATATATATATATATATATATATATATATATATATATATATATATATATATATATATATATATATATGTTTAATTAGATTGCAGTCTTTGCAATTTAATAAATGCACTAATCCATAGCATGATGATTCATCTATTATGATTAATCATTCAGCACTTCAACATACTCTCAGTTTCCGATCTTTGCTGCATTATGCTTGTAATGTTGTCCTGTTTCTTTAGGGACCTCAGGATCACTAAAGCCCCACAGACATCGATGTGCCGCAGGGCAGCACTGCTCAACTGCCCTGTGTAGTAACAGGAGAAAATGTGAACGTTGGCTGGTCAAGGTCAGTTCAGAGAACATGGTTTGTCTTTAAGTGTTAATAAAGCCTTCATTGCACATCTAACGTGACAACGCCTCATCTCTCTGGACAGGAATGGTGTGCCAGTGCGACCGGACGGACTTCGTGTGCATGTGTCGGCAGACGGGACACTCATACTAAATAATGTCCAATCAGTGGATGAGGGGACATATACCTGCAATGCTTACACTGGGACGTACTCTGTCAGTGCAGCGGCTGATGTACGACTGGCCAAATCCCCTCAACAAGGTCTGTGAAGTGAGGAGAACAAGAGAAAAACGTTGCAAGTTTTCAACATTTGCAGAGTAGCCATAATAATAGTAATAATAGTAGCCAGTTGCTATTTGAACATCCTTATTTCGCTCACACTGCTGAGAGCTGTGTTTATATGTACATGTGCTGCATGCTTTCCACTCAATAACAAAATCAACACACAACAAAAATGAGAAAACAACCGTTAAGAAAGCATCTGATCAGAGCGATGTGGATATGTTTGCTCTCCAATATGTGGATATGAGCTCTCCAATTCGCCTCTCCAGTCAAGTCATGTTAATGTGTATAGCACTTTATACAGTAGAATGCTTTAAAGCAGTGTCTTTTTGAATCACTATACTATAAAGAAGCTCTCCAGGGTGTTAATGCTGTGTCTGACCTTGATGGACTGAATAGAAGAAATGGACTGGAGACGATTTCTATGTCAAATTTCCATGCCTCAGTTCCACACTGAGGCCAGGGGAGTGAGGTTTACATGCACAGCTCTTACCAGCCTGCATCTGTTACACTCACCACCCCAAACCTCACTCCCATCTAGGTCACGGCACCAAATGTTACCAGTCCTACTCGCGGCCGAGTGGGATTCAAACCGTGGTCTCCAGTGTGGGAGGTGAATACACTAACAAGGAGTGAGGTTTACACACACAGCTCTTACTGGCTTACATCCGTTACATCAGCATCATCAGCCATCTTTCCACCACGGGAACTTTCCCCAGGAATTAGGGATTTTTGGGTGGTACTCTGTGTGTTTCAGCCGCAGGAACCAGGGTCTAAGTTAAGTTCTGGGTAAAAATTGCCCCCTCAGAAAGTCCCTGCTCGTGAGGCAAAGTTCAGGAACTTTCGGGGCTGAGATTTGGGCGCTGAACATGCTGGTTGAGTTCACGCAGGTTTTATTTCAACCTAAAAGTTGTGGTGCGTTGTTTGCTATTCGAATCAACAATGGAGTTTAAAAAATACAACCAATGGACCGACGACGAGGTTCAGGCTTTATTAAGTTTATAAGCAGAGAACGAAATCCTGAAAAGTCATGTGCAGTCCTATGTCATCGGACTAATCTTCACGGTGGAAATGCAGACAACAATATGTTTGGGAGAAAAAAAGTTCCTGGGACAAATTGTTCTGGGTAATTTCGGTAGAAATGGGGCTATGGTGTCAACTATAGACAGTACATCAAATTAACTCACCTTATGATCACCTGTACTTGCATTTTAATGCATTTTAATTTTGTCTCACTGTCTCTGTAGATTTCAACGGAGTCAGGGCTTGCCAGAAGACTGTGTGGATCAGCCTGAATTGGCAAACTGTAAGCTGATTGTGTACGCGCGACTGTGCTCCAGCCAGTATTACTCCAGTTTCTGCTGCTCCAGCTGTGCCAGATATGCCAGGGACAGGCCTAGACAAATCAGATAGGTCATCTGCAATGAATCCAGCACCCTCATTGGTCGATTCAGACTCACCTCATGATTTATCATCAGCATCACCAGCTCAGATCAACACTGACCTCAGATCAGCTGCTAGTGTCAGACTGAACTTCACTAAGTCAAACTGGAGCATTCAGTTTTCCAGGCTTATTCAGATCAGAGTTTATTTATCTTTGTGTATTATACAGCATCTCTGTGTTCATTTTATTACATGTTTTATTTTAAAGAATAAATGAATGTTCAGTTAGGATTATTAACAGGTCATTGACACTGTA
>CM031959.1:22234853-22251451 GCA_018749465.1 Paracanthobrama guichenoti
ACCGCAAAGCCCTGCAAAGAGTCGCGTGGCGCTTATCCGAGGCGTATCTCAGGGTCAGCTCTCCCGTCTCTACAGGATGTCTACACCAAACGCTGCAAAGGTAGAGCTACTAAGATCATCAAGGACTCTAATCACCCTGCAAACCCTCATTTCACGCTGCTGCCATCTGGTAGCGCTTCTGGAGCCTGATGGCCAAAACTGAGAGACTCAGGAGGAGCTTCTTCCCCAGGCCATCAGACTCCTGAACTCAGTCACTTAACATCACGTGAATTCACTTCAGGATAAACATCGATACACTGACATTGCACTGCACTTTCTGTTCTCGTTGTTACTGTGTAACAACCTGTCATAAACCTGTTTGCACATTATACTCTTTATACATTTGTTAACCACATATTTATAAGTCTACAGTTTACTCACTGCACAGTCTACTTCACTTATTTTATTCCACTTCTTTATTCTTATTTTTACTTTTTCTTCTTCTACTTGACTTGATTATTTATAATTCTACAGATATAGATATAGTACTTTTTATCCTGTTTCTATTATAATTTCCTCCTTGTGTTTTTAACTGTGAATTTGCACTGTCCATGGAGCGGACCTGTTTACATTTCATTGCCGGTTGTATACTCTGTATATAACTGTGTATGTGACAAATAAAATTCTTGAATCTTGAATCTTGAGGACAAACACAACTATTAAAAAGGTCCAGACATTCACTGATCCAGCAGGAAACACAGTGCTTTAAGAGTAAAAGTTGCACAAGGTAAATTGTACTTAATTTGTCTTCTGGGAAACATGTAAGCATCTTCTGTTGCTTCTGAAGGGCAGTGCTAAATGACTAAAATTGATATTTAAACTAAATAAGAAAAAGATTGGACAATAATTAAAAACATTTGGTGGATCAAAAATGGTCTTTAACTTGCACTTTACCATTTTTATTTGTGTTCCAAGGACCAAACGTACTGGAATGTTTCTCCAATTATTCATTTTCTGCCGTAAAAGTGTCTTGAGACCGTAAATCGCAGAGGCTCCAAACTTGGCTGATGGTCCCAAACATACACAGCTACTCAATGAAGTGAGTAAGAGTAGTAATTTAACATTTATAAATCCCAATAATACTGAAAACTTGTCCAGTTGCCAGTCATGATTAAATATATTGCTGCCTATTTAAAAGGAAGAGACAATTTTACAAGATAATATAGTATAATATTATAGTAAATATATAATAAATGTATATTAAGAAACTTGTTCGTGTTGAATAGTATGAATAATATAAGCATGGGCGTCACTAGGCCCTTTTAGGGGGCTTCAGCACAGAAGCGACGTCAAGTGTGTGATATGCAAGTAGCTAAACTAAACATTTCATATTTGACAGCTGCTTCAAGTCAGAAATGTTAAACAAATGACAAAAATATTCAGGCACGTTAATAAACTTCTGTCTAATTTAGCCAATTTGAATTGAAAATAGGCCTATGTAATGTAATTAACAAACAAGAAATATTAACAAAGCTGTTTTCTTCAGATTAGGCATAAGATTAGTAATGAATGTGTGCGTATTGTGAATTGATTTAATAAACTTGGTTACCTAGCTTTCCTGGTAGCCTTCAGTAAATGAATGTGTCTACGAAAATGATTCATAAAACATATAAATATCAGTTAACCATATGTTTACTTTCTTCACTGACGAAAATGGAAAAACTATATCAATCTGCCCACTGACATGGTTTTCAGGCTATTGTTATCTATTTTTTTGCCTTCAGAACATCTTAAAATGCACGTATGTAGATCATAAAAATAAAAATGTCATCGGGGGAGCATGGCCCGAACACCCCTAACTACCTCACATTTGGGATCTCAGTGATTATAAAACCCTGCCTTCATTCCTGGGTAGGATTAAGGGATGTACAATATGGTCATGCAATGAGGCATTGATATTTGCTTTATAAGTAGAAGTACTAATAAACAGCCAATATCCCAGCATGCTAATACGCTACTAGTTAATAGTAGCTAACTAGCTAACTAGTTAATAGTAGCTAACTAGTGACACATACACACACACACACACACATATATATAATGAATAGTATACATTAAAACACACTTGTTTAGTGTTGAATAGTATGAATAATAAAACAAACTCGTCAAGCAATCGTACAGAAATGTTATTGTTTTGATTTTAATTATTTTAGTAACTTATTTTAATATGCCTACATTTACACTCATTGTTTCACTCATTTGTTAAAAGAAAAGAAAAGAAAAGCTGAGAACGGCTCGTCTAAAGGCTTTTATTTTGTAAGGAAACTCCAAAAGCGGAAGTTGTCATTAGCCGCGACTTTCATACTTTCACATGTTAGCATGCAGCTAAAGCTAGTAACGTATTCATGACGTCTCTGTTATAAAAACAAAGTTTGCGTTGATTAAGTTCACATTCCAGCGTATATTTGCTCTTGTATGTTTTCAGCAGCGAATGCTGAAAGAAGTGAATGAACTTTCCAGTCGTTTACACTGATATACAGTAGCTTGAGATAATCAGTAAGACACATGACTGGATATTGATTATTATTGATCAGTGATCGAAACATGCAGAAGGACGCGAGACTGATCAAGACCTCGGCGCCGTCGGTGGCTCAGATTAACGCGGAATATGTCACTCAGGTGAGTTAGGATGACTTTATGAAGTCAAACACACAAGGTTTGTTTGTGTGCATCTAACAGTAACTTGTGTTGTTGTTCTCTCTCAAGCTTTCAAACAAATACTGGGCGCCTCATGTCAAGAATAAACTACCCTTCGACTCTCAGGTAAGAGGACACCTTGAGCTTTAACCCTCTTTAGCTCCAGTCTGCAGGATTTCACTGACTATACAGAGAGATCCCCAGGGCACGATGCTCCAGGGCTGCTGTGTGTGTTTTGTTGTCAGTCAATGATCATCTTCTATCTAAAGTCTGGCTTTAAAGAGGATGTGGCTTATGCATGTTTTCTGTTTTCAGGTCATTGAGGACATTTATCAGAATGAGATCCTTAAATCAAAGTAAGAGGATTCTTGCACTGCTTTTAACGATGCTTTTTCTTACTTGGCGTCTCTGTCTTGTTTCCAGTCCAAATGTCAAACAATTCCTGAAGCAAGATGCTTTTACTAGATGAGTGAAGTGACGTGAGATATTTTGTCATATTGTCTGGAAAATAAAGTAAAAATTAAGTGAGTTATTGCTAACAAAACCAAATGGGGTAAGAAAAATAATCTTGTTTCTGTTTGGGACAGAAATGAATTCTTCATCTTACAGAAATAGCTGTGGTTTAAATTATCATTATTTTTTTTTTTTTTTATATAACTGTATTAATATTAGACTTTTACAAACCCGATTCCAAAAAGTTGGGACTGTACAAACTGTGAATAAAAACAGAAAGCAATGATGTGGAAGTTTCACATTTCAATATTTTATTGAGAATACAACACAGATGACATATCAAATGTTTAAACTGAGAAAGTGTATAATTTTAAGGGAAAAATAAGTTGATTTTAAATTTCATGGCATCAACACATCTCAAAAAGTTGGGACAAGGCCATGTTTCCCACTGTGTGGCATCCCCTCTTCTTTTTCTAACAGTCTGCAAACGTCTGGGGACTGAGGAGACAAGCTGCTCAAGTTTAGGAATAGGAATGTTGTCCCATTCTTGTCTAATACAGGCTTCTAGTTGCTCAACTGTCTTAGGTCTTCTTTGTGGCATCCTCCTCTTTATGATGCTCCAAATGTTTTCTATGGGTGAAAGATCTGGACTGCAGGCTGGCCATTTCAGTACCCGGATCCTTCTTCTACGCAGCCATGATGTTGTAATTGATGCAGGATGTGGTCTGGCATTGTCATGTTGGAAAATGCAAGGTCTTCCTGAAAGAGACGACGCCTGGATGGGAGCATATGTTGTTCTAGAACTTGGATATACCTTTCAGCATTGATGGTGCCTTTCCAGATGTGTAAGCTGCCCATGCCACACGCACTCATGAACCCCATCCCATCAGAGATGCAGGCTTCTGAACTGAGCGCTGACAACAACTTGGGTTGTCCTTGTCCTCTTTAGTCCGGATGACATGGCGTCCCAGTTTTCCAAAAAGAACTTCAAATTTTGATTGGTCTGACCACAGAACAGTTTTCCACTTTGCCACAGTCCATTTTAAATGAGCCTTGGCCCAGAGAAAACGCCTGCGCTTCTGGATCATGTTTAGATATGGCTTCTTTTTTTGACCTATAGAGTTTTAGCCGGCAACGGCGAATGGCACGGTGGATTGTGTTCACCGACAATGTGTTCTGGAAGTATTCCTGAGCCCATGTTGTGATTTCCATTACAGTAGCATTCCTGTATGTGATGCAGTGCCGTCTGAGGGCCGAAGATCACGGGCATCCAGTATGGTTTTCCGGCCTTGACCCTTACACACAGAGATTGTTCCAGATTCTCTGAATCTTTGGATGATATTATGCACTGTAGATGATGATAACTTCAAACTCTTTGCAGTTTTTCTCTGAGAAACTCCTTTCTGATATTGCTCCAGTATGTTTGGCCGCAGCATTGGGGGAATTGGTGATCCTCTGCCCATCTTGACTTCTGAGAGACACTGCCACTCTGAGAGGCTCTTTTTATACCCAATCATGTTGCCAGTTGACCTAATAAGTTGCAGATTGGTCCTCCAGCTGTTCCTTATATGTACATTTAACTTTTCCGGCCTCTTATTGCTCCCTGTCCCAACTTTTTTGGAATGTGTAGCTCTCATGAAATCCAAAATGAGCCAATATTTGGCATTTCTAAATGTCTCACTTTCAACATTTGATATGTTATCTATATTCTATTGTGAATAAAATATAAGTTTATGAGATTTGTAAATTATTGCATTGCTTTTTTATTCACAATTTGTACAGTGTCCCAACTTTTTTGGAATCGGGTTTGTAATTAAATTGAATAATTCTATAGAATCTGAATTAATAAAAATACAAGCCAATAAAATAAGTGTTTTTTTATTATTATTATTTAAAGTAACACCAAAATGTACAGAAAATATATTAAGATATTAAATATCAATATATTAATCGTTTAGTTTCATTTAACACAATCAGATTAGATACTGTGTATAATTATGATGTAAATACACGCATAGATTTATATATTTAAGTAAAGGGTTAGGGTTATATTTATATGTTATATAAATATACATACATACAGTATATACATGCAAATATTTCATACACAGGGCTCGACATTAAGCTTGTACATGTGCTTCTCCTTTGGACAAGTGTCTATCACTTGTCCGAGTAAAAATTAGCTTGTAATAAAATTTATTCTGAAGCAATATTCTCAGCAGTGTTCAGTCGGCTTTGACATATGTAAAACTGCATATCTGTGATATTTTTAGCTTTTATAAAGGCCATTTTTTCCCTAATCTTGAATATAGGCTATGCATCAGCTTTCCTCGTATATTCTTAAATTTGATCAGTAAATTAAGTTAGATTAACAAATTAAATAATTTACACTGAAAATTACAACTTAAATCGCATAGCATTAAATAATGTTAGGAGATTGTTTTAAATATTTTTTCTATATACAAATAAGAAAAAATGTTGAAAAGAATGTTACAACATGAAACTAAACCGCCAGTAGGTGGCAGCAGGTCTTCATGAGTGAGTCATTGAGTCGATTCGTTCAAACGGCTGATTCATTCAAGAATGAGGCAGTTGTTAATGAATGGGTCATTGAATCTTTGAACCGATTCATTGCAAACACTGAATGATTCAGTAACACACTGTTGCTGTCAGACGTTGAGCAGTTTTATGCAACAGATTTAACAGATTTATTATTTTGACCAGTTATCACAAAGTTATATGATGCCTTGAAAAATATCGATTTTCGATACCACGGGGAAAACCGCCATATATTCCGCCATACAGATCATTCATTATCTCATCATTTTTTGATAATTTGGCTAATTGTGTTGTAATAGATACACACCGAGGCTTTATTTGAATCTAATTGCAAACAATAGCACAATGCAGTAACAAACTCCCATGTATTCAGTTATTCTGCTCTATATAAAAGCCTATAAATGAGCATTGCTGTATATTGACTTTGGTGTTCTCTTTCCAGGTTTGCCATCAGAAAGATTATGCTGTTGGAGTTCAGGTTGGTGTTCGTTGTCAGGAGTCTGTCTGTAAGGGTCGTGTGTGTCATACAGTTGTCTGAAGTGATTGTGTGTGTCCTGCAGTCAGTACCTGGAGAGCTACCTGTGGCTGAACTACACACCTGAAGCCTCCACCAACAGCTTCCTGATGTCCATCTGCTGCATCGTCAACGAGAAGTTTCGGAAAACGTTCCGCCTGGGAGGTTTGTGTTGAAATGTTGATGAATGAGAGATTGCATGTGAAACACTGACTTTAAACACTGAAAAGGAAAATAAATGACACTTCTGTGGACGAACAACATTGAATAAGATAATTTGGTCACATTTTAAATTAGGTGTCTTTAACTACTATGTGCTATATACATATTTATGCTTCTATCTATTTATTTATTTATTTACAGGGACAGTGCATATTAATGAACATTTCTGTCAATATGCCAGAGTTAGCCAAAAGGCTTTTTCACCCACAGTCCCTAGACAGATGTCATCCTAAAAGAGAGTAAAAAGTTATGTTTTACAAAAGAATATAACAATTACAATACAATACAAAGCTCCTTCTTCACCATGACAGACCGGTACAACGGTATATTGAAGTGGATACAGGTAAGATTAGGACAGGTTTGTGGGTATGGTAGGTTTAAAGGTGGAGTTAAGGTGCGAGGAACAGTGTAATTACAGAAATGAATTACCAATGTAATTACATGCAGGTATTTTTTGTTTTTAAATATAAGAGCAAAGTAAAAATATGTACACTCACCTAAATGATTATTAGGAACACCTGTTCAATTTCTCATTAATGCAATTATTTAATCAACCAATCACATGGCAGTTGCTTCAATGCATTTAGGGGTGTGGTCCTGGTCAAGACAATCTCCTGAACTCCAAACTGAATGTCAGAATGGGAAAGAAAGGTGATTTAAGCTATTTTGAGCGTGGCACGGTTGTTGGTGCCAGACGGGCCGGTCTGAGTATTTCACAATCTGCTCAGTTACTGGGATTTTCACGCACCACCATTTCTAGGGTTTACAAAGAATGGTGTGAAAAGGGAAAAACATCCAGTATGCGGCAGTCCTGTGGGCGAAAATGCCTTGTTGATGCTAGAGGTCAGAGGAGAATGGGCCGACTGAGTCAAGCTGATAGAAGAGCAACTTTGACTGAAATAACCACTCGTTACAACCGAGGTATGCAGCAAAGCATTTGTGAAGCCACAACACGCACAACCTTGAGGCGGATGGGCTACAACAGCAGAAGACCCCACCGGGTACCACTCATCTCCACTACAAATAGGAAAAAGAGGCTACAATTTGCACAAGCTCACCCAAAATTGGACAGTTGAAGACTGGAAAAATGTTGCCTGGTCTGATGAGTCTCGATTTCTGTTGAGACATTCAGATGGTAGAGTCAGAATTTGGCGTAAACAGAATGAGAACATGGATCCATCATGCCTTGTTACCACTGTGCAGGCTGGTGGTGGTGGTGTAATGGTGTGGGGGATGTTTTCTTGGCACACTTTAGGCCCCTTCGTGCCAATTGGCCATCGTTTAAATGCCACGGCCTACCTGAGCATTGTTTCTGACCATGTCCATCCCTTTATGACCACCATATACCCATTCTCTGATGGCTACTTCCAGCAGGATAATGCACCATGTCACAAACCTCGAATCATTTCAAATTGGTTTCTTGAACATGACAATGAGTTCACTGTACTAAAATGGCCCCCACAGTCACCAGATCTCAACCCAATAGAGCATCTTTGGGATGTGGTGGAACAGGAGCTTCGTGCCCTGGATGTGCATCCCACAAATCTCCATCAACTGCAAGATGCTATCCTATCAATATGGGCCAACATTTCTAAAGAATGCTTTCAGCACCTTGTTGAATCAATGCCACGTAGAATTAAGGCAGTTCTGAAGGCGAAAGGGGGTCAAACACAGTATTAGTATGGTGTTCCTAATAATCCTTTAGGTGAGTGTATCTATACAATAAGTGCATTGTATCACAGGATTCCTTTAAATGTTAATAGGTTAGTTGGTTTTGCCGATTAATCGGCACGATAACTGATTGTTAGAACAATGGGTCATCTGCAAAACCCATACCTATTGTTTTACCGGGTTGCATCCATTGCTGAAGTGGCTGAGAAGGGTGCGCTGTCATTACACAGTACAAGAGTGGCCTCTAGAGGTGAAATAAAAACCATCACTGATCCCTCGTGGAATTTGTTTTGACACGTGAGGCTGAGCGCTGAATAGGCGGGACACTTCAGGTGCGGATTTTAAACATAGACAATGTAATGGTATGTTATACAGTACACTGCCAGGGCTCGACAGTGCGATAATTTCACTCGCATTTGCGACTAAATATATATATTGTGCGAACTGTACAATGCATTTTGGAGCACGTGTGTGGATCAGTTTTCATAAATGGAAGATCATAAAACCACTTCAATACCTTAAATGGTATAACAAGCGTTTTAATGATCATTTTAAGGCAAAAAACAGGAAAAACATAAATCGCGATACTGCCTATTGTGATTATTAAACTTCAGAAGGCTATGATTTCATGAAATAAATGTGAGCGCTTCACATTTCAAAGCCTGAAAGTGGCGCTGTTGTGCGTTCTACAGGCTCGACCAATCAGTGAACAGCGCACATTTATGCCAAGAGATTGCTCATGATCTGATGCTGATCAATTATGACAATGTTTACGGTGTTTATACTGTCATATGTTGTAAACATTTTGTTTCCCTCATCTGAATTTGAATGAGCATCCTGCAATAATAAAGCACATACATTTCAAAATAAGAGTCCCGGTGTATTTCAGGCTTGTGTATTAAATAAAAGTCACGCAGTGTGTCCAATTTCCACCCCCGGTTATTATTTGGTTACACAAACTGTATGTAATTTAATTTAATTGAATTTCCATTTAATTGAAAGTAAACTATTGTAACTTCTGACTGGAATGCCCGTCACAGGAAGGAAAGACTAAGAACATTATTTGCATATTAAATGTATAGATTTTATTAGTATCAGTGTTATTATAGTTAAAGGAACACGCCACTTTTTTTTGAAAATAGTCTCATTTTCCGACTCCCCTACAGTTAAACAGTTTTTTGAATCCATTCAGCCGATCTCTGGGTCTGGCGGTAGCACTTTTAGCATAGCTTAGCATAGATCATTGAATCTGATTAGACCGTTAGCATCTCGCTAAAAATGACCAAAGAGTTTCTATATTTTACATCATGTACTAAGACCGACGGAAAATCAAAAGTTGCTCCTAAATTTTTCAACTTGGGAGCACAGCTGCTCCTTGGGAAAAAAAGTAAGCGTCAAGCAAGTGCTTTCATACACTTATAAAGTAATGAATTTGTTGACTAGATGCTGCATTAGTGGAGAACAGCAGTATGGTGTCGAGGCTGAGAGTACCTCAAGCGGTTAAAACAGTGTGACAAACACACACACAACGACCCAAATGCTTAATGTCACGATTGTTGCCATTAGTTTATATCCAGCTGATAAGCTTTTCATTCATGTTCTACCACCTGTATTTTTAAGGTGTTTGTCACTTGTTGTCAGTGTATTATAAAGGGAAAAACTTATTTTTAGCAATGGTATATTAAAATGATTTCTCTTAATGAATTATGAATTTTTACTGTAAATTTAAGGGCACTCTGTGAAAGGGCATATTTTTAGTGTGAAGTTCTGGCAACCACAACCATATATTTCAATGATTTGTTTTCACAGGCCCGTTTCATTAGACATGATGTGCGTGATGCTTCTCTCTCGTCAGGTTTTTAAGAAAGCGCCACACACTTTCCTCACTTCTTCAGGTGTGTGATGGAGTCGTGTCTGTCCGGAAAGCAGCTCGGCCTGTTGCTGAAGGAACAGACGGTGCTCCTGCTCTTCCTCGATCACTGCTTCAACAGTCTGGTGAGTTCACGTGCGTCTGATTTACTGTCAATGACTCAGAAATGTGCACTCACTGATTTTGACCACCATTTTAAAATGATTCTACATTCTCCTCACTTGGTGGCACTGTTGCTTTTCCGAACACGCCATGTTATAAGGTTTTAACAGCAGCTCGGGGTTCCACGTGTATAACGGCAGCTTCAGGTCAAGGCTGTTTTCATCTATTTTTGGCTTGCTGCTAATTTAAGGCATGGTGTCTCCCGTCCCATCAGATGGCCCATTTGCATTGTTGATGTGATTTCATTGTCTAGTGTTCGTATGCTAATCATGTTTGCTTACACGTGTGCTGTGATGAAGACTATAGATTTGGGTAACAATAGAAATGTCCATCATGAGCTTGTAAAGTCCTGATTAAATGCACATCTGTAATCTTTGTGATGAAGTACAGATGCTATGAGGGGTGTCAGTGCAGAAAATTGCACCTATAGTAAAAGTTTCACACACTCGATTTTCAGTCTTGGTTTGTCTTTAAGTGAGATGTGTGAAGTAAATGACAGGAGTGTTTTAACTGTGTATTTAGAGCTTCAGCCCTGGAAAACATGTCTTCACAATTGTATTTTATTTGAGGTTTGGCTGTATCCCTAGTAAAGCAGACCTCTCAGAAGATCACTGACTGTTTATTTGTGGCGTGTTCACTCACTGCAGGAAGTGGACTTGATCCGTGAGCAGGTGCAGAAACTGGTCTCTCTGCCCATGTGGATGTGTCTGCTGCCGGTGAGTATTACTGCATCACACACATTTCATGTTCCATATGGTCTCTCCTAGGGATGTGCCCAAGCCTAAATCCAAATTCGGAAAGACACGGAAAATGAATAACGCCTTCTGAGTCCCTAAAGGGACTTGGTTAGGTTACATTACAGTACATCAGATTTCACTGATCACATGAAGAAGATAGTCGTTAGGAGAAATGACTGACAGGAGGATTTGGTGCACAACAGATCCTGGAGTGGCACTGACAAATATCTTATTTTGTAAAATGTGCACTGCTCCCTACACACACAGTACACATGATTGCGAATTAGAAAGTGGCGAGCATTCAGAATCGTTTTCAATACCCCGCATTGATAGCGGCTCCCTGATGCCATAAATGAGATGCTATATAATTGCGAGAGAACGTAAAGATTAAAATATATTTTTCCTCCCAGCTCATATTTTTTTCCATCACTGTGTCGCTTTAGGCGCTCCATAGAACACGTAATTTCCTTTATGAACATAGTATTCAACGGGCACATCTAATCTCTACATCATGCTGTATGTGCACGTGTATTTTACATCAGAAGGGATTATGTTTGATTTTTTCCAAAAATTGATTTTTTTTTCAAATTCCATTTTATTTGTTCTAGGAATGCACCGATATGATCATTTTGGCGATAACTGATAATTCTTTATATTTAAAGGCCAATAACCGATAAATCTAAATCCAATATAATTTTTGAGAGACAAAAGTCTCACCATTAAATGCCATGTCCACAATTCTATAATCTTCTCATTATTATATTAAAGTAGGGTTAGGTTAGTGCCCATTTTATTATGATTTGTATTATATTATATACAACTCCAAGTTAAATAAACAAACCTATTAGACTTAAAGTGACATGAACAAAACAGTAATAATTTAATAATGGCAATTATTTGTATGACAATTAATCATTGAATAATTAAAAATGAGTGCATTAGTTTACAGTAGTAGCAATAATACTAAGTTGCAGTAATATTAATACAAATGAAAAATCATCATCAAAAATAATCACCATTGTCATCCTCAGATATTTCAGATTCTGTTTTTCAGGTCACATCAATGTGAAATCAGTAGTGATTTTCCCCAGTTTTTGGGAAATGTGGAAAAAAGTTTTAATTTCTGATGAGTGGTAATCTCCATGTGTCGCGTATCTTCCATGCATTGACGAGACTCAGTCAGTTTTTGGCCACTGTTGTAGATGTTGGAAACTGACTCAGGCTTTGTAATTCTTTAGGCGAGACTGCAGCAGGAGTTGAAGAAGGTCCCAAAACTACAGAAATTCTGGAACCTCATTAAGAAGAACTATGAGAAGATGGAGTCTCAGGACAGAGAGCAGTAAGACCCCTCACACCCATAAACCCTCTGCACGTCAAAACAGTGTCCTGTGTTTCTCATCAGCTGTGCTTTCACAGGCGTAAGATGGAGCGCACCTTCCTCGCTGCTCTCATAAAGAAGTTCCAGCTGGTTCTCATGTCCATCCCTGCATCAGGTAAGCTTTTATTCAGACCGAACACCTCTATGCCTGCACTAATGTGCACTCATGTTGGGTTTGGTTTAATTAGTTAAAAAGTTGTTTTAAAATGTTTTGAAGAAGTATTTTATACAAAAAATACATTGAAAACACTAATATTGTGACATTTTGTTTTCAATTTCCAATTGCTGTTTTCTATTTTAATACTGCAAAGCCTTACAAAATAATAGTTAGAAAAAACATACATCATGCTTTTTATAGCTCATGCACTCTGATATAGTGAGAATATAGAGGAAACTGAGCAAAGATTTGCTGCAGATGCTGATATTTCTATGGATAAAAACAGATGAAATTATAATGCTTGTAAATCAGTGAGGTCTTTATAACCTTATAGCAGAGCTTATGTTAAATGCCTATAAATATCTATCTGCCAATATATAGTATGGTCTTAGTAAGATGATATTTAAATGCTTAGTTTTATGATCAAAGCTCAGTAGTTTTAAAAATATATAGTGCAATGTAATATAATGATGATTAAGAGATGAGAACTAATAACCTTCCTCAAAGCCTGATCATATTTGATACTCACATTTGAACATGATCACGTAAACCAAAGTTGTGTCAGTCCACTAAGTGTTAATATAAAAGTGTTCAACAATATAAAAGTCAAGTACAATGTATCACTTGATAAAAAATTTACAGCAAAAGACACGTGAACCACGAGCTGAAGGTACTTAGTACAAGTAGTAGTGCTTAATACTTGCCTGTATTTTATTGCTCTCGAGGACAACAGCACTGACACCCGAAAACACTCATATTGCAGTATGTAGTGCTAGACATTAAGATGGGGCTGATTTCTGTTACCCATACAGGGCTCTACAGTACAAACATTGACACATGACTGTGTGCAACTGACCCGATCAGGCCCGGTTATCTGCGGTGGTGCTGGAGGTTGAAACTAATAACAAGATATTGGCCAGTGCATTTGTGTTTGCCCATTGGAGAGCGTGATGAGAGAATGTGTTTTTGCAGCATTGAGAAATGTAGTCAGTCACAGACATTATCTGAGACAAAATGGCCAGTCAAGGCATTTAAGTTAAAACTCTCTCACCGCTCAAAACGCTGGAGTTTGTTCAGTGCTGAGCTATGCAAGCTCGCAAATCCTCTCATTATAACAAACAAAGTACAGACTCCATCTAAGTAAGAGAATCATTGTGCAGTGTAGACAACTTCATTGATTTATAAGAGAAGTTTGTGAGATTGCGATGAACTGAGATGAGTTGAGGGTTGGGTATTGCTTTTTTTTTTTTTACGATACACGTGCCAAACCGGTACTTTTAAACACTACCGTGCCTAAACGGTGCCTGAACCAATACTTAAAAAAAAAAAAAAAGAGCCACAAAACGACATTTTAAATTGAGCAATTTATTACAAGTTTAAAGTATACTAAATATATACACCTACCTAAAGGATTATTAGGAACACCTGTTCAATTTCTCATTAATGCAATTATCTAATCAACCAATCACATGGCAGTTGCTTCCAATGCATTTAGGGGTGTGGTCTGGTCAAGACAATCTCCTGAACTCCAAACTGAATGTCAGAATGGGAAAGAAAGGTGATTTAAGCAATTTTGAGCGTGGTATGGTTGTTGGTGCCAGACGGGCCGGTCTGAGTATTTCACAATCTGCTCAGTTACTGGGATTTTCACACACAACCATTTCTAGGGTTTACAAAGAATGGTGTGAAAAGGGAAAACATCCAGTATGTGGCAGTCCTGTGGGCGAAAATGTGCCTTGTTGATGCTAGAGGTCAGAGGAGAATGGGCCGACTGATTCAAGCTAATAGAAGAGCAGCTTTTAACTGAAATAACCATTTGTTACAACCGAGGTATGCAGCAAAGCATTTGTGAAACCACAACACGCACAACCTTGAGCATGGATGGGCTACAACAGCAGAAGACTCCCAGCGGTACCACTCATCTCCACTACAAATAGGGAAAAAGAGGCTACAATTTGCACAAGCTCACCAAAATTGGACAGTTGAAGACTGGAAAAATGTTGCCTGGTCTGAGTGAGTCTCGATTTCTGCTGAGACATTCAGATAGTAGAGTCAGAATTTGGCGAAACAAAATGAGAACATGGATCCATCATGCCTTGTTACCACTGTGTAGGCTGGTGGTGGTGGTGTAATGGTGTGGGGATGTTTTCTTGGCACACTTTAGGCCCCTTCGTGCCAATTGGGCATCGTTTAAATGCCACAGCCTACCTGAGCATTGTTTCTGACCATGTCCATCCCTTTATGACGACTATGTACCCATTCTCTGATGCACTACTTCCAGCAGGATAATGCACCATGTCACAAAGCTTGAATTATTTCAAATTGGTTTCTTGGAACATGACAATGAGTTCACTGTACTAAAATGGCCCCCACAGTCACCAGATCTCAACCCAATAGAGCATCTTTGCGTATGTGGTGGAACGGGAGCTTTTTATATATATTTAATATAAATGAGACAAACAGAAAAACAGAAAATGAATAGAGTGATAAGTGCTATTCTTTATTGGTCAGGTGCTGCTGGAAAGATGCGTTTGGAGAGTTTTTTTTTGAAAATGGCTACCGACTGCTGCTCGAATTGAGACAGGCAGGTCATTGCACCAGGTGGGAACGGTCCAGGAAAAGGTCCTGTGAGGGATTTCATGCCTCTTTGTGATGGCGCCATTAAGGTGCCGTTTCACTTGCAGAATGCAAGCTTTCTGGAGGGTGTGTAAGTCTGAACAAGCTTAGTTTAGGTATGTTGGTGCAGAGCCAGTGGTTGCCTTGTAGGCGAGCACCAATGCCTTGAATTTGATTCGAAAGCAGCTATTGGCAGCCAGTGCAGACTGATGAAGAGAGGTGTAGACGTGTGCTCTCTTCTGCTCATTAAAGACCACTCTCGCCGCTGCATTTCTGGATCAGTTGCAAAGGTTTGATAGTGCATGCTGAAAGGCCCGCTAGAAGAGCATTACAGTAGTCCATTCCTGGAGAGAACAAGAGCTTGTACTCAGGAGTTGTGTGGCCTGTCCTGATAGGAAGGGCCTAATCTTCCTAATGTTCTATAAGGCAAGCCCCGCAGGACCGGGTTGTTGCAGTGATGTGGTCAGTGAATTTTAGCTGATCATCAATCACAACTCCAAGGTTCCTGGCTGTCCTGGACGGAGTTATGGATGATGAGCCAGCTGAATGGAGAGAGTATGTTGAAGTGCTGGGTTGACTGAGACTACAAGGAGTTCTGTCTTTGCCAGATTGAGTTGAAGGTGTTGTTCCTTCATCTAGGCAGAAATATCTGTCAGGCAGGCAGCGATACGAACACCAACTGTGGGAGCATCTGGTGAAATGAGGCGAGTTGAGGTCATCAGCATAGCAGTGATAGGAAAAGCCATGTTTCTGGATGACAGATCCCAGGACAGGCAGATGGAGACTTCCAGAAGTGGTCCACACTGAGCCCCAAATCCCAGTAGCTAGTTGATGGACGTAGACACTTCACCTCTCCATGACACCCCTGAAGGACCTACCTGAGAGATACGACCGATCCACTGGAGAGCAGTTCCTGAGGTGATGCCCATCTTTCACGAGTTGACAGGAGGATCGGTGGTTAACTAAGTCAAAAGCTGCAGACAGATCCAGTAGGACCTCGCCTCGTCTCTAGTGCTTCAGTAAATCGAGAGCAGGGCAGTCTCAGCCGAGGGCTGCTTTGGAAGCCGGATTGGTTGTTGTCAAGGAAGTCATTCTGTTCAAGAAACATAGAGGATTGGTTGAACACAACTTCGCTCGAAAGTGCTTTTTGGCAATAAAAGCAGAAGGGATACCGGTCACCATGATTTTCTATAATTGCACAAGATTCAGAGAGGTTTATTAAGCAGTGGGGTTACCCGAGCCTGCTTAAATGCTGTCAGGAAGGTCGGTGTGAAGAGAGGTAGGTTCAAGAGTTTTATTTGTCACATGCCTGCAGTTATATACAGAATAGAAGCAACCACAGCAGTGAATATACATCCATGGACAGTGCAAATTGCTGATTAAAAACATGAGGGAAATTATAATAGAAATAGAATAAAAAAGTATAAATAAATCAAGTAGAAAAAAATAAGAATAAATAAAGAAGTGAATAAAAATAGAGTGAAATAAACTGTGCAGTGGGAAATAAACTGTACATTTCTGTTAACCACATAATTATAAGTCTACAAAGTAGTATAATGCAAACATTGTTACACAGTAATATT
>CM031959.1:22251551-22269051 GCA_018749465.1 Paracanthobrama guichenoti
CACCGTTTAAACTGCCCTGTCAATCATGCGTCACAGTTTAAATCCTCCACATTCAGTTTAATGTCTTACGTATCTGAGAGGAGAAATGTAAGCGCTTAAGTCGATCTGCCGTTAAGTGGGTCTTTAATGCAGACTCTCTCGTGTGTTTTCAGTTCCAAATATAATGATGCATTTAAAAGTTAATGGCCAAGCGTATCATTACAAAAGTTCACAGTGCTGCTGCAGGTGAAATATCCACCTTTCAACATCCACCTTGTAGAAACACCAGGCTGCAGATGTCCACCTCTCTACTCACCTCATTTGACCTTAAGCAGGAGTGTCTACTACGGCTACTCACAAAATTAGGTAACCATTTTGACCTTATCTACACACGCTTCTGCTCCACAGACAACACTTAAGTTACTCATTGCACACCTCCGACCACTTCCTCATTCATCACTCTTAACCTCATACTGACTCCTGACACAACACACACTAATCCGCAGATCACCTTTGGGTGTAATCTCGTTCGCTCTCCCCCTCTTGCCTATCCACTATGGTTTCATCGTCGCTTCCTCCACTGTCTCAGTTCTCAGCACTGGACACTAACAGTGCTACTGACCTCTTTGCTCCACCTCTAACATCTTGCTTAGACAGCTTTTGCCCCCCTTTCATCCAGAGCAGCCCGCACCTCCCCACCTGCCCCCTGGCTGTCTGATGTTCTCCGTGAACATCGCTCTGGACTCAGAGGCGGCAGAGAGGAACTGGCGCAAATTGAAGAACTCTACTGACCTTATCTTTTATCAGTCTCTTCTCGCTTCTTTCTCTGCAAATGTCTCCACTGCCAAAACTACAACTATCACAACAAAATCAACAACTGCTCTGACTCTCACTTTTTTCAAAACATTCTCCCAAATCCTTTCCATCCACCCCAGTTCTCCCATTTCTTCTTCAATTACTCCTGCACTCACTAACACTAAATATTACTGTGTAACAACCTGTTTGCGCATTATACTACTTTGTAGACTTATAATTATGTGGTTAACAGAAATGTACAGTTTATTTCACTGCACAGTTTATTTCACTTATTTTATTCCACTTCTTTATTTATTCTTATTTTTTTCTACTTGATTTATTTATACTTTTTTATTCTATTTCTATTATAATTTCCTCATGTTTTTAACTGTGAATTTGCACTGTCCATGGATGTATATTCACTGCTGGTTGTATATTCTGTATATAACTGTGTATGTGACAAATAAAACTCTTGAACCTACCTCTCTTCACACGGGACCTTTCCCACAGCATTTAAGCAGGCTCGGGTAACCCCACTGCTTAATAAGCCCTCTCTGAATCAGCACTTATAGAAAACTACAGACCGGTATCCCTTCTTGCTTTTATTGCAAAAACACTCGAGCGAGTTGTGTTCAACCAACTCTCTATGTTTCTTGAACAGAATGACTTCCTTGACAACAACCAATCCGGCTTCAAAAGCAGCCACTCGACTGAGACTGCCCTGCTCTCGGTTACTGAAGCACTGAGGCAGGCGCGAGGTCCTACTGGATCTGTCTGCAGCTTTTGACCCAGTTAACCACCAGATCCTCCTGTCAACTCTCGTGAAGATGGGCATCTCAGGAACTGCTCTCCAGTGGATCGAGTCGTATCTCTCAGGTAGGTCCTTCAGGGTGTCATGGAGAGGTGAAGTGTCTAAGTCACATCAACTAGCTACTGGAATTCCCCAGGGCTCAGTGCTTGGACCACTTCTCGTCTCCATCTACATGTCATCACTGGGATCTGTCATCCAGAAACATGGCTTTTCCTATCACTGCTATGCTGATGACACTCAACTCTACTTCTCATTTCACCAGATGCTCCCACAGTTGGTGTTCGTATCGCTGCCTGCCTGACAGATATTTCTGCCTAGATGAAGGAACAACACCTTCAACTCAATCTGGCAAAGACAGAACTCCTTGTAGTCTCAGTCAACCCAGCACTTCAACATACTCTCTCCATTCAGCTCGGCTCATCATCCATAACTCCGTCCAGGACAGCCAGGAACCTTGAGGGTTGTGATTGATGATCAGCTAAAATTCACTGACCACATCACTGCAACAACCCGGTCCTGCCCGATTTGCCTTATAGAACATTAGGAAGATTAGGCCCTTCCTATCAGGACAGGCCACACAACTCCTGGTACAAGCTCTTGTTCTCTCCAGACTGGACTACTGTAATGCTCTTCTAGCGGGCCTTTCAGCATGCACTATCAAACCTTTGCAACTGATCCAGAATGCAGCGGGCGAGTGGTCTTTAATGAGCCTTGAAGAGAGCACGTCACACCTCTCTTCATCAGTCTGCACTGGCTGCCAATAGCTGCTCGAATCAAATTCAAGGCATTGGTGCTCGCTTCTACAAGGCAACCACTGGCTCTGCACCAACATACCTAAACTCGCTTGTTCAGACTTACACCCTCCAGAAGCTTGCATTCTGCAAGTGAACGGCACCTTGTGGGCGCCATCACAAAGAGCATGAAATCCCTCACAAGGACCTTTTCCTGGACCGTTCCCACCTGGTGGAATGACCTGCCTGTCTCAATTCGAGCAGCCGAGTGGTAGCCATTTTCAAAAAAATCTCTCAAAACGCATCTTTTCCAGCAGCACCTGACCAACAAAGAATAGCACTTATCACTCTATTCATTTTCTGTTTTCTGTTTGTCTATTTATATTAAATATATAAAAGCTCCCGTTCCACCACATCGCAAAGATGCTCTATTGAGTTGAGATCTGGTGACTGTGGGGGCCATTTTAGTACAGTGAACTCATTGTCATGTTCAAGAAACCAATTTGAAATAATTCAAGCTTTGTGACATGGTGCATTATCCTGCTGGAAGTAGCCATCAGAGAATGGGTACATGGTCGTCATAAAGGATGGACATGGTCAGAAACAATGCTCAGGTAGGCTGTGGCATTTAAGCGATGCCCAATTGGCACGAAGGGGCCTAAAGTGTGCCAAGAAAACATCCCCACACCATTACACCACCACCACCAGCCTGCACAGTGGTAACAAGGCATGATGGATCCATGTTCTCATTTTGTTTTACGCCAAATTCTGACTCTACTATCTGAATGTCTCAACAGAAATCGAGACTCATCAGACCAGGCAACATTTTCCAGTCTTCAACTGTCCAATTTTGGTGAGCTTGTGCAAATTGTAGCCTCTTTTTTCCTATTTGTAGTGGAGATGAGTGGTACCCGCTGGGGTCTTCTGCTGTTGTAGCCCATCCGCCTCAAGGTTGTGCGTGTTGTGGCTTCACAAATGCTTTGCTGCATACCTCGGTTGTAACAAATGGTTATTTCAGTTAAAGCTGCTCTTCTATTAGCTTGAATCAAGTCGGCCCATTCTCCTCTGACCTCTAGCATCAACAAGGCATTTTCGCCCACACAGGACTGCCACATACTGGATGTTTTTCCTTTTCACACCATTCTTTGTAAACCCTAGAAATGGTTGTGTGTGAAAATCCCAGTAACTGAGCAGATTGTGAAATACTCAGACCGGCCCGTCTGGCACCAACAACCATGCCACGCTCAAAATTGCTTAAATCACCTTTCTTTCCCATTCTGACATTCAGTTTGGAGTTCAGGAGATTGTCTTGACCAGGACCACACCCCTAAATGCATTGAAGCAACTGCCATGTGATTGGTTGATTAGATAATTGCATTAATGAGAAATTGAACAGGTGTTCCTAATAATCCTTTAGGTAGGTGTATATATTTAAGTATACTTTAAACTTGTAATAAATTGCTCAATTTAAAATGTCGTTTTGTGGCTCTTTTTTTTTTTTTTTTTTAAGTATTGGTTCAGGCACCGTTTAGGCACCGGTAGTGTTTTAAAAGTACCGGTTTGGCACCGGTATCGTAAAAAAAACAAAAACAATACCCAACCCTCAACTCATCTCAGTTCATCGCAATCTCACAAACTTCTCTTATAAATCAATGAAGTTGTCTACACTGCACAATGATTCTCTTACTTAGATGGAGTCTGTACTTTGTTTGTTATAATGAGAGGATTTGCGAGCTTGCATAGCTCAGCACTGAACAAACTCCAGCGTTTTGAGCGGTGAGAGAGTTTTAACTTAAATGCCTTTGACTGGCCATTTTGTCTCAGATAATGTCTGTGACTGACTACATTTCTCAATGCTGCAAAAACACATTCTCTCATCACGCTCTCCAATGGGCAAACACAAATGCACTGGCCAATATCTTGTTATTAGTTTCAACCCTCCAGCACCACCGTATAACCGGGCCTGATCGGGTCAGTTGCACACAGTCATGTGTCAATGTTTGTACTGTAGAGCCCTGTATGGGTAACAGAAATCAGCCCCATCTTAATGTCTAGCACTACATACTGCAATATGAGTGTTTTCGGTGTCAGTGCTGTTGTCTCGAGAGCAATAAAAATACAGGCAAGTATTAAGCACTACTACTTGTACTAAGTACCTTCAGCTCGTGGTTCACGTGTCTTTTGCTGTAAATTTTTATCAAGTGATACATTGTACTTGACTTTTATATTGTTGAACACTTTTATATTAACACTTAGTGGACTGACACAACTTTGGTTTACGTGATCATGTTCAAATGTGAGTATCAAATATGATCAGGCTTTTGAGGAAGGTTATTAGTTCTCATCTCTTAATCATCATTATATTACATTGCACTATATATTTTTAAAACTACTGAGCTTTGATCATAAAACTAAGCATTTAAATATCATCTTACTAAGACCATACTATATATTGGCAGATAGATATTTATAGGCATTTAACGCAAGCTCTGCTATAAGGTTATAAAGACCTCACTGATTTACAAGCATTATAATTTCATCTGTTTTTATCCATAGAAATATCAGCATCTGCAGCAAATCTTTGCTCAGTTTCCTCTATATTCTCACTATATCAGAGTGCATGAGCTATAAAAGCATGATGTATGTTTTTTCTAACTATTATTTTGTAAGGCTTTGCAGTATTAAAATAGAAAACAGCAATTGGAAATTGAAAACAAAATGTCACAATATTAGTGTTTTCAATGTATTTTTTTGTATAAAATACTTCTTCAAAAACATTTTTAAAACAACTTTTTAAACTAATTAAACCAAACCCAACATGAGTGCACATTAGTGCAGGTATAGAGGTGTTCGGTCTGAATAAAAGCTTTACCTGATGCAGGGATGGACATGAGAACCAGCTGGAACTTCTTTATGAGAGCAGCGAGGAAGGTGCGCTCCATCTTCGCTCTGTGAAAGCACAGCTGATGAGAAACACAGGACACTGTTTTGGCGTGTGAGGGTTTATGGGGTGTGAGGGGGGTCTTACTGCTCTCTGTCCTGAGACTCCATCTTCTCATAGTTCTTCTTAATGAGGTTCCAGAATTTCTGTAGTTTTGGGACCTTCTTCAACTCCTGCTGCAGTCTCGTCTCAAAGAATTACAAAGCCTGGAGTCAGTTTCCAACATCTACAACAGTGGCCAAAACTGACTGGAGTCTCGTCAATGCATGGAAGATACGCGACATGGAGATTACCACTCATCAGAAATTAAAACTTTTTTCCACATTTCCCAAAAAACTGGGGAAAATCACTACTGATTTCACATTGATGTGACCTAGAAACAGAATCTGAAATATCTGAGGATGACAATGGTGATTATTTTTGATGATGATTTTTCATTTGTATTAATATTACTGCAACTTAGTATTATTGCTACTACTGTAAACTAATGCACTCATTTTTAATTATTCAATGATTAATTGTCATACAAATAATTGCCATTATTAAATTATTACTGTTTTGTTCATGTCACTTTAAGTCTAATAGGTTTGTTTATTTAACTTGGAGTTGTATATAATATAATACAAATCATAATAAAATGGGCACTAACCTAACCCTACTTTAATATAATAATGAGAAGATTATAGAATTGTGGACATGGCATTTAATGGTGAGACTTTTGTCTCTCAAAAAAATTATATTGATTTAGATTTATCGGTTATTGGCCTTTAAATATAAAGAATTATCAGTTATCGCCAAAATGATCATATCGGTGCATTCCTAGAACAAATAAAATGGAATTTGAAAAAAAAAAATCAATTTTTTGGAAAAAATCAAACATAATCCCTTCTGATGTAAAATACACGTGCACATACAGCATGATGTAGAGATTAGGGATGTGCCCGAAGCCGAATACTATGTTCATAAAGGAAATTACGTGTTCTATGGAGCGCCTAAAGCGACACAGTGATGGAAAAAAATATGAGCTGGGAGGAAAAAATATATTTTAATCCTTTTACGTTCTCTCGCAATTATATAGCATCTCATTTGCGGGCATCAGGGCCGCTATCAATGCGGGGTATTGAAAAGCGATTCTGAATGCTCGCTTTTCACTTTCTAATCGCAATCATGTGTACTGTGTGTGTAGGGAGCAGTGCACATTTTACAAAATAAGATATTTGTCAGTGCCACTCAGGATCTGTTGTGCACCAAATCCTCCTGTCAGTCATTTCTCCTAACGACTATCTTCATGTGATCAGTGAAATCTGATGTACTGTAATGTAACCTAACCAAGTCCCTTTAGGGACTCCGAGAAGGCGTTATTCATTTTCCGTGTCTTTCGAATTTGGATTTAGGCCGGGCACATCCCTAGGAGAGACCATATGGAACATGAAATGTGTGTGATGCAGTAATACTCACCGGCAGCAGACACATCCACATGGGCAGAGAGACCAGTTTCTGCACCTGCTCACGGATCAAGTCCACTTCCTGCAGTGAGGAACACGCCACAAATAAACAGTCAGTGATCTTCTGAGAGGTCTGCTTTACTAGGATACAGCCAAACCTCAAATAAAATACAATTGTGAAGACATGTTTTCCAGGGCTGAAGCTCTAAATACACAGTTAAAACACTCCTGTCATTTACTTCACACATCTCACTTAAAGACAAACCAAGACTGAAAATCGAGTGTGTGAAACTTTTACTATAGGTGCAATTTTCTGCACTGACACCCCTCATAGCATCTGTACTTCATCACAAAGATTACAGATGTGCATTTAATCAGGGACTTTACAAGCTCATGATGGACATTTCTATTGTTACCCAAATCTATAGTCTTCATCACAGCACACGTGGTGTAAGCAAACATGATTAGCATACGAACACTAGACAATGAAATCACATCAACAATGCAAATGGGCCATCTGATGGGACGGGAGACACCATGCCTTAAATTAGCAGCAAAGCCAAAAATAGATGAAAACAGCCTTGACCTGAAGCTGCCGTTATACACGTGAACCCCCGAGCTGCTGTTAAAAACCTTATAACATGGCGTGTTCGGAAAAGCAACAGTGCCACCAAGTGAGGAGAATGTAGAATCATTTTAAAATGGTGGTCAAAATCAGTGAGTGCACATTTCTGAGTCATTGACAGTAAATCAGACGCACGTGAACTCACCAGACTGTTGAAGCAGTGATCGAGGAAGAGCAGGAGCACCGTCTGTTCCTTCAGCAACAGGCCGAGCTGCTCGCCGGACAGACACGACTCCATCACACACCTGAAGAAGTGAGGAAAGTGTGTGGGCGCTTTCTTGAAAACCTGACGAGAGAGAAACATCACGCACATCATGTCTAATGAAACGGGCCTGTGAAAACAAATCATTGAAATATATGGTTGTGGTTGCCAGAACTTCACACACTAAAAATATGCCCTTTCACAGAGTGCCCTTAAATTTACAGTAAAAATTCATAATTCATTAAGAGAAATCATTTTAATATACCATTGCTAAAAATAAGTTTTTCCTTTATAATACACTGACAACAAGTGACAAACACCTTAAAAATACAGGTGGTAGAACATGAATGAAAAGCGACCAGCTGGATATAAACTAATGGCAACAATCGTGACATTAAGCATTTGGAGTCGTTGTGTGTGTGTTTGTCACACTGTTTTAACCGCTTGAGGTACTCTCAGCCTCGACACCATACTGCTGTTCTCCACTAATGCAGCATCTAGTCAACAAATTCATTACTTTATAAGTGTATGAAAGCACTTGCTTGACGCTACTTTTTTTCCCAAGGAGCAGCTGTGCTCCCAAGTTGAAAAATTTAGGAGCAACTTTTGATTTTCCGTCGGTCTTAGTACATGATGTAAAATATAGAAACTCTTTGGTCATTTTTTAGCGAGATGCTAACGGTCTAATCAGATTCAATGATCTATGCTAAGCTATGCTAAAAAAGTGCTACCGCCAGACCCAGAGATCGGCTGAATGGATTCAAAAACTGTTTAACTGTAGGAGTCGGAAAATGAGACTATTTTCAAAAAAAAGTGGCGTGTTCCTTTAACTATAATAACACTGATACTAATAAAATCTATACATTTAATATGCAAATAATGTTCTTAGTCTTTCCTTCCTGTGATGGGCATTCCAGTCAGAAGCTACAATAGTTTACTTTCAATTAAATGGAAATTCAATTAAATTAAATTACATACAGTTTGTGTAACCAAATAATAACCGGGGTGGAAATTGGACACACTGCGTGACTTTTATTTAATACACAAGCCTGAAATACACCGGGACTCTTATTTTGAAATGTATGTGCTTTATTATTGCAGGATGCTCATTCAAATTCAGATGAGGGAAACAAAATGTTTACAACATATGACAGTATAAACACCGTAAACATTGTCATAATTGATCAGCATCAGATCATGAGCAATCTCTTGGCATAAATGTGCGCTGTTCACTGATTGGTCGAGCCTGTAGAGCGCTTTTAACAGCGCCACTTTCAGGCTTTGAAATGTGAAGCGCTCACATTTATTTCATGAAATCATAGCCTTCTGAAGTTTAATAATCACAATAGGCAGTATCGCGATTTATGTTTTTCCTGTTTTTGCCTTAAAATGATCATTAAAGCGCTTGTTATACCATTTAAGGTATTGAAGTGGTTTTATGATCTTCCATTTATGAAAACTGATCCACACACGTGCTCCAAAATGCATTGTACAGTTCGCACACATATATATTTAGTCGCAAATGCGAGTGAAATTATCGCACTGTCGAGCCCTGGCAGTGTACTGTATAACATACCATTACATTGTCTATGTTTAAAATCCGTACCTGAAGTGTCCCGCTCTATTCAGCGCTCAGCCTCACGTGTCAAAACAAATTCCACGAGGGATCAGTGATGGTTTTTATTTCACCTCTAGAGGCCACTCTTGTACTGTGTAATGACAGCGCACCCTTCTCAGCCACTTCAGCAATGGATGCAACCCGGTAAAACAATAGGTATGGGTTTTTGCAGATGACCCATTGTTCTAACAATCAGTTATCGTGCCGATTAATCGGCAAAACCAACTAACCTATTAACATTTAAAGGAATCCTGTGATACAATGCACTTATTGTATAGATACACTCACCTAAAGGATTATTAGGAACACCATACTAATACTGTGTTTGACCCCCTTTCGCCTTCAGAACTGCCTTAATTCTACGTGGCATTGATTCAACAAGGTGCTGAAAGCATTCTTTAGAAATGTTGGCCCATATTGATAGGATAGCATCTTGCAGTTGATGGAGATTTGTGGGATGCACATCCAGGGCACGGCTCCTGTTCCACCACATCCCAAAGATGCTCTATTGGGTTGAGATCTGGTGACTGTGGGGGCCATTTTAGTACAGTGAACTCATTGTCATGTTCAAGAAACCAATTTGAAATGATTCTGAGGTTTGTGACATGGTGCATTATCCTGCTGGAAGTAGCCATCAGAGAATGGGTATATGGTGGTCATAAAGGGATGGACATGGTCAGAAACAATGCTCAGGTAGGCCGTGGCATTTAAACGATGGCCAATTGGCACGAAGGGGCCTAAAGTGTGCCAAGAAAACATCCCCCACACCATTACACCACCACCACCAGCCTGCACAGTGGTAACAAGGCATGATGGATCCATGTTCTCATTCTGTTTACGCCAAATTCTGACTCTACCATCTGAATGTCTCAACAGAAATCGAGACTCATCAGACCAGGCAACATTTTTCCAGTCTTCAACTGTCCAATTTTGGTGAGCTTGTGCAAATTGTAGCCTCTTTTTCCTATTTGTAGTGGAGATGAGTGGTACCCGGTGGGGTCTTCTGCTGTTGTAGCCCATCCGCCTCAAGGTTGTGCGTGTTGTGGCTTCACAAATGCTTTGCTGCATACCTCGGTTGTAACAGTGGTTATTTCAGTCAAAGTTGCTCTTCTATCAGCTTGACTCAGTCGGCCCATTCTCCTCTGACCTCTAGCATCAACAAGGCATTTTTAGCCCACAGGACTGCCGCATACTGGATGTTTTTCCTTTTCACACCATTCTTTGTAAACCCTAGAAATGGTGGTGCGTGAAAATCCCAGTAACTGAGCAGATTGTGAAATACTCAGACCGGCCCGTCTGGCACCAACAACCGTGCCACGCTCAAAATAGCTTAAATCACCTTTCTTTCCCATTCTGACATTCAGTTTGGAGTTCAGGAGATTGTCTTGACCAGGACCACACCCCTAAATGCATTGAAGCAACTGCCATGTGATTGGTTGATTAAATAATTGCATTAATGAGAAATTGAACAGGTGTTCCTAATAATCATTTAGGTGAGTGTACATATTTTTACTTTGCTCTTATATTTAAAAACAAAAAAATACCTGCATGTAATTACATTGGTAATTCATTTCTGTAATTACACTGTTCCTCGCACCTTAACCCACCTTTAAACCTACCATACCCACAAACCTGTCCTAATCTTACCTGTATCCACTTCAATATACCGGTGTACCGGTCTGTCATGGTGAAGAAGGAGCTTTGTATTGTATTGTAATTGTTATATTCTTTTGTAAAACATAACTTTTTACTCTCTTTTAGGATGACATCTGTCTAGGGACTGTGGGTGAAAAAAAGCCTTTTGGCTAACTCTGGCATATTGACAGAAATGTTCATTAATATGCACTGTCCCTGTAAATAAATAAATAAATAGATAGAAGCATAAATATGTATATAGCACATAGTAGTTAAAGACACCTAATTTAAAATGTGACCAAATTATCTTATTCAATGTTGTTCGTCCACAGAAGTGTCATTTATTTTCCTTTTCAGTGTTTAAAGTCAGTGTTTCACATGCAATCTCTCATTCATCAACATTTCAACACAAACCTCCCAGGCGGGAACGTTTTCCCGAAACTTCTCGTTGACGATGCAGCAGATGGACATCAGGAAGCTGTTGGTGGAGGCTTCAGGTGTGTAGTTCAGCCACAGGTAGCTCTCCAGGTACTGACTGCAGGACACACACAATCACTTCAGACAACTGTATGACACACACGACCCTTACAGACAGACTCCTGACAACGAACACCAACCTGAACTCCAACAGCATAATCTTTCTGATGGCAAACCTGGAAAGAGAACACCAAAGTCAATATACAGCAATGCTCATTTATAGGCTTTTATATAGAGCAGAATAACTGAATACATGGGAGTTTGTTACTGCATTGTGCTATTGTTTGCAATTAGATTCAAATAAAGCCTCGGTGTGTATCTATTACAACACAATTAGCCAAATTATCCAAAAAATGATGAGATAATGAATGATCTGTATGGCGGAATATATGGCGGTTTTCCCGTGGTATCGAAAATCGATATTTTCAAGGCATCATATAACTTTGTGATAACTGGTCAAAATAATAAATCTGTTAAATCTGTTGCATAAAACTGCTCAACGTCTGACAGCAACAGTGTGTTACTGAATCATTCAGTGTTTGCAATGAATCGGTTCAAAGATTCAATGACCCATTCATTAACAACTGCCTCATTCTTGAATGAATCAGCCGCTTGAACAGAATCGACTCAATGACTCACTCATGAAGACCTGCTGCCACCTACTGGCGGTTTAGTTTCATGTTGTAACATTCTTTTCAACATTTTTTCTTATTTGTATATAGAAAAAATATTTAAAACAATCTCCTAACATTATTTAATGCTATGCGATTTAAGTTGTAATTTTCAGTGTAAATTATTTAATTTGTTAATCTAACTTAATTTACTGATCAAATTTAAGAATATACGAGGAAAGCTGATGCATAGCCTATATTCAAGATTAGGGAAAAATGGCCTTTATAAAAGCTAAAAATATCACAGATATGCAGTTTTACATATGTCAAAGCCGACTGAACACTGCTGAGAATATTGCTTCAGAATAAATTTTATTACAAGCTAATTTTTACTCGGACAAGTGATAGACACTTGTCCAAAGGAGAAGCACATGTACAAGCTTAATGTCGAGCCCTGTGTATGAAATATTTGCATGTATATACTGTATGTATGTATATTTATATAACATATAAATATAACCCTAACCCTTTACTTAAATATATAAATCTATGCGTGTATTTACATCATAATTATACACAGTATCTAATCTGATTGTGTTAAATGAAACTAAACGATTAATATATTGATATTTAATATCTTAATATATTTTCTGTACATTTTTGGTGTTACTTTAAATAATAATAATAAAAAAACACTTATTTTATTGGCTTGTATTTTTATTAATTCAGATTCTATAGAATTATTCAATTTAATTACAAACCCGATTCCAAAAAGTTGGGACACTGTACAAATTGTGAATAAAAAAGCAATGCAATAATTTACAAATCTCATAAACTTATATTTTATTCACAATAGAATATAGATAACATATCAAATGTTGAAAGTGAGACATTTAGAAATGCCAAATATTGGCTCATTTTGGATTTCATGAGAGCTACACATTCCAAAAAGTTGGGACAGGGAGCAATAAGAGGCCGGAAAAGTTAAATGTACATATAAGGAACAGCTGGAGGACCAATCTGCAACTTATTAGGTCAACTGGCAACATGATTGGGTATAAAAAGAGCCTCTCAGAGTGGCAGTGTCTCTCAGAAGTCAAGATGGGCAGAGGATCACCAATTCCCCCCAATGCTGCGGCCAAAAATACTGGAGCAATATCAGAAAGGAGTTTCTCAGAGAAAAACTGCAAAGAGTTTGAAGTTATCATCATCTACAGTGCATAATATCATCCAAAGATTCAGAGAATCTGGAACAATCTCTGTGTGTAAGGGTCAAGGCCGGAAAACCATACTGGATGCCCGTGATCTTCGCCCTCAGACGGCACTGCATCACATACAGGAATGCTACTGTAATGGAAATCACAACATGGGCTCAGGAATACTTCCAGAACACATTATCGGTGAACACAATCCATCGTGCCATTCGCCGTTGCCGGCTAAAACTCTATAGGTCAAAAAGAAGCCATATCTAAACATGATCCAGAAGCGCAGGCGTTTTCTCTGGGCCAAGGCTCATTTAAAATGGACTGTGGCAAAGTGGAAAACTGTTCTGTGGTCAGACCAATCAAAATTTGAAGTTCTTTTTGGAAAACTGGGACGCCATGTCATCCGGACTAAAGAGGACAAGGACAACCCAAGTTGTTGTCAGCGCTCAGTTCAGAAGCCTGCATCTCTGATGGGATGGGGTTCATGAGTGCGTGTGGCATGGGCAGCTTACACATCTGGAAAGGCACCATCAATGCTGAAAGGTATATCCAAGTTCTAGAACAACATATGCTCCCATCCAGACGTCGTCTCTTTCAGGGAAGACCTTGCATTTTCCAACATGACAATGCCAGACCACATCCTGCATCAATTACAACATCATGGCTGCGTAGAGAAGAAGGATCCGGTACTGAAATGGCCAGCCTGCAGTCCAGATCTTTCACCCATAGAAAACATTTGGAGCATCATAAAGAGGAGGATGCCACAAAGAAGACCTAAGACAGTTGAGCAACTAGAAGCCTGTATTAGACAAGAATGGGACAACATTCCTATTCCTAAACTTGAGCAGCTTGTCTCCTCAGTCCCCAGACGTTTGCAGACTGTTAGAAAAAGAAGAGGGGATGCCACACAGTGGGAAACATGGCCTTGTCCCAACTTTTTTGAGATGTGTTGATGCCATGAAATTTAAAATCAACTTATTTTTCCCTTAAAATTATACACTTTCTCAGTTTAAACATTTGATATGTCATCTGTGTTGTATTCTCAATAAAATATTGAAATGTGAAACTTCCACATCATTGCTTTCTGTTTTTATTCACAGTTTGTACAGTCCCAACTTTTTGGAATCGGGTTTGTAAAAGTCTAATATTAATACAGTTATATAAAAAAAAAAATAATGATAATTTAAACCACAGCTATTTCTGTAAGATGAAGAATTCATTTCTGTCCCAAACAGAAACAAGATTATTTTTCTTACCCCATTTGGTTTTGTTAGCAATAACTCACTTAATTTTTACTTTATTTTCCAGACAATATGACAAAAATATCTCACGTCACTTCACTCATCTAGTAAAAGCATCTTGCTTCAGGAATTGTTTGACATTTGGACTGGAAACAAGACAGAGACGCCAAGTAAGAAAAGCATCGTTAAAAGCAGTGCAAGAATCCTCTTACTTTGATTTAAGGATCTCATTCTGATAAATGTCCTCAATGACCTGAAAACAGAAAACATGCATAAGCCACATCCTCTTTAAAGCCAGACTTTAGATAGAAGATGATCATTGACTGACAACAAAACACACACAGCAGCCCTGGAGCATCGTGCCCTGGGGATCTCTCTGTATAGTCAGTGAAATCCTGCAGACTGGAGCTAAAGAGGGTTAAAGCTCAAGGTGTCCTCTTACCTGAGAGTCGAAGGGTAGTTTATTCTTGACATGAGGCGCCCAGTATTTGTTTGAAAGCTTGAGAGAACAACAACACAAGTTACTGTTAGATGCACACAAACAAACCTTGTGTGTTTGACTTCATAAAGTCATCCTAACTCACCTGAGTGACATATTCCGCGTTAATCTGAGCCACCGACGGCGCCGAGGTCTTGATCAGTCTCGCGTCCTTCTGCATGTTTCGATCACTGATCAATAATAATCAATATCCAGTCATGTGTCTTACTGATTATCTCAAGCTACTGTATATCAGTGTAAACGACTGGAAAGTTCATTCACTTCTTTCAGCATTCGCTGCTGAAAACATACAAGAGCAAATATACGCTGGAATGTGAACTTAATCAACGCAAACTTTGTTTTTATAACAGAGACGTCATGAATACGTTACTAGCTTTAGCTGCATGCTAACATGTGAAAGTATGAAAGTCGCGGCTAATGACAACTTCCGCTTTTGAGTTTCCTTACAAAATAAAAGCCTTTAGACGAGCCGTTCTCAGCTTTTCTTTTCTTTTCTTTTAACAAATGAGTGAAACAATGAGTGTAAATGTAGGCATATTAAAATAAGTTACTAAAATAATTAAAATCAAAACAATAACATTTCTGTACGATTGCTTGACGAGTTTGTTTTATTATTCATACTATTCAACACTAAACAAGTGTGTTTTAATGTATACTATTCATTATATATATGTGTGTGTGTGTGTGTGTATGTGTCACTAGTTAGCTACTATTAACTAGTTAGCTAGTTAGCTACTATTAACTAGTAGCGTATTAGCATGCTGGGATATTGGCTGTTTATTAGTACTTCTACTTATAAAGCAAATATCAATGCCTCATTGCATGACCATATTGTACATCCCTTAATCCTACCCAGGAATGAAGGCAGGGTTTTATAATCACTGAGATCCCAAATGTGAGGTAGTTAGGGGTGTTCGGGGCCATGCTCCCCGATGACATTTTTATTTTTATGATCTACATACGTGCATTTTAAGATGTTCTGAAGGCAAAAAATAGATAACAATAGCCTGAAAACCATGTCAGTGGGCAGATTGATATAGTTTTTCCATTTTCGTCAGTGAAGAAAGTAAACATATGGTTAACTGATATTTATATGTTTTATGAATCATTTTCGTAGACACATTCATTTACTGAAGGCTACCAGGAAAGCTAGGTAACCAAGTTTATTAAATCAATTCACAATACGCACACATTCATTACTAATCTTATGCCTAATCTGAAGAAAACAGCTTTGTTAATATTTCTTGTTTGTTAATTACATTACATAGGCCTATTTTCAATTCAAATTGGCTAAATTAGACAGAAGTTTATTAACGTGCCTGAATATTTTTGTCATTTGTTTAACATTTCTGACTTGAAGCAGCTGTCAAATATGAAATGTTTAGTTTAGCTACTTGCATATCACACACTTGACGTCGCTTCTGTGCTGAAGCCCCCCTAAAAAGGGCCTAGTGACGCCCATGCTTATATTATTCATACTATTCAACACGAACAAGTTTCTTAATATACATTTATTATATATTTACTATAATATTATACTATATTATCTTGTAAAATTGTCTCTTCCTTTTAAATAGGCAGCAATATATTTAATCATGACTGGCAACTGGACAAGTTTTCAGTATTATTGGGATTTATAAATGTTAAATTACTACTCTTACTCACTTCATTGAGTAGCTGTGTATGTTTGGGACCATCAGCCAAGTTTGGAGCCTCTGCGATTTACGGTCTCAAGACACTTTTACGGCAGAAAATGAATAATTGGAGAAACATTCCAGTACGTTTGGTCCTTGGAACACAAATAAAAATGGTAAAGTGCAAGTTAAAGACCATTTTTGATCCACCAAATGTTTTTAATTATTGTCCAATCTTTTTCTTATTTAGTTTAAATATCAATTTTAGTCATTTAGCACTGCCCTTCAGAAGCAACAGAAGATGCTTACATGTTTCCCAGAAGACAAATTAAGTACAATTTACCTTGTGCAACTTTTACTCTTAAAGCACTGTGTTTCCTGCTGGATCAGTGAATGTCTGGACCTTTTTAATAGTTGTGTTTGTCCTCAAGATTCAAGATTCAAGAATTTTATTTGTCACATACACAGTTATATACAGAGTATACAACCGGCAATGAAATGTAAACAGGTCCGCTCCATGGACAGTGCAAATTCACAGTTAAAAACACAAGGAGGAAATTATAATAGAAACAGGATAAAAAAGTACTATATCTATATCTGTAGAATTATAAATAATCAAGTCAAGTAGAAGAAAAAAAGTAAAAAATAAGAATAAAGAAGTGGAATAAAATAAGTGAAGTAGACTGTGCAGTGAGTAAACTGTAGACTTATAAATATGTGGTTAACAAATGTATAAAGAGTATAATGTGCAAACAGGTTTATGACAGGTTGTTACACAGTAACAACGAGAACAGAAAGTGCAGTGCAATGTCAGTGTATCGATGTTTATCCTGAAGTGAATTCACGTGATGTTAAGTGACTGAGTTCAGGAGTCTGATGGCCTGGGGGAAGAAGCTCCTCCTGAGTCTCTCAGTTTTGGCCATCAGGCTCCAGAAGCGCTTACCAGATGGCAGCAGCGTGAAATGAGGGTTTGCAGGGTGATTAGAGTCCTTGATGATCTTAGTAGCTCTACCTTTGCAGCGTTTGGTGTAGACATCCTGTAGAGACGGGA
>CM031959.1:22274051-22289051 GCA_018749465.1 Paracanthobrama guichenoti
GATCTGAGGTCAGTGTTGATCTGAGCTGGTGATGCTGATGATAAATCATGAGGTGAGTCTGAATCGACCAATGAGGGTGCTGGATTCATTGCAGATGACCTATCTGATTTGTCTAGGCCTGTCCCTGGCATATCTGGCACAGCTGGAGCAGCAGAAACTGGAGTAATACTGGCTGGAGCACAGTCGCGCGTACACAATCAGCTTACAGTTTGCCAATTCAGGCTGATCCACACAGTCTTCTGGCAAGCCCTGACTCCCGTTGAAATCTACAGAGACAGTGAGAAAAATTAAAATGCATTAAAATGCAAGTACAGATGATCATAAGTTAATTTGATGTGCTGTCTATAGTTGACACCATAGCCCCATTTCTACCGAAATTACCCAGAACAATTTGTCCCAGGAACTTTTTTTCTCCCAAACATATTGTTGTCTGCATTTCCACCGTGAAGATTAGTCCGATGACATAGGACTGCACATGACTTTTCAGGATTTCGTTCTCTGCTTATAAACTTAATAAAGCCTGAACCTCGTCGTCGGTCCATTGGTTGTATTTTTTAAACTCCATTGTTGATTCGAATAGCAAACAACGCACCACAACTTTTAGGTTGAAATAAAACCTGCGTGAACTCAACCAGCATGTTCAGCGCCCAAATCTCAGCCCCGAAAGTTCCTGAACTTTGCCTCACGAGCAGGGACTTTCTGAGGGGGCAATTTTTACCCAGAACTTAACTTAGACCCTGGTTCCTGCGGCTGAAACACACAGAGTACCACCCAAAAATCCCTAATTCCTGGGAAAGTTCCGTGGTGGAAAGATGGCTGATGATGCTGATGTAACGGATGTAAGCCAGTAAGAGCTGTGTGTGTAAACCTCACTCCTTGTTAGTGTATTCACCTCCCACACCGGAGACCACGGTTTGAATCCCACTCGGGTCGAGTAGGACTGGTAACATTTGGTGCCGTGACCTAGATGGGAGTGAGGTTTGGGGTGGTGAGTGTAACAGATGCAGGCTGGTAAGAGCTGTGCATGTAAACCTCACTCCCCTGGCCTCAGTGTGGAACTGAGGCATGGAAATTTGACATAGAAATCGTCTCCAGTCCATTTCTTCTATTCAGTCCATCAAGGTCAGACACAGCATTAACACCCTGGAGAGCTTCTTTATAGTATAGTGATTCAAAAAGACACTGCTTTAAAGCATTCTACTGTATAAAGTGCTATACACATTAACATGACTTGACTGGAGAGGCGAATTGGAGAGCTCATGCAAACATATCCACATCGCTCTGATCAGATGCTTTCTTAACGGTTGTTTTCTCATTTTTGTTGTGTGTTGATTTTGTTATTGAGTGGAAAGCATGCAGCACATGTACATATAAACACAGCTCTCAGCAGTGTGAGCGAAATAAGGATGTTCAAATAGCAACTGGTTATTATGGCTACTCTACAAATGTTGAAAACTTTCAACGTTTTTCTCTTGTTCTCCTCACTTCACAGACCTTGTTGAGGGGATTTGGCCAGTCGTCATCAGCCGCTGCACTGACAGAGTACGTCCCAATGTAAGCATTGCAGGTATACGTCCCCTCATCCACTGACTGGACGTTATTTAGTATGAGCGTCCCGTCTGCCGACACATGCACACGAAGTCCGTCCGGTCGCACTGGCACACCATTCCTGTCCAGAGAGATGAGGCGTTGTCACGTTAGATGTGCAATGAAGGCTTTATTCACAATCCAAAGGATTATTAGGAACACCATACTAATACTGTGTTTGAACCCCTTGCACCTTCAGAACTGCCTTAATTCTACGTGGCATTGATTCAACAAGGTGCTGAAAGCATTCTTTAGAAATTTAGGCCCATATTGAAAGGATAGCATCTTGCAGTTGATGGAGATTTGTGGGATGCACATCCAGGGCACGAAGTTCCCGTTCCACCACATCCCAAAGATGCTCTATTGGGTTGAGATCTGGTGACTGTGGGGGCCATTTTAGTACAGTGAACTCATTGTCATGTTCAAGAAACCAATTTGAAATGATTCGAGCTTTGTGACATGGTGCATTATCCTGCTGGAAGTAGCCATCAGAGAATGGGTACATGGTGGGTCATAAAGGGATGGACATGGTCAGAAACAATGCTCAGGTAGGCCATGGCATTTAAACGATGCCCAATGCCCAAAGGGGCCTAAAGTGTGCCAAGAAAACATCCCCCACACAATTACACCACCACCACCAGCCTACACAGTCGTAACAAGGCATGATGGATCCATGTTCTCATTCTGTTCTCATTCTACACCAAATTCTGACTCTACCATCTGAATGTCTCAACAGAAATCGAGACTCATCAGACCAGGCAACATTTTTCCAGTCTTCAACTGTTCAATTTTGGTGAGCTTGTTCAAATTGTAGCCTCTTTTTCCTATTTGTAGTGGAGATGAGTGGTACCTGATGGGGTCTTCTGCTGTTGTAGCCCATCCGCCTCAAGGTTGTGCGTGTTGTGGCTTCACAAATGCTTTGCTGCATACCTCGGTTGTAACGAGTGGTTATTTCAGTCAAAGTTGCTCTTTTATCAGCTTGAATCAGTCGGCCCATTTTCCTCTGACCTCTAGCATCAACAAGGCATTTTCGCCCACAGGACTGCCGCATACTGGATGTTTTTCCCTTTTCACACCATTCTTTGTAAACCCTAGAAATGGTTGTGCGTGAAAATCCCAGTAACTGTGCAGATTGTAAAATACTCAGACCGGCCTGTGTGACACACACATACACATATATATATATATATATATATATATATATATATATATATATATATATATATATATATATATATATATATATATACACACACACATATATATTCACTGTAGCCTGTATAGTAAGAGCAATTGGGTGTATTTTCTTGGTGAATATCAATTCACACTAAAAGTTAGTTTAAACTAATTTTATGTCTCTGTTTGGTTCATTAAATCTGTTGGAAACTCAGAAGTGAAGACCAGGAGAACTTGGATATATCTTTCAAGCAGACATTACTCTTTATTGAGACGCGCTGTGCTTCGCTGCAGTCGTCCAAGTCTATCTTAAACGGTATATAAACACTGTAATTTATCCACATTTCAGAGGGAGGGATTAACACAGTATAGAAGGAGACAATCTAAACAAAAGAATGCAAATGTTGTATATGTAAAGAGACCTGTCCCCAGACTCCAATTCTAATCCAATCAGCCTAATGATTACAGGGGCTCTGAGAGCTATTAAAGACAAAAGGTGAAAATCTCAGTACTCTAGCTCATTTGACTTACAATAAAGAGAATAGGAACTGGCCTGGACATTTTGCATAACAGAATAATTAGTCTGATGTCATCATCTTTACCTTCAATGCTAAATACAATGTACGTCCCTTAGTTTTAAACAGATTCTTAAATTTGTAATCCTACACACCATGCAGCTCATTCCGTTGGTAACAATTGATTTCTCCAGTTTGTAACAGCATCATCAATTTTTTCATTGAATTATTTAAGTGTTACCTTCCTACTTCCTGGACACCAACAATAATAAAAAGAATAGGAAATCATAACGCATATTCACTTTGTCGTTAACAAAACTGCACAAAAAGTGGATGGAAATTTAGTCTATGTTGGCATTCAAACTCCCACTTCTGCGGTTGGTGCTGGCTTGCCCGATCGAGTGATCTGACTATTTCCCGTTTCAGAGGTTTCTTCCGCCACTCCGGTATCTTGAGGCCTCATGCAGGAGGATCAGTCTGTTGTATGGTTACACCATATAGCTTCAACAGTGATCACCAATTTAAATGGCTCCTCAAACGTTGCACATAAATTGTTTGGAGATGCTGTCAGTGTTTCTGGCACTCAAACGTTTTTTAGGGGTCATCACCATATTGGTCAGGACGGACAACATGACTGTGGTCTCATATCTGAATCACCATGGGGGAATATGTTCTCACCCCTGTGCAGGCTGGCAAGGAATGTCCTTCTTTGGGTGCAAACCAAGTTTCTGTCAGTCGGAGCAGTTCATGCCCCAGGTCAACTGAACCCGGGATTGGACCTACTCTCGAGGCAGGACTTGGAGCCTGGAGAACGAAGACTACACCCTTAGGTGGTGAGCCTCATAGGGCAGCGGTTCGACCGAGCCTGTCTCCTGTTTCCTCAATAATGGCCCAGGACCAGACTTTATGCCTTCCCACTGATCTGATTGCTCTCAGCAGTTCTGCTCAGAGTACGAGCGGACAAAGTGAAACATCGGTTGCTGGTGGCTCCATTCTGGCTCACTCAGATGTGGTTCCCAGAGTTGGTCAGTCTACTAGTCGGCCCTCCTTGGGATGTTCCCCTCAGGCCCGGGGTATGATTTGGCAACCCCGTCTGGATTTATGGATTCCTGAGCGGAGCATGTTAATGTGTTCTATTCTCTTGCCTGTAGGCTTTTAAGTGGAAGCTTTTTGCCTCTTGGTGCAGGCAGCACAACCTGGACCCAGTTCATTGCCATATAGGTTCAATACTGGAGTTCCTGTAGAGATGTTTTTCAAAGAGGGTAGCCCCTTGCAACTCTTAAGGTTTATGTGGCAGCCATACTTGCTGAGCATGTGCCCATGGGAAGTGTTTCTGTTGAACGTCACCCCTGGTTTCCCGTTTTATGCAAGGGTCAAGACAGCTTAGGCCTTTCCGCTCTATGCAAATTCCTTCATAGGATTTATCTATCGTTCTGGAGGGTCTAGCAGGCCATACATTTGAGCCACTGGAGTCAGTGTCAGAAAAGTTTTGACCCATAAGACAGTCCTTTTGGTGGCTCTATCTTCTCTTCTCTTCAGTCAGCCATTCTTGTATGTATTAAAGTCTTACTGTGACCTAGGCCTGGGTGTATTCCTAAGGTTGCATCGACCCCATTTTGCTTCCAGCAGGTGGCCTTGAAGACCTTATCCTCTAATGATTTGGGGACTGGGAGTGATGTATGACCCCTTAGCTGACCGTACAGTCCAGTGTTGTAGATCTGACCAGCTGTTTGTGTATTTTGGTGGTAAAAACAAAGGAGCTGCAATCACCAAACAGAGAATGTCTCACTGGGTGATCATGGCTATCTCTGCTGCCTATGAGGACATGGCTTCGCTTCTAGGTGTGCATGCTCATTTTGCCAGAAGAATGGCTTCTTCTCTGGCTCTCTCTTTAAAGGCTCTTCTTTGGAATATATTTGTGTTGCAGCAGGATGGTCCTCTATAAACACCTTTGTTAAGTTCTACAGTCTGGACGTGAGGATGGGTCCTGGCTCCCAGGTTTTTAATCTGCTTGAACGGACTCTTTCCTCAGTCTTCCAGCCATCTTCAGGTACTTGAAGGCGTTATATGGAATATCGTTTCCTTAGTGGCGGTATGCAGCGTTGAGTGAACCTATGAAAGGGAATATTACATATATAACCTTGGTTCCCTGAATAAGGGACGAGACACTGCATCACCGACCTTTCCCATATCTTTAAGTGCTTCCTTCGTACATAGAAATCTGATGAACTTGTGCGTAGCACACTGATAGGCGCATATGCAAAGTATTTCCCGGGGTGGTGCTAAGCGCTACTGGCCAATAAAATTACGTGATGGTATAAGGGCTTCAGACATTCGTCACACTGAAGGTGTTCCCATAGCGGCGTTATGCAGCATCTCGTTCCCTATTCAGGGAACCATGGTTACAAATGTAACAGATACGTTTTTAAATACTTTTAACTTTTGTTTGTAGTTCTGAACTGAATCCTCCTTCAAAGCATGATGGGTTGCGAGCAATATTAGCCTTTATATTGTACACAGATGCAAACTTTGAAATAGTAGACCATCCAGGCACTTTTGGCATACTCTTTTCAACACTTTTGGGACACTTATTTGAATCTCACATACTATTAAAATTCAATCAAATCACCTTTATTTATATAGCACTTTTTACAAGTCCAATTGTTTCAAAGCAGCTTCACATTGTTAACAGGAAAATAATGCAACAGAATTTGTACAGCCGTTCTGGTGAAACGGTGATGTTATCCAGCTAATTTCAAGTATCATATAGTGTCAATGCGGGCAGATCGGTAATATAGAAGAAATTTAGGTGTCCCCAACTGAGCAAGCCAAAAGCCAGAGGCAACGGTGGCAAGGAACCAAAACTCCTTCAGGGTCAGAATGGAGAAAAAAACCTTGGGAGAAACCAGGCTCAGTCGGGGTGCCAGTTCTCCTCTGGCTGATGAACAAACAGTGTATGATTATAATTCTGGCAACATAGCAGGTCTTAATTCATATTAGGTAAATAGATATTTGTAAGATTGTTTGAAAGATGGGAGTCGTCACGCCGGAGACGGGTTTAATGAGGATGTCGTGTCGATGCGGAATTTACAGGGGGGAGTTTAACTGACACGCTCTCTGCAGACATTTCAGGGATGTGTTGGTCATGGTCATTTAACATGGATAGTGTGGACATTGGGACACGGAAAGAATTGTCAGAAGCTGTGATAGTGATGTTGAAATCATGCAACCATTGCATATTCTTTATAGCCCATGTTTAGCGTTTTACTTCTGCCAATTGTATTTAGGCTTCCAAATTCTTAAATATTGTGTTAATTTATGAAGATCATGATGAAGAAAACTTGTTGGTCACAAAGGTTTTTTTTTTTTTTTTTTTTTTTTTTGCCAATGGAAAAATCTGGTTTTGGGTTTGATAACGGGTCTTTTAAAAATGTAAATGTATTAGTAAGTTGAGTTAAAAATAAACAAAACAAATAAGTGTTACATTTTTCTTAGTAATAAAAATGAGTTTTTGTGCATGTTTGACAGTTCAAGAGATAAATACATGAATGAACAAGAACAAATTTTAAAAATCAAAACTCAAAAGCAGTGAGAGCAGTAAAATGTTCAAGTGTACTTTTATTAGACCCACAAAATGTGAACAAAATAGAACAGGTCATAGGTTTAAAATCTATAATCTATGAATATTTTCTCAAAGTTTGGAAACAAGGCATCATGCAAGGCATTATGATAATTTTAGTTTATTAAAATATAGCTATACAACCTATTAGTTATAGAAATTGTCTTTGAAGACTCTTAATGCCACATTATTCAAACATAATTATTAGGTCTAGCCAATCACTGCTTGACAATTGGAGTATATAAGTACTGAACTTTCACTTTTAAATTTGAATTTGATGACGCTGATGTTCACCTCCATCCTCCCCACCACCTGTTTGGTCCCTGTCCATCCTTCAGGAGTAGGCTCTGCCCCTACCTTCATCTTCAGGCAGGATCAGCTGAATCTGCATCCCCAGGATTTGGACTAAGGATGGGGCCTATGCCAAAGAACTTTTCTATACAACTACACATGAATCATTGTAGCTAAATCTTACATATATAAGTAGCGACAAAAAAGTACAGATAGTTTTAACATTGCTATTCTATTGATTTGTAAACAAGTTAAATCATCTAAAACTAACGTCAAACTGAAATCAACATTTTGAATTACAGACATAGTTCAAATGTTTCTCTGACAGTCTAAAATAAAGCCTTGGATTGAAGGTCCCATTACGAAAAGACAAACAAAAACCTACATACACTGCTCGTATAATTTGCAACGTTATCATAATTTGGTACACCTGAATGCAAATGGAACCATCTTAATCTGATGTTTCTTGAATCTGTGACACGCGATGTTCCATGGCAGCCTTTCTCATATTCAGGTCTTGCTTTAAGTCTGTTCTTCGTAACAGCTTTTTGTCAGTGGATCAAAACTTCCATACCTAAAGTCATAATACAAGTCAAATGTAAAAATACAAAACACATTTTATTTCCAGATGATGCCTTCCACTTTATGGTATGTATACTGTTTCCAACACTAAGATCATTTTGGGTATCTTACCTTTTGAGATGATCCTCAATAGCACGCCGTTCATACACCATACCTTCTTTGGTTTTCACTGGATCGACAAACGGCTTTTTTGACAGAGGACAAATGAGATTAGGGGATGACTGTATTGGATAATTCTGGACCTACATATTTCTAGAAGGAAAGCAAACAAATATGAATTAATATATACTGAATATATATTTCTTATATATTTATTATTATTAGTTTAATATTAAATATTAAACTAAAATTCAGAAACACAATGGAGAATTTGCAGGCATTTCAGAAAACTTTGGGTAATCAGTTTGAGTTTGTGGTCTTAAAACCGATCAAAAGTATAAAGATTATATTTGGTATGTTCATGGAATTATAGTTTTGCAATTACCTTTTCCAAGTCATCCAGAGAGGTATTTGCATACTTTTCTGTATTTTTCTTGGCTGCTTCTTCATATTTGTGTTTGCTGGACATGAATTCTTCTGCCAAAATGCTTGGAAAATAGAACACCTAGTTAGTATAAAATATCACAGAAAATAACCTTTTGAAATTATATACAGTGCATCTGGAAAATATTCACAGGGCTTCATTTTTTCCACATTTTGTTATGTTACAGCCTTATTCCAAATGGATTAAATTAATTTTTTATTTTTATAGTACAGTATGGGATGGAGGCACCAGAACTGCAACTGATAGAATGTGCGCTGTAAAAATCAAGCTGTCATTTCATGTACTCTTGGGGCACCCCTAGTTGCATACAGGTATATTGTTTTCACTCAATACGTTTCTCATCTACTAGGTATGGGGGCACTAACAAGAGAGAAAGGACTTTGTTTCCAAATTAGATTACCTGGATCATTTTATGTACGTATATGTAGCTTGGAATTTCTGTGCATCACTAAAACATTTCTAAACATGCACTAATAGATACACATTCCCATTGGTTGTATGTATTCATTCACTAAAGTCAACAATGTCACCCCCCAATATATAGCCTATATTTATATATTAACTCTGTTATAACTATAAACCCTATTTTGTTTACCTGTCCAATGGATCATTTGGTTCAGGTGCGATCAAGAGTCCAAACACAGCATCCAGAATTTCTCTCATGGTAATGTGAGCTGAGTAATCTCGATCAAATATGTTGTGACATATTCTTCCCTCACTGTTCACATTGCAGTGGTAAACCTTTATAAAACATTAAGGAATGTAATAAAAATAAATTGTGAATAATTTTTTTTTTTAATTTATTTACTTTCAATTAATGTTAAAGCTTGAATGAACATTTTCATTTTGTGGTGGTGAGACTGGGTGAATGTGACCTGTGATCTGTAACTACTGAGAGAAGACTTGAACTGGATCTATTAATTGATCCAGGTCTTGAATGGATTTCCTAAATGTGAGGACTGCAGGTGAGGTTTGGACATTCAAAAAAGGATACGGAGGTGAAGAATCTCATAATGGGTGGTTTCACAGGATAATCAGGACCAAACTCACAATACAGCTCAAAGACTCCATGCTCATAAGGGGGTATCAGGGGACCTTTCATGAGAATCTTCCAAAAGGCTAAAGGGGAAAACATGTGTATTATATAATAGCACTAGCATTGTAATACAGATATATGAATATTTGGTTGACTTTTAGAAAGCGGCCTCTTTGATATGACACTGCTTCAAAATCTCTTTTTAATTGTGGTTTTAAATGTTTTTTTCCCCCCTGCTCGACACAACTTTGAGAGTAAGGGCACACGTGTATTTAATCTATACACAAAGTACACTCTCAGGAATAAATAAAAAATTAAAACGTACAAAAGCAGACAATCCTGCCCAACACAATATGAAAAGGGATGGTACCCTGAGGGCTGCAAACCCAAGAAAAAAAAAAAAAAAAAAAAGATTTATTGAAGAATGAAACAAAACAGGCTCAACCGAGTGATAAATGCGTCAGTTTGTATTTGATTATTTATCTGACATTGCATAATGCAAATGTCAGAGAGTAGTGGTAACTTTCTCAAGAGGATGCTGCAGTAGCCTTGCATGATTGGAGTGTTTCATCTATATCATTAATATTAATATTATAATCATCCATTCATACTTACTGAAATCTGACTCAGAGGGCAGCACTGTGCAGAAAGGGTGAGGGTCACAGTGAAGATTCTTGAGTTCTTCCAAAATTCTTTTGTCCTTCTCCAAAAAGTGCCCTGTCTTGGACTCCATGATTTTCTTTTTCAAAGCACTGCAAGGAATTTTGTATAGGCATAAGACTCAAATCATCAATGTTGTCATTTTACATTAAGCTAAATTCTCTAACACAAAATATACTGCGGGACTGTTCAAACGTGACACTTCTGCCGCGTTCCAGGCAACCTGTAACCCGTGTTTTTCCAACCTTCTACCCGTGAAAGTGCACTGGAACGGCAGTCAAACCCGTGACTTTCCACCCGTGAACTCGTACTAGATCGATGTACTCCCAGTTACGAGCTCTAAGGTCACATAGCCCGCAAAACAACAATGGCAGCCCCTACGGATGCAGTGTTTATCGAAGTCATACACAAAAATAACATAAAATAAAAGGTATAACAGCTTCTCTTGCCTTTTTTTCTCCTCCGTTGCCCTCAAATAAGCAAGGACTAAGCACCTTTGGCGTTAGAAATGACTTTTGACGTGACAAGAACTGTTTTGCATTTTTACATAGGCATACAAATAAGAGTGTGTTTATTTAAAAAAAAAAAAATAGTTTTAAATAGTTAAAATAGCTAAATATTTTTTTTTATAACTACAATAGAAATAGAACCATTCTTATTTCTTTTTCTTTATTTCCTTAAATCCCTGCAATATCAGAAAGGAGTTTCTCAGAGAAACACTGCAAAGAGTTTGAAGTTATCATCATCTACAGTGCATAATATCATCCAAAGATTCAGAGAATCTGGAACAATCTCTGTGCGTAAGGGTCAAGGCCGGAAAACCATACTGGATGCCCGTGATCTTGGCCCTCAGACGGCACTGCATCACATACAGGAATGCTACTGTAATGGAAATCACAACATGGGCTCAGGAATACTTCCAGAAAACATTGTCGGTGAACACAATCCACCGTGCCATTCGCCGCTGCCGGCTAAAACAATATAGGTCAAAAAGAAGCCATATCTAAACATGATCCAGAAGCGCAGGCGTTTTCTCTGGGCCAAGGCTCATTTAAAATGGACTGTGGCAAAGTGGAAAACTGTTCTGTGGTCAGACCAATCAAAATTTGAAGTTCTTTTTGGAAAACTGGGACGCCATGTCATCCGGACTAAAGAGGACAAGGACAACCCAAGTTGTTGTCAGCGCTCAGTTCAGAAGCCTGCATCTCTGATGGGATGGGGTTGCATGAGTGCATGTGGCATGGGCAGCTTACACATCTGGAAAGGCACCATCAATGCTGAAAGGTATATCCAAGTTCTAGAACAACATATGCTCCCATCCAGACGTCGTCTCTTTCAGGGAAGACCTTGCATTTTCCAACATGACAATGCCAGACCACATCCTGCATCAATTACAACATCATGGCTGCGCGAGAAGAAGAAGGATCCGGGTACTGAAATGGCCAGCCTGCAGTCCAGATCTTTCACCCATAGAAAACATTTGGAGCATCATAAAGAGGAAGATGCCACAAAGAAGACCTAAGACAGTTGAGCAACTAGAAGCCTGTATTAGACAAGAATGGGACAACATTCCTATTCCTAAACTTGAGCAACTTGTCTCCTCAGTCCCCAGACGTTTGCAGACTGTTAGAAAAAGAAGAGGGGATGCCACACAGTGGGAAACATGGCCTTGTCCCAACTTTTCTGAGATGTGTTGATGCCATGAAATTTAAAATCAACTTATTTTTCCCTTAAAATGATACATTTTCTCAGTTTAAACATTTGATATGTCATCTATGTTGTATTCTAAATAAAATACTGAAAATTGAAACTTCCACATCATTGCATTCTGATTTTATTCACAATTTGTACAGTCCCAACTTTTTTGGAATCGGGTTTGTACTCCTTCAAGAGAATGCATACAAGAATCCTCTCTCACCGTTGAGTCATCGTAAGTGGGTGATGCCTCTGTACCGATCCCCTTCAGTGCTTGTTCAGTCCACTTGTAGCGACTATGTGTATGTGTGTGTATGTTAGAGACGCTGGCAAGTCCGCTGTCTTACTGTACACTGCATAATCAGAAAGCCTCTCATCATATGCGCATCCTGAGATTTGCCTTCAAATTGACAAACTATTTTAATTTGTAGTTCTGCCCTAGGGCCTGTCATGCACTTTCACAAAGTTTGTAGATACAGTATAACTGGGCTGAAGCAGCTGTAGCGAGCTGTAGAGGTGAAGCGAGATATAGTGCCTATTGTAGAGTGGGAAACAGGGTTTTACAGTTGTTTTTTTCTGGTTACCTAGAAAGATGGTGGACTCCACCCCATTCTAGACTTGAGACGGCTGAACCACGCTTTATCAAACGCTCATTCAAAATGATTATACTGAAACAGATCCTCTGGCATGTTCGCTCTGGGGACTGGCTTGAAAGATGCAGGTGCTTTCTGAGGTTCGGCCTCTCACACACATTCACAAGATGTTCTCCCCATTTTGATGGAGCAGGTGCGCGTTTTGAATCTCAACGATTGGCTGATTCTTGTTCATTCACAGAATATGTTGAACAGCCACAAGCATATGATCATCAACCTCCTTCAGAGCTTGAGTCTTATGGTAAAAAAAAACCCAGCTTCAGCCCACTCAATGCATTTCTTTCCTGGGCATGAGTTTCAATTCCATTTCTACCTGAGCCCACCTCTTACCTGACCGCTCGCAGGTAATTTCGGTGTCTGGAAGCACACAGAGGGCGTGTGGCACATAAACTGTCTAGAAATTAGAGCAGTTCAAATAGCTCTCGAGTGCTTTTATGCTTTTTTTTTTGTCAAATTATGGTAGCATGCTGGAATCATCATGCAGGTATTGTTCAGAGCCCAGGTTATAACTTTCGCTCCAGCTGTGGGAGATTTGCTCCCTTATTATGCCCAGTTAAATCATCTGCTAAATCAAGCAGTACTTACAATCTATTAACATTGCTTCCCTTCTCCAAAAGCAAAGTTGCTGGTTTTTGCTGCTTTCCACCTCACAGAACTGAGCTGCTGATACAGGCCATGCTGCTTACATCAGTGAAACTACTGTTGCCTGGGAATGTCTATATGACGTGGTGTCTTCCTGCTATGAAGCACCTACTTTAGGTCTTATAGATACTGCATGAGCCCTTATATCAGCGCAGCCGTTATCGCTTTAGTATGGGTTCTGTCCGTACAACTTATTTCAGCTGACCATGATGTTTCCCTGAATATGAGGCACATGTTTTGAACCCCTGTCATTTTGTGCGTCGGTAAAGTAAATCATTTATGTTTTATTGCTGTCAATACACCAATAATTTACGCTTTAGTGCGGTCAATATGCCAATGTTATATGTTTCAGTGTTTATTAAAATGTCCGTAAGTGTACATGAAGTAGACTACTACACTATGTAAAAATACACACATATTCTCCTGAGATCGCGTTGTTAAGGCAGCTGAACCAAAGCAACAAATTAGCAGATTAGCAGACTAAGGGTGACAATTGCTATTACAGCTTGTGCTTTAATGTATGGGCTCAGTATATGATTTAATTTAGTGTTTAATGCTAGCACTTACTTCCTTGTCATTGTCACTTTGTTGTGTATCTGTTGGGGTAATTTCACCTCAGGTTTGACATCATAGCCACACGTCCCAAAAATGTTTAGGTCATCCTGTCAAGTATATGAGTAAAACAATTAGTGATAAACTTCCACTGTTTATTTGCAATGACAGTTAAAATAATTCTGCATTACATTTAAGCCTATTGTAATTTTTGAAAACATTGTAATGAGTGAAATGTGAGTTGTCCTATATGTTATACCACTGTTTTAATTGATGATATATCAAAGTGTTTCTTTTCCTTTCTTTGTTCCATTGACAAGACTGTTTCCATCTCAAAGAGTTGCAAGGCAGATTTGATTGTGTCAGGCTTAAAACAGCAACCACCTCAAAATAAAGAGTTTAGCAGTGATAATTAACTAATGAAAACCAATGAAATGCAGTTAAAAAGCCTCAAATGAAAAATAAAATAAAAATTACCTGTAACATTGCTGATCCCATGCAACACATTATTCTCTACTTTACCAATTAGCACAGCATCAACAACTATATTTGAAGCCATCAGCTTGGTGGCAGTGTCAACTGGATTAGATGTTGATCTGTTTTTTGTTAGAAGGAAATAATATTGTCATAAACCCGAATGCTGATCAAACTAAGCATTGATTAGATGCAAAAACAAGTCCAAAACAGGTGGAGGACAAAGGCAGAGTGGCTGGACAGTTGATAGGGTTAGGGCAGCTGAACCAAAGCAGGCAAATTGGCCAGGCCAAAGCCCAGCAAAGAGCTGGCAAGCAGAGGAGACCCAAGGGTGAAAGCAGGATGTCCAGAAGCAGCAGGAAAGGAGCAGGGATCTTCCCCATAGAGAAGCAATATGGCAATAGGTGCCATAGTAAGATGGTAAACAAAATATTTTAGTATATATATTTTTTTAGAAACTAAAATTGGTATTTGAGTGACTGAAAACACACCCAACATCATTTCCATCTGTCAAGCATATAATGCGACATTTGCAATCTGGAAATCTCTTTTTGATTTGGTTGAGTTCTTGGCATCCATGATTTAATGCATCATATAAAACAGTGACTCCATTTGCCTCAAGTCCATGAACATACTCCTAAACAAGGAAATAATGAAGTGAATTCTAAATCAATAAATACAGTGAAATTGAAGTTGTAGCTCACTAGTAATTACTTAAGTGTTATTCAAGATCTTACAAAAAACCTCAAAAGCTTACAATGATTTCAGTAGTTCATACTAGTTACCATGTTTTTCACTGTAGAATACTGATCCAAATAATGTGTAGTTCCTTCTGAAGGATGTAGTAACATTTACCTTCACTTTAGAATTAATCATACATTTATGCATTATTTGTGTTAATTGTGAACCTGTATATAGTAGTTCTTAGTCCTCTGTGAGGTAAGAAAATAGTAAGTATTGATTAGCTTATAGTG
>CM031959.1:22294051-22372333 GCA_018749465.1 Paracanthobrama guichenoti
ATACATCCTGTCAAAAACTTCATGCACACCTGGTACACGCACTGGCTCACAGAATCGCTGATTTGTTGACTGTGCCTTCATGGAGAGTGAAGCGTAGTTTTCAAGCTCTATGCTTTCATCCTGCAGAGATAAAAAAAAATAAAAATTCTCTGAATCATTTGTTGTTAACTGTCATTGTTTTGTTGGTATGACTCTTAAAGTGCTAGTGTTAAAGGTGTCATGAACTAGTTTTTAAAAAAATGTATACTGTTGTCTGAGGTCACCTTATGACGTTTGTGTGGTTTTTAGATTCAAAAACATCATAATGAATAAGAAATAGGCTATTTTCTACCCTAGTTGAGCCTCTGTCCTGGAACGCTTGGTTTCTAGGGGCGTACCACACTGATGACTTGGAAGTAAATGCCCACTGCTAGGATTGGATAAGATTTGCATATTTTAATGAGCTTTTAAAAAAACTGGCCCGTCTGATCTGTGGATATAACCGCGAACCGTGCATAACACACACACGCACACGCACGCACAATCGTAATAATCAGTAATGACGACTACATTACTTTAAATGAGTCCACCCCACAAGATTATTGTTATAAACACGAGCCGTGTCTGAAAGGTAAAGGGGGAGGGGTTGCTGTAATTTATAATAATATCTTCAGTATTACTCAGAAGTCTAGTTTCAAATATAATTCTTTTGAAGTTTTGGTGCTTTATGTAGCATTATGTAGTGTAATTGATAAATCCCATTTGACATTTATGCTGGCTACTGTATACAGGCCACCAGGGCACAATACAGACTTTATCAAAGAATTTGCTGACTTTCTATCAGAGTTAGTACTGGCTGCAGATAAAGTACTAATTGTTGGTGATTTTAATATCCATGTAGATAATGAAAAAGACGCATTGGGATTAACATTTAGAGACATTCTAAACTCTATTGGAGTAAGGCAACACGTGTCAGGACCCACTCATCGCCTTAATCATACTCTAGACCTAATATTGTCACATGGAATAAATGTTGATACCGTTGAAATTCTGCAGCAGAGCGATGACATCTCAGATCATTACCTAGTATCATGTATACTTAATTTAGCTAAGGCTGCAAAGTCGTCCCCTCGCTTCAGATATGGCAGAACTATCACTGCCGCCACTAAAGATTGCTTTTTAAATAATCTTCCTCATCAGTTTCATCTCCTCAGCATCCCAGATAGCCTAGAGGAACTCGATTTTGCAACAGAAACTACTGACTCTCTTTTTTCCAGCACTTTAGACACAGTTGCTCCCCGGCGCTTAAAGAAGATTAAAGAAAATAGTCCAACGCCGTGGTACAACGAGCACACCCAGGCTCTTAAAACAGCAGCCAGAAAAATGGAGCGCAGCTGGAAGAAAACAAAATTAGAGGTTTTTCGTAATTCATGGAAAGAGAGCATGATCGCATACAGAAAGGCTGTAAAACTGCTAGATCTGCTTATTTCTCGACTCTCTTAGAAGAAAACAAACACAACCCTAGGTATTTATTTGATACAGTGGCTAAGTTAACCAAAAATAAAGCTTATACTTCTGATGGTTGTAAACAGCACAGCAGTAATGACTTTATGAACTTCTTTACGTGTAAGCTCGATAATATTAGGAAGAAAATTATAACCATGCAGCCGTCTACTACAGTGTCACATCAGACAGAGCATTGTTGTGTCACTGAGAAAAAATTACATTCATTCACTGCTATAGGAGAGGAAGAATTGGCTAAACTCATTAAATCATCTAAATCAACAACATGTATGCTCGACCCTATACCGACGAGGCTATTAAAAGAGATGCTACCAGAGGTCATAGTTCCTCTCCTTAATATCATTAACTCATCTTTGTCATTAGGATATGTACCGAAAACTTTTAAGTTGGCTATTATCAAACCAATTATTAAAAAACCTCAACTTGATCCTACAGAATTAGTCAATTATAGGCCGATCTCAAATCTACCCTTCCTGTCAAAAATACTGGAAAAGGCAGTGTCATAGCTGACATCTTTGGATGTCTAGTAATTTCCTGCAACTTAATTCAGAAAAAAATAATTTTTAATTATTGGACAAAAAAACTCTGCAAGTAGTAACCTAGAATACTGTCTAACACTCGATGGCTGCTCTGTCAAGTCCTCGTCGTCAGTGAGGAACCTGGGTGTGCTCTTTGATACCAATCTTTCATTTGAAAGCCACATTTGTAACATCTGTAAAACTGCATTCTACCATCTTAAAAATATATCTAAATTACGGCACATCCTTTCGCTGGAAAATGCTGAACAGTTAATTCATGCGTTCATGACCTCAAGGCTAGATTACTGTAATGCTTTACTGGGTGGTTGCCCTGCTCGCTTAATAAACAAACTCCAGCTGGTCCAAAATGCAGCAGCTCGAGCTCTTACTAGAACAAGGAAATATGACCATATTATCCCGGTTCTGTCAACACTGCACTGGCTCCCTATTAAACATTGTATACATTTTAAAATCTTGCTTATTACTTACAAAGCACTAAATGGTTTAGCTCCCAGTACTTGAGCGAACTCTTAACGCATTATACTCCATCATGTCTATTGCGGTCTCAAAACTCTGGCCAGTTGATAATACCTAGAATATCAAAATCAACTGCAGGCGGTCGATCCTTTTCCTATTTAGCGCCTAAACTCTGGAACAGTCTTCCTAGCATTGTTCGGGAAGCAGACACACTCTGTCAGTTTAAATCTAGACTAAAAACGCATCTCTTTACTATGGCTTACACATAAAACATTATCAATTTCTATTATTCAAATCAGTAAATGATTGTTAGGCTGCATTAAGTAGGTCAGCCGGAACCGGAACACTTCCCATAACACCTGATGTACTCGTTACATCATAAGAAGAATGGCATCTACGCTAATGTTAGTCTCTCTGTTTATCCCGAGGTTTACTGCAGTCAGCCGGATCCGCACCGTATCCAGATCAGATGGTGGACCAGCGCCTGGACATGACCAACGCATCCCTGAAATGTCTGCAGAGAGCATGTCAAATAAACTCCCCCCGTAAATGCTGCATCGACACGACATCCTCATTAAACCCGTCTTCGGCGTGATGATTCCAATCTTTCGAATAATCTTACAAATATCTATTTACCTAATATGAATTAATATATATAAATAAAGGTTTTGATTTGATTTGACAATCTTCACTGAAGAGTCAGACAAATCAGCATGTTCAAAACTTCCACGATCATTTCATTTAAATATCGAGTCAAGAGAGTGAACAACGCACATCAAGAAAGGAATGTTATTTCACTATTTAAGATAGCCTGTCAGGAGGCCCGGCTCACGTTTTGGTAGCCCATCTGGAAAACACATAGCCCCGGGATGTTGGGCTTTGCGAGCCCTGGCCTATACATGTCCGAGTCTGTGAATGAAGCTTATGCGGCATGTTTATTGCTTAGAAGTTCAATTCAGTTTAGCTCTTTGTAGGCTTATGTCATGTCAGGCAGGAGTTGGTGGGCGGGGCTACAGAATTAGGCATTGTTCTTCTTCTGTTGAGGCGGTATTTCACCACACGCTGACGTCACGGGTTGGCATATTCTGAGATCGAGCATTTGCTGGGTCTGCTGTCAATAAAAGCTTTTCTTTGAATAACAAGGAAGTTTTCAGCTCTGAAACTAACAGGATATTCTTATATTACCGTGACCTTTTATATATCAAAAGCTCAAGGGAAAGTTGATTTCTCAATTCATCACCCCTTTAAACATCAATAGGGTGAATACATTTATGGTGCACATTCTGATAATTTGCAATTGGCATTGTTTTAAAATAAGTTCCAGATGTCTTAGCCCTTCACATACCTAAAGATCCTGTATACAGTATACAGATAAAAAGAAGAATATTATAAGAAACAGAAATATTAAGAACAAACATTTGAAAGTATGCTTTAAACAAATAGAGAGCCCAAATCACAATTTTCTGGGTGGTTCTGCCAAACTAAGATTCTAAATGTTATTTAAAAAAATAATAATTTGCAAATGTAATCAATAAAATGCAAAATCAATATCAACACATTAATCCTATTGCATAGACATTGTCCAAATGTAGTATGACAACTTAATGCTACTTTTTAGTCATGGAATCATATGCATGTATAAAAATAATTATAATCATAAGTGTCCTACAGTTGTTCCACTTTACCTGTATTCAGACTACATTTTGAATGCAAAACACAAACTCTTTTAGCTAAGACAACATAGTCTTAATTGTAAGGGATTTCTCACAAAGGTTTTTTTTTTTTTCACTCTGCTTCACATTAGTTTAATTGTCAATATGATGAATGTTAATATTAATTTGAAATTAATAGGTTAAATGATCTACTGTATAAAAACAACAGCAGTTTATTGTACCAAACGATATTCTCAAAACACTCCTGCCAAAACAATTCTAAGACATTTATAAATGTGCATTATATAATGCAATTATACCTTTGATTGAGACATAAGGTAGGCCCAGCAAACTGGGGCATTCTCAAAAACATCAATGTCCTCTATAATCCTCTCATCAGTTCTTTTTGTAAGGCTGGGTAACAACTCCCTGAAGAGATAGTAAAGTCCTTCAACAATGGCTATCTGAAACATAATAGAACAAAATTATCATTATGTCTAAATATTGATTGATCGATAAATGTCTGCTGTTTTCAATTTCTAATGTCATGTTGTATTATATGGTTCTCTGTTGAATAGTCTTACCCCCAGAACATCAAGTCATTAGTTCATCGCATGCCATTTATTGCAAATTGGTTGAGCTAGTTACAATGATGTTTCAAGTATACTTTTATACTAATATATATATATATATATATATATATATATATATATATATATATATATATATATATATATGCAATGTCTTGTATAAAAAGATATATGCATGATGACATTTTACAGTCATTTGTTGACAGACCAACAGTAAAAGCATAACTGTGAAAACTGTCCAGTCTCTTGCAAACAATATCCCATACACAGTAATGTGTCCATTTGTATATTTGTACAGAAAAAGTGCAGTCTTGTGCAGCTTAAATAACTGTCATCAAAATCATAGCCATTGTTAACATCTGAACATTCTGACAGTGTACACTGTTATATTGACAATGTGGCTAAACATTTTGACTATCTTGTTTGTGAACAAGGACACAAGGACTTGTCATTCTGATGGCACTGATATGTTCATTGACATAAATCGTGCATTTCTGATTCGAGAAATGCACGAAAGCAACTAAGAAAAAACTGTAAGAGCAACATATACTCACCTTCTGGGTGCGTGTACCAGTCACGTTTCGGCAAACAGTCTGAAACAAGCTCTGGGCTAAGGCATTGCATCCACTGATTTTTCGAATGTATGCAATCACTTTCTTGAACCCATCTCCACAATTTTTTTTTTTCTAGAAATTTAGAATAGGCGATTACACAGAACTTTTACAATATGGCTTAAAATAGAACATCTTGCTAAAAACTACAAATCAAAAGGTTGTATGTGAGATGACTACTTTGTATGAAAGGTAATTAATTTAATATTAAAAGAAGTTAAAGATGGTGAAAATTACAATGGCATTCAAAGTTGAGAAAAAAACGCTGAGACCCTTCTCTGTTTGTTTCACAGATGGTATGATATCACTTTGGCAGAATTCAATCATCTGTGGTTTTTCATCATGAAATGAAGACAGAGAGAAATACAGCACTGTGTCTTCATTAATCCCAAGATTAACTAGCGGTTCACTGGCATTCCATTCATAGTCTCTGTAAAGAAGGGCAACATTAAATATTGATAATTTAACCATTGACACAACTACAATTTTCAAGAGATGTACTTGTTACAGTTTAACACTTTATATTGTAGTATGCCATCTATCCACTGTTGTGAATCAAAATCAAAATAATTACTTCAAGTAAAGCACATGTGATGATATTCCACTCTCAAGCGAAAGCCGTCCTCTCAACTCAATCAGTGTGTCATTCTCCAGGTCTACATGGATTTCATATCTGCCCTGTTTAAAACAAACAAACAAAAAGTCGTATGTGTCTGTTACAAACAATATCAATGTCTGAATTTATTATATGATATTTTTGTTTAAATCAATTATATGCTCTGGCTCATATTGAATAATATACATAAAATTGTAAAAGCTAACTTTACAATTTCACCACATCATAAAGTATCAAAATGTATGTAGTATCTAAACGACAGCTGTAAAAATGAATTACAAAAGAAGCTTATCCACACAGGGATGACATGTAATCAATTAATTACTTAAATGCAAATAATTTGCCACAGACATTTGCTTATGGTTAAAGAAAATTCAGTAACGCTTTAGAATAATGGTCCGTCATTATTAACTAAGTACACTACATTATTAACTAAGTATTAACAAGTAACTATGCAGGAAGTAATGCAGGACTAATGAGTGCCCAGACAGCAACGTGTGGAACATGGAACCCACGACACTATGTTGCTGTCTGGGGTAATAGGGAGTGCGGGCACAACCTAACGCGTTAACACACATGATTTAACACTTTCCACACATGCCAGGATGACCAAACCTAGTGTATTTACTAGTTGCCATATCAACATTATTTAGAGAAAAAAAAAAATGCACCAAAATTAAGAAAGTACATTTCTTACTTAAGTTTCTTTTTCATCTCTGTTTTTTGTGTTTATTTAAAATAAGACAGATCTGATATTATTGTAATCTTCTATCTGTTATTTAACAGTTCTTTAATGCTGATCTGACAGCAGAAGACACGAGCCGGGGTTAATCCCAGTGGAGCAGGTGGGGCATGTTGTCACGATGAGCCCCTATTAGAACTACACTATTATATTCTATACTTTTATCAATTATATTGAGAAACCATGAGAAAAGGGTGAATAATGACTGAGAGTCAATGTTCAGAAATTATTCATTATTATGATGTTTTGAACTCTGCTGTATAGCTGTGTTTAGCCATGTGTTTGTTGTCAAACTCAAAAATTAGTTTATTTTTAATAAAATTTAAAATTTAAAACATTTTATGTTTAACAAAAACATCTTTGGCTTGCTACTTTTAGCATCACGTGACAGAAGACAGTGTATTGGCCTTCATTTCTTATGTTGTTTTGCAGGGGGTGGCTGGGAGACCCTCTTAAATTTCCATCTGGTGTAAATATGGCATACAGTTCACTTCCATTTTCAATGTGCCTGTCTTTCAAGGACCCTGTGAGAAAGGAGTACAATCAGTGATAGAGTAGCATTATCAATAGACAGTAATCATTATTAAGACAATCATTTAGACTGGAGGGCCACTGCTCTGCAGAGTTTAACTCCACCCTGATCAAACACACCTGAACAAGCTAGTCAAGGTCTTCAGGATTACTAGAAAATTACAGGTAAGTGAGTTTGATCAGGGTTGGAGCAAAACACTGCAGCATAGTGGCCCTCCAGGGTTTGATTCGAGGAACCCTGATTTACACTGTATAGAAGAAAAACAAATTTAGCTGAACATTGTAATTTTGAAACAGATAATGACTGATTGGCTTTGTGATCATGGGGTTATGACAAAAATATTAAATTCATGTATTGAGGAACAACAGTCTAAGTGGTAAAACAAGGGGGGAAAATCTGTTACAGGGGGACTAATTTTCAGGAGAAGTTGCTAGAAGAAGGGCAATTTGTAGTCGATAAATAATGTTCTGATGTCACTAAGTGATGATATCATTACAAAATGACAAGGAAGTGCCTCATTTATAGATTTTTGTGTTGAAATACTTCCCTAATCGAATACTTCCTGCTATACAGTATGCAAAAACAGTACTACACCAAGTAGTATGTCCGAATACATAGTATTTGAAAAACAGCAGGCAAAAAAAAAGGTCAGGATGACCTCTTATGCTGGGTACACATGAAAAGGTCTGATTTCTCCCCTTCCGGCAATCCTAGGTAAAGTCCCAATTATATTGATGGTTGTACAGATTATTTTATCAGATTTTCCTGTGGTGTGAGGTGTGTTAAGAGTGACTGAACCTGATCGGAAGTACGTGTGAGCTGCCCCAATCTCGAATTGTAAATATTTAACATGTTGAATATTTATGATCTGAAATCGTGTTGTGTGGGGGAACCCCGAGGACACAAGCGCGCACGCTCTGGAGATTATCACGTGAAACGAATCAGAAAGCGAGCTGACGGAAGACTCCCCTCCAGCTCATGCTGTAACATGTAACAAGTTCATCTCCACGATTTCATCTAAACATTTTCCTTTTCCCCCCACACATTTTGTGTAAAAAGCATTCCATACACTATAAGCGTGATTTCTTCTTTCCGGTTGTCCACTATGTTTGTTTACTTTAAAGTCACGTTGGAGATGTTTAGATTTCCGTGCTCACAGGTGGGACTCTGTTATTTGTGAATGGAATCTGTTTGTGTGTGGTGTGCTTTCCTGGTCACATCGTGGCACTCCACACACTAGAGGAACAAAACGGTTACATCTATGATTTCTTATCGTCATGTTTGTGGTCTCTCATATTTTGAAACTCTTATAAAGCTGGGCTCAGACTAGAGGAGTTTTAGGCCAATTTATGCCTGATTTTTCCCTCCTGAGTATCAGAGAAAAAATCTTGTCGAGGACCTTGATCGGCTCCGATGTGAGGCGCAGACTATTTGGTCATGTGAGGCAGTCACACATCGAATCTTGCACCTCTACAGGTGTGTACAGGTGTGCATGTTTGAGATTTGAGAGAAAAAAAAATTCATAGCGATTCTCCTTATGTGAGTGATGCCACTAGATTTCATAATCGGTTAGGATGTAAAAACCCCTCTGGTCTGAGCTCTATGTATCCAGTATTACTGACATGTGCATTTAATGGACACTTTACTATTCCATGAGGCCACATGACAATGACAAGACTGTGTATGTAGTAGACCTGAATTTCATTGATGCTACACACATGAACGGTCGCAAAGATGTTTCAGATGTAGTACCTATACAGTATGCTTTTTTGTGTGTCATTTAGAGGGAAAGTGTGTTTTCAAAAGTTGCTAAAAGTTGGCAAATACATTTTAAAAATAGCTAAATAGCTAGGTGCTTTTTGAAAAGAAAAAGTTGCCGGGGTAGTCTGAAAAGTTATCTAGCAACAAAATCATTGTGTTGGCATTACTGAACTGAGGTGCAAAACCACAGTTTCAGCCCTAATTTAAATGCACGTAATCCAGGTAAATAAGTCCTTCAGGCTTGTTTGAAACCTACAGCTATGTGTGTTGGAGCAGGTTTGCAACTGAAGTCTGCAGGACTGTGGTTTTTCACCCCTGCTCTGATGCATTAAATGTTCAGCTCTTAGAATATAAATGAAACTAACATGTATTGAAAAATGGATCATCTGTCAAAGGCATTCCATCCCCAGTGAACAGGCACACAGTCATTTGGTTACTGATGTTCTCAAAAACGCTAATCCTCAGAATAAGATCCTCCACTGTGTTTTGGTTTGGGTCCATATCTGTGCAAAACACACAAAGTCATAAATATGAGGATTTCCATTTCAGAAACATCACATAAACAAATCATTGTTTTCATTCAAAGTTAGACTTAACAAAATACTTACCATGCATTTCTCTACGCTCATGGCATTTTGGAAATGAATAATACAGCCGATATGCCTCTAGTGATTTTGTTGTTGATCCTTTTTGGAGAGGAGCTGCGCAAAGTTTCTGAATCTCACCTATCATTTTTTTAAACCTATTCTTCTGAACTTTGGTAAAATCTTAGGAGACACCAAGATAATGTAATGTATTAATGTACAATTTTATTGTATTTTTAATATAAATCTTAGAAAAATTAGATCACAAATCTTACTCATGTTGTCCAAGTCTTCATCATTTACACCATCAATGAAATCACACACACTCACAATCCCAAGTTCAAGAAATTGGTTATAGAACCCTTCTAGTTTGTTGTTTTCTAAAAGCTTGTATATTTTCTCCATCTGGAAAGAAAAACACATTGTTTTTATATAAACAAGTGGATTTTCACTACTTACCAACAAGGCTTAATACAATCAAGTCAGTACAACATTAATTTAACAATTTACAGTAAGGTTCCATTACTTAATGTTAAATAATGCAATAACCAACTAACAGTGGGCAATGCATTTGTTTTTGTATTCATTAATCTTTGTTAGTGATAGTTAATAAAAGTAGACATTTGTTCATTGTTAGTTCATGCTAGCTCAAGTTTATACTAACAAGTACTAGCTAACTTTTGAATTTAAAAATGTAAATACTGTGTATACTGTATATATATATATATATATATATATATATATATATATATATATATATATATATATATATATATATATATATATATATATAAATTTTTAAATTTATTTATTGTATGACTGACTGACTGTAATGACAGTATTGCCCATAGATTTACGATATGGCGCGTATCCAATGTTGACTTCAACGTATCGCACCATTCATGCCCAGTGTAGGCAGAGTTTAACCTGCCACTTTACACCATTGCAAGAATTGAATGTGTACCTATTATTTCCATATAGCAACAACTATTTACTATTTATTAGGGGTTCAAGAAACTCTATTGTATTTGTAAAATTTCCCAAGGATGAGCATTGTCCTCTAAAAGTGATTGGGCAGACCAAATCGTAAGTTGTAGAGACTTGAAACTTTGAGGGCTGGTAGTACTCACATCGCCTACATCGTCACCAAGGCTCGCCCCAATCGGCCTGATGGGGGCGCTACAGCGGTCAAAAGTACAAAATGGCTCATAACTGCTCCTAAACTGTTACACATAGGCTCAAGTGTATTATATCGTTGGAATCCTTGGCTCAAGATGGACAAAATACATGCCTTGGATTTGCTCGTAACTCTGGAAAAAATTTCGGATATTTCTACTTTTTTAACTGTAACGCAATGAAAGGTTCAGGGAAGAAGGAGGCGGGAACCGGCGAACATTTTAAAAACTTTAATCAAAAACAAACAAAATATAATGTCGGCGGCAGCCCCTCACGGACGACTGCCGCCTAAAAACAAAACCAAAACACAATAATGGTGGCAGCCCCTCACGGCCGACTGCCGCCTACATACACAAAACAAAACACAACATAAAGTCCAGGCCTGGTCCTCTCTCGTCTTGCACTGTCGTCGCTCCTCCTTTTATGCTCCCGTCACTCCTCCGTGAGACGAGACCGGTGTGGCGCACAGCTGACGCTCATTAACATTCGTCACCGGCCTGCTCTCACGATCCCTCGCCTCGCCACAGTAACTAGTCCTTTTTTTGCCACAAACTCAACTGACTGGTTTCTCTCCTGTATGATTTCACATGAGTCTCTTCAGACCTTACTGTAGATGAATTATGAGCTTCCAGAACTTCTGATTGAGGCTGTGTGTGACCTCCTAATTCAACTCTTTTCCATAAATTGAATAATATAACAATAAACAATAGAAATAAACAAGTGCAACCATAGTCAAAGTACTTTCTCAATATTCAAAGTGCAAACAGCAGAGCTAAGAGGTGGTTACAACTACACAGCCCAGCCTAAGATAGGTTTGATATTGGGAGACAGGCTATTGTATGTCGCCAAATTTGCGCGCATCAGGGACTTTCACTTTTGATTCGCAATCGCACATACTCGTGTATAGGGAGCGGCAGTGCTGAGCCCACATTCTACAAGATAAGACATTTATCAGATGCTTAAGGTCCTTGCACACTGAGTCCGAAATGCTTGTCCAAATTATTAATATTAAAAAATAACATTGTGTCAATCATGTTTACACACTGCCTCTGAAACTTTCACCCGTCAGGTTAGATTTTCTAAATTTTATGCATCTGTAGCAAGCATTCTAAGAGGTGTTGAGACAATTTAGAGACACCATACAAGCAAACGCCACGTCTGACAAATTGCGTCTCGAAGCACAAAGCAACGTATGTCAAACAAAGTTGAACGACAAACAACAAACAAAACTGGTGGTCTTCTTTTTACTATGTGGCTCCAGTATTGCTAGCAAAGCATGAAACTGAGTTACTGACATCCAAACTTGGAATTGCTCACAATAATCCCGTAGCTCCTTAGGAGGTGGAACTCTCCTTTGTCTCTATGCAATCTCAGGATTGGATGGACCCATTATTTCCCTTTTTTTTCTCTCTCTTTAAAGAGAGAGGACAACAAAATCATCCTCACTGCTTGAAGACTCCATTTTGTATTTCTTTTGCAATTTTGTTTGCCACTGATTCATTAACACAGACTCAGTGTGCAAGGTTTCTGTGCGTGACAAATTTTTAGGATGACGAATACGAAAAAAACACATGCAAAAATTTTGGACGCAGTGTGCAAGGACCTTTAGGCTCTGTTGTGCAACGAATCCTTCGACATGGTCTTTTTTTTGTCAGTCATCTCGCTTACTCTCATCACGTGATCAGTGAACTGTGTGCGACTTTGCTGCAGCTCGTGCTGGATGAGCAGAGCAGACGTTTACAATAGAAGCGATCATTATCCAACTGAATTAAATGGTTTTAATTTCTATAAAAAAGACAAAACGACAATGTAATGTAAAAGTAGTGGTGCATATTCCATGCTAATTTCACCTTCATGTTCTGTCATCGTGATATTGCGAGACAGCTTTTCACTCGACGAGAAACTTATCACAATTTAATCTCGTTGAGGGAGAAGAGATCTTGTCACACCCCTCATAAATATAGCTGCAATCAGCAATTAACAGGGTTCAAGCGCATTTTAAGGCCTTTAAGCACGTTTTGGCATCCGTCAAATCGAAATTTAGTTTTTTTTTTTTTTTTTTATAATTATTGACAATCACACTCAGGAGAATCTTGATGCAGTGGTTTGGTTCCGATCAGGCCAAAAACCTAGGACTAGCTCGCAAAATAACTGAAAATGTAGAATCGGAGGCATTTTATCTGTCTTGAGCCAAAGATTCCAACAATATAAGACAATTGAGTCTCCCTGATTTCGTATTTTTGATTGCTGTATCTCCACTCTCAGGACGACTAAGGTAAGCCTTGGTGACATTGTAGACAGGATGTGTACTAGCATCTCACAAATGACTCTGTGACTTACGGTTTGGTCTGCCCAATCACTTTTCTTTTTAACAATTACAATAGGGTTTCAGAGCTATGCACTTAAAACCCTAAAAGCTTTTCACGAGTTTCAGGAAAGGAAGAACAAACTGAAAACTCTTCTGTAGTAATTCCACTATAGGTATATCCTAAACAAAATTTTGTAACAACACTGAAGTGTGTTGGATTTACATGATTTAATTGTTAAATCAGTTCCACATGAATTAATCAAGTTAAACAAACATAATTTGTTCATGTAACTTCAACATAATGGAATGAATACATTTTAAATGACCAGTTAAGTAGTCTCAAAGTGATTTTTATCTGGCTCCCTGACATGATTCAGGCATTCAGTTTCATATATTCATTCATCCACTTCAATTTAGTATATTTTAATGTTACACAACTGAATTAAATACTGCACTTGCTAGTTGACAAACTTTTAGCTAGCAATAGGACATATTAGCATCTTAAATGCTAAGCATTAAAAGCTCCTTCAGCAATATGGAAGCATATGTGTAGCAATATTCAATTTGCAATGCAATATGCAAAATGGCAATGCATTTCAGTATTTAAATTTACATTTTACATACCATGTGTGCAACATTTGGAGCAAAACGATAATTCAAATTGAATAATATAATTTACATTTGCTATTTCCTACACTAGTTTTAACATATAATTTAAACATAATGTGGCATCATAAGAGGCTGTGTTCTAGAAGGCAGATACGTTGCTCTAAGATGGCTGGAGCAAGAGGGCGTCTTATAAGAACTACCCTTCCCAGGTTACCCCACGTGGACACTAGGGGGCAAGATGGCTGCCTAGTAAGGACTACAAAACACAGGCTGCCTGAGAGAGCAGCTGCAGCTAATAAGACCAGGAACAGGATATAATAGGAGGTTTGTGAGCCAAGGAAGATTAAGTGGTTTGTTGTAAGCTGAAGATATTTAAGTTGATACTTTTGTTTGATCATTAAAAATATGCACCTGCATCCAGAAGAAACTGTTGTAGTGGTGTTTCCTGGGAAACTGTGCAAGTCAAAGATCTTGAGCCTCTCATGCTGTCACAATATATTTTAACGCTTTATAAGCTGTAAAATTAAAATTAAAATGTATTACAGAAATGATTAGATGTGTTTAACATGTTCAAGCTAAAATTGTAGCAAAATGATCATTTAAATGTTATTTTTCTTAATTGCATTTACACTCCCAGTTAAGATACTTGCGACTGCATTTCATTATATGTCCTGCAATGAATGTAGCAAAATTCAATGTGGAATTGAAAATGCAATCCAAGCCGATCGAGTCTCCGCCCCTGCCCTGTCAATCATCGCATCAAGGCGGGGCCAGGTGCTGGAAACATGGTGGCAGCAGAGCTATTAGAGCGAGAGTCTGCTGAAGTAAGCAGTTATTTTACTCTAAATAATCTTAGACAAGCTGCCCATGATTTTTGTTTGTTATATCTGTATGGTTGCATTTTTTTTTAATCTCTTTTTGCCATTCTGATTGTTGTTTAATGCATCAATTATATTAATAAAACGATGTGTAGTCCATCTGGATGGTGATTGGTGTTATTTATAACAGTAATAGGACTAATAATAATAATTTTTATTCCCAATTCTTTTTAAACTTTATTTAAAACTTCACAATTGCTAATGTTTTTCAACATTGTAAAAATCTCCCCTTCCAGTACATCCTTTAGCTTTTTAAGCATTAGGGGAGCGCACTTTACACGCATTCTACCATGCCAAACCATGCACACGACAGCCTATTGCTTTTCTGTTAAAAGTGGTTTGTGAATATTGATGCTTTAATAACAAGTAATTTATGGGGAGCGTTTATACGGGAATGTGTAGGCTAGTAACTTGAAACCATTTCATGGAATTTTTATGGACATACAGAAAATAATCTATTTATAGCCTACGAGAGGGAAAAAACGTGAATGTTGCGGGCGGGAGAAGTGAACATAGCCTATATTTTTGTGGAAGCGAGACTGAAAAATCTGAGGCCATAAATTGATGGACATGGCCAGCAACAATACTAGGCTGTGGCGTTTAAATGATGCTCCAACGGTAACAGGCCCAAAGTGTGCCAAGAAAATATCCATCACACCACCAGCACCTGTTCACATCAGACCAATGCTTAGATGTGAAAGATGGGTTTAGACATCACCCATCACATAGGGTTATTTTTGGGAAAAGAAATTGTTATTATTATTAGGCCTATTATTGTTATAAATAACACCCATCACCATCCAGATGGACTACACATCGTTTTTATTAACAATTGATGCATTAAACAACAATCAGAATGGCAAAAAGAGAAAAAAAATACAACCATACTGATATAACAAACAAAGATTATGGGCACAGGGCCGGCCCGCGGAATAGGCAAATGCTAGGGGCGCCACTCATCCATAGGGGCGTCAAATGAAGGATTTTTCCCATTTTATAACTGATACTATTTTATTAATATTAATTCAAAATATTACCAACAAAAAACTTAACCAAGTCCCCCGACTCTTCCCGCTCCGCCGCATCAATCTCCCCCTGCCCAGCATGTGCTTGAAGTGCGTCAGAAATAGAACGCGCGATCAATTTAACGTTGGGAATTTGCTGTGCGACATTTTTTGTAAAATTCACATTAAATGTCAAAATTGCTCAGTTTAATTCATGGTGAAAACATGAATGTGCATAGTTCAGTGGAAGATTGCTGCCATCTACTGGAAAACAAACACTTTTGCAATTTCTCAATGAACAAGTTATTTTTGCTATTTGCGTTTAGGCTGTAATGTGGCGTAGGTGCTATTTTTGTATAGTTTAACTATCATCAGCCTTGAAAAAAAAATTATATATTATGAACACAATGACTGGGTAGAATGGACTGGATTCAGGGTACAATTCTTAAAACAACCAACATATAAAACATAAAAAAAAAAAAACCTTCAATGCATTACAAAAATAAAACAGTACCAGTGTTTCCACAACTTAGACCGATAACATGTAATGTTAGTGCTAAACCTTGATACAAGGGGCACCAAGTAAAATCTTGCCTAGGGCAGCAAACTGGTCAGGGCCGGCCCTGCATGGGCAGTTTGTCTAAGATTATTTAGAGTAAAATAACCTGTTGTAAATCACTGCTCACTTCAGCGGACTCTCGCTCTAATTGCTCTGCTGCCGCGATGTTCCAACACCTGGCCCCCTTTTTGCTTGAACATGTCAAACACATTTCTGTAATACATTTTACTTTTACTTTTGCAACTTTTGTTTCAATTATATGTTAAAACTAGTGTAGGAAGTAGCAAATGTAAATTATATTATTCAATTTGAATTATCATTTTACTCCAAATGTTGCACACATGTAAAATGTAAATACTGAAATGCATTGCCATTTTGCATATTGCATTGCAAATTGAATATTACTACACATATGCTTCCATACAACAAATCCATTATGATGTTAGCTGTATTAGTCCACAGCCTAAGCAAATGCCCCGCTCTTCTCCACAATGGTAACCCACTGTAATTTATACAAGGGTCCAGGCAAGGACCAGCAGACTGAAGGACAGCTTAATTCCCCAAGCTGTCAGGGCATTGAACTCCCTCCCGACTCTCCCCTCTTCTGCCCCACGCACCTGATCTGGGAATCATCACCCCCACCCCACCTCACTCTTGCTGAATGAAAGTATCTTTTAATATTTGAATGGTAGTATAAATATTATAATAGGCCTAATAAACATAGAATAATAATCAACAATAGACAGTTAGACTACATTATACAAAATAATAAGAACCACTGATGTAAAACAAAACAGCTTTATTAGGCTACTGATATATTTGATTCCTTTATTTTAGTGTATATTAACCCCAATGTCAGAACTACTTTAGATGTAAAACATTTGGTGAATGGAGGAGAAAATACTTTGCACCTTGAACATGAATACAAATGCTGCTTTCTGGATTCACTTTGCCGAGTCATAACAGGAAATGGCAAGCGATGCTTATTGAGCTTCTGCAAAAAGTAGGCTACTTTCATTTGAAGGTTATCGATATTTATTTTATTTATGCAAACTTAAGACTGTGTTTATCACCAAATCATATTTGTCTATTCCATTAGCCTATGGCCTAAATATCATGTTGATGACTTTTCCTAATTTATGAAATCTCCTTATTAATTTTAAGTGCTTTACAAAAATGTTTTCAAACATACCTTCAATAAACACATTTGGATTTGCTTTTCTTTTTCTTTTTTTTAAACAATGTGTACCTGTGGAAAGAATTGGCCCCAAAACAGAAAGAGAAACTACTCTGAAAAATTAGGATACTTACAATGATACTGTATCATATCACTACTCTGTTAAGTTTAAGTTTCAGTAATGATATTACTTTCTAAAATACAATTACTTCGCAGATGCAGCAAATAATCCGATGTTCACTTTTTGTTTCTTACATAAAGTTTTTGCTTAAAAATTATATCTATAATCACGTCATTTCACTGGAATTGTTGCTGACAAGACTTTGTCTTTAAATTATACTTAAAATATATACAGTACACAAAGAATTTGCCTACCTCGTTTGCCATCTTAAAATTGTCACTTGGAGAGACGCGTTAGCTATGAATGCATTTGTAATTGTGACTTTCTGTTTCATTTCCCAGATGAGTTACGGTTTCTTTTAAAAGGAGGCGCAAACTGACACTTGTGTATGTGGCAAGGGGGCCGTGGCTCAGCGAGGTCTGTGACGGGAGAGGGAGTCGGGAGACGAGTGGCGAGTAAGTAGGTCAAGTGCTAAATGACATACACCAGTGTCTCGTTGCAGTAATTGGCGTGTGGTCCGGATAAAAGCCACCTGGAAAAGGGGAAACATGATTGTGGCGAAACATTGAAATACTTACGAAATAAAAACAAACCACATATTCTACAGCACGCCAACCCTGTCTCCTTCCTTCATCATCTCATCAAGTCTTGTTATGGTGGTGCCGAAACCCGGGAAGGAAGGAGCCACGCCCACCTTGAAAACTTGCAGTAAATTGCAGGTAAAGTGGGTGGTTAAATGTCGATAGTAGTGCAGAATGGGTTTGCACTTTCAGAGCATAACTATGGTCTTTAATTAAAGAGACATTATTTCATTAAATGATAAAATAGTTATGGTTGATTCAGTAAGACACTGCTGGGTGTGGCCACAACTCAAATGAAGACACTCAGACAGTGGTGAAACGTAGAAAACCATTTGACATATTTCTTAAATGTCTTGACATAATCCATTTCTATCTTACAATATTTTTGTGAGTGTTCCTGTTTTGTTTGTTACTACAGTTAACAGGAAATAAAATGCTAAGAATAAAATGTTTGAAAATGTGTTTGTTTTCTTGTAAGGTGTTTTAATATTATGTTCTTCAGCTGAATGTGCCAGTGGGATTCAGGTAAAGTGGACAACCTTTAACCTTCAATAAATATACTCAAATTCATTAAGTAAATTATAAATTGAAATGTTCTGGTTATTTTATAGTTTCAAGTTCAAGTCATAGATGGAAGAAAAGAAAGGAAGGCAAGGCCTGAAGTTCAGTCTTTGTAGTGAAAGGATGAGGAGTAAAATGTAGATGCTGTAACACTTAATAATTCGATGAAGACAAAGATGATGAGAATATACTACAAGGTTTAAGAGAACTCCAAATAAAAAGCCAACATGTGAAAGTGTGCTAGTGCACAGACAAATGTGACCTTTGCTTTTCTCGGGCCCAAGTCGCCACACTCCTCAACAGGACACACACTCAGGACGTGGATGATTTATTTATTTGTCTGTACACAGAGCAATGAATACAGTGAGGAGACAGACTCAGATGTAGCTCCATCTATTAAAAATATAGTTCACTTAATTAGCACATGGAAAGATTTGGGAGCACACGGAAACAGAAATAAAACCACAAAACACTCACAAATTTGAACAGAAAACACTCCCTAAAACACAATCAATATCTATGGTAAACAATTCTTTCCACATAACATCTAACACGTGTGACAACATTTATATTTTCAACTTTTACAGTGGAGCTACAACATACATACACACACTCACCCACAGCGTTTCTCTCTAGCTCTGCTGCAGATTGCTCAAACTCAGTGGGGGAAACAGCGCCACCCATGCAACCAATGAACAGTACTGTCCCATTAATGCAGGATTTAACTTGCATATATTTTGAGGGCTCTTTATCTCGTTACATACACCCCCCTTAAATCCTGCTTAATGAGGACATATCATAACAAGAAAAACCAACAGTGAAGAAAGTAAAGATGGAAAGAAGAAGAAAAAATAGTGTACAAAACTACCACTTCATATCTCTTGCTTTAGTAAAGAAGAAAAAAAAATGCCCATGGAGTATAATTAGCTGTCAATCAATAGATTCTCCCAAAAGGAGTACATATAAAGACAAGGGAGGCACCTAACCCTAATCCTACAGTAGACTGAAGAAATGCCTGTTACACCTCAAATTCCATTATGTACTTACTCCATATTTGATTTCTAGTCTGTATCAAATTGATTCTTATGTGTTCTTAACTGTGCATGAAATAAAGTGCAGCTCTTTATGTGAAAATACTCTTAACTAAATAAACAAAAGAACTCACTGTAGAGTCTGAATCTCCTATGTGTTGTTTGTTCATTTCATAAATCAGTCTGTTAGGAGGTTTAATGACTCTGCCAAGTCTAGTTTGAGGTACTGCAGCCTCAACATGTCTTGGTTGTGTGCAAATCACAGGCTCCTTTATAACCTCACTTGTGAACTGTTCTCCTTGAGTTGATTCAGCATCTTGACCTTCTACCTCAGGTAAGTCAGCATCACTTGTCACATTGATATCACTTTTTTCATTCAAGTTCTCAGTATCAACACTCGTGGAGTCCAGCATCTCAGACACACAATCTGACACCTCAAGTAAGTCTGTACGGTTTGTATGAGCATCCTCCTCAATAAAACCCTCAGGATTACTTAATATCCAGTTTGCAGTTCTGTCATCACGGTCAGCTTCATCTCCTTGACCATCAATTTCATTGATCACATCATTGTCCTTTTGATCTGGTTCTTGAGGTTCATCAACTGGTAGGAAGTTCACAGGTAACAAAAGATTTCTGTGGACAACTTTCACCTTGTCTGAGTTGATTCCCTGAATCCTGTAAACATTGATATTAGGGTACACGGCCACAACTTCATATGGGGATGACTCCCATTTGTCAGCAACTTTCCGTCTACCTTTTCACCTCTGTTCGCAACCAGCACTCTATCACCAACAGCCAGTGGACACCCCTTCACTTTCCTGTTATATAGTCTACCATGTCGATCCTGTTCTTTCAAAGTATGCATCTGTGCAATATGAGCTGCTTCACGCAAGTCTTTCCTTAGCCTGGACACAAAATCCTTGTAATCTACCACATCTTCATTTAGACGTACATTTTGAAACAGAATGTCAATTGGGAGACGAGGAACTCTACCAAACATAAGAAAGAATGGTGCAAAACCTGTTGTCTCGTGTTCTGTGCAGTTGTAACAGAAGGTAAGCTGCTGTAGCATCTGCGGCCATTTTGATTTTACTTTAGGAGGCAATGTTCTTATCATGCTTCCAAGAGTCCTATTGAACCTCTCAGCAATGCCATTTCCCATGGGGTGGTATGGTGTTGTGTGTGACTTGTCTACACCTGCCATGGTCAATAGTTCCTTGATTAGCTTGCTCTCAAAATTAGCTCCCTGGTCAGAATGAATTCTTTTGGGGAATCCATAGACTAGAAAGAAGTCATTCCAGAGCCTTTTCGTGACTTGTTTGGCTGACTGATTGTGGCATGGAAATGCATGAGCCATCTTTGTAAAATGATCCGTCACAACCAGCACGTCTACAGACTTTCCTTCCTTGATCTCTGCTGACCAAAAGTCGATGCAGACCAGTTCAAGCGGTTCTGATGTTCGAATGCTTTCCAACGGAGCACAAGCATTGGGTTCTGAGGTTTTACCAACCACGCATCGATGACAATTCCTCACATAATCATCAATGTCTTTTTTCATCCCAATCCAAAAGAAACGTTGGTTTGCTAGCGACAGTGTTCTACTACGTCCTTGATGTCCAGCCACATCATGTAGTCCATGGAGAACTTGCGCTTTCAAAGAAGTAGGTACAACAAACAAGTACAATTTCTTATTCAACTTTGGATCCCTTTTGACCTTGTACAACACACCATTACAGATGACCAATTTATCATAGTACTTCAACAATCTCCTGACAGTTTTGGTTTCCTTTGCTTTCTCCTTCTTAGATGGTTTCTGGTGTCTCTCAACATAGTAAAGAATCCGACACAAGGTGCTGTCCTGCCCCTGCTCATTTATGATGTTGCTGTGCTGCAAAGGAGGACTAAACTGTTGCGGCTGTGAAATGGCTGGTACTGTACCCATTACTACACTCAAGCCCCCAGTAGAATGTGCTGTCAACACTGCTGAAACTGCCTGGCTCCCAGAAGAACCTGAAGGCAAGAGTCCGTCATTGGTCGGGTCACAAGTAACTTTGCCATCCACCTGCACAACCTGATGGTTACTTGTGCATTTGAAAGCATCTTGGACAGAGTTATCAACAACACCACTGACATCTTTCAAGAGGGATAAGTATGGCTCAGTGATAAGGCGATGTCCCATGCAAGACTGGACGAATGGCTCACGGCTCAAAGCATCTGCCACTACATTTTTTGTACCTGGAACATACTTCAGATCGAAATTGTAAGAGGCAAGTTTAGCCACCCAACGCTGCTCACATGCATCAAGCCGTGGTTTAGTCAGAATATATGTAAGCGGGTTATTGTCAGTCCATGCCGTGAAGTGCCGTCCTCTCAGCCAATGGCTGAACTTATCACAGATAGCCCACTTTAAAGCAAAGAACTCTAATCTGTGAGCTGGATAGTTCATTTGTGAGCGAGACAGTGTTCTGCTTGCAAAGGCAACAGGTCTGGCAATCTCTTCACCTGGCAGAACCTGTGACAATACAGCTCCCACTCCATCAAAAGATGCATCTACAGCTAGAATGAAAGGTTGGTCAAAGTTTGGGTGAGCCAATGTTACATTTTTGTTAGTTCCAATTTAAGGGTATGGAAAGCTTCTTCACAATCAGTTGTCCAATCAGCTGGGGAAAGTTTGAGGTAACCAACTTTCTTTCTCAGTTTGCGTCCTTTTTGTGACAGGGTCTTTTTGACTGAACCTGACGTCAACTTGAATAGAGGCTTAGCTTTTGCTGAACACCCTTCAATAAAATGTTGGTAATAAAGAACCATTCCTAGAAAGGACCGGATCTTTTTCTGACATGGTGTTTTTTCCATCAGGTTCCATCAAGTCAGAAACTTGAATATTGGTAATTGCCTCTATTTTTCCAGGATCAGTCTTAATGCCTTCTTCACAGATGATGTGTCCCAGGAATTTCACAGATCGTCTCAAGAAACAACATTTCTTTGGAGCCAACTTAAGATTGTGATGTGACAGCCGTAAGAGAACCATTTCAAGACGTTGAAGGGCAACTGACTCAGACGGAGCAAACACCATCAAATCATCAAGGTAACAGAGAACGCTGCTGAAGTTCTCATCTCCAAAGATGGACATCATCATTCTCATGAAAGTGGCAGGGCTATTAGAGAGACCCTGAGGAAGCCTATTATACTCATGGAGTCCAAATGGGGAAGAGAAAGCAGTGTACTTTTTGTGTTCTTCCTCTAGAGGGACATTATAATACCCTGAGGTGAGATCCATGGTTGAGAAGAACGTGTTGCCACCCAATGCAGCTAACACATCGGACTGGTGTGGTAAAGGGTAGGCGTCTCTGACAGTCCTCGCATTTAACCACCTAAAATCCGTGCAGATCCTGAGATCACCGTTCTTCTTCCAAACTAATACGAGAGGGGACGCATAGTCACTATGTGACTTGCGGATGATTCCTTTTTCCTCCATCTCATTTAATGCTGTTCTTAGTTTGGCGTACTGACTTGGTGATATGCGCCTGTATGGAAAATGGAAAGGTCTGTCATCAGTGAGGTTAATCCAATGAACAACACCTTTAGCCTCTCCGCAGTCCATTTTGTCTCTTGAGAAAACTGACTCATACTTCTCAATGATGTGCAACAACTTGTCTTTCCAATGGGCTGACACTTGACAAGACTCCACATCAAGATCACTAAGGTTCAAGTTACTCAAGACCTGCTTCATCTCTTCACTGGATCTAGATGGTAAGGAATCCTCAGTACACTGGAGATTTGATTGGATCTGTTTTCGGTAGTGGTAAGTCTTGCACAGAAATGCAAGGTGACACATCAGCTATTTTAGCATTTCTCTTTAACACAACTCTGTGATTAGTGGGATTGATGACTTTCAATGGGATAGAACCATCTCCCCATAATGGTGTTATGACCCTTCCGGCCAGTATTTGCCTAGGTCTTGATTTGGACTCTGTCGGTTCCACGATAACAGTGCTGCCTACAGACAAGAAAGAAGATTGAGGTAGTTTACCCCAAACCAGATGTTCAGTTCGTGGCTCCAACGTCACACTTCTTTGTAACTTTACAGTTCCGACTTTCTCAGGTATGACTTCACCTCTCCACCTTTCTGAGTTGGAGAAAAGAGATAGAAACATACAGCACTCATCACTCTCATTGTTACATGACTTAGACACAATCCTCCAGTAACCATCCGTTTCCCTCAAGTGCATCAGAAGTCTCTTTATGATGTTTGTGCCCAAAATCATCTCTTCCGTCTGCCCAGGCACAACCAAAGCAGGAATTATCATGGAGCAACCATACACTGTAACTGTAAGATCATAGATTGCAGTAGGGGCAACGTGATGACCACCACAGCCAACAATAACAATATCCTGCGCTGACTGGCGTGTCAAATCTGGGTTACTTTTCAACAATCTTTCTTGGTCGGTAGACTCACTAAGAGTACATGCCATTGATCCACTGTCAATTAAAGCTTTGAGAATGAAACCCTTCTCAACTGAAACAGATGTGTAAAACAAGCTATCAGATTTTGGAACTCTCTGAACACTCTGAAAAATGACTGTTTTGTCTGAAGTTATATCACTGAACATTTGACATAACGACTCATAATCCCTTGCATCATCAACACTGGATATGGGAGATTCACTCTCAAGATCTACGTGATCCTCCCTCACACGTAGATCATTTAGTTTGACTGAATTGAATTGAATTGAATTGAATATTTTATTTGTCATTACACATGTACAAGTACAGTGTAACGAAATGAGTTTGGAGCAAGCCTCCGGGCCGCAGCCGACTAGTCAGGCGCCGCCCTACGCTCTCCAGAAATACAAGAATGCAGTTTAGCAAGCATTACATAGCAAAACACACAACAAAACATAAACATAAACATGACACAGTACACGTGGTCACGTGATGGGATTTTTGTATGGACTGGGGAGGAGATAGATAACAGGCAGGCGGTAGTAGTGAGGTATTGTGTATGGTGCGAGTGAGTCTGTGAGAATGTTAGCCATAACTTCAGATGTTTTCAAGTTCAGTTCTATGGTTTGTCCTTGAAGGGAGATAAGACAGCTGCCCGGCTGCCCTGCTGGACTCCCAACCGAGAGAAAGGGACCAAGTGGGGATTAGGTCAGGCAAATACAATTTATTATTTTTAATCCATTTGATGATCTTGGTAATTTGTCCGGATCATAATCAATCAATCAGATCTGGTCCTCAGCGTTTCGCGTCCGGTCTGTTGCAGTTTCCCTAGACATTACGTCCAGCCTCATGGCCAGACCGGTTACAGTCCGTAAAAGTTCACCGATCTGACCCCCGATAGAGCCCACTCTACCCTGCGTATCCGCAGTCCGGACTGCGTTGTTACGGTTCAGTTCCTCAATTCCTATCACTTTCTGATCTAATTCCTTCAAACGGTCACACACAACCCCGAAGCATTCTTTAATTTCCACAGACAGCGGCTGGGTGAATTTGCTTGCAGCTGTTTTACCAATCTTCCGATAGGTCAGGGCAATCCCAAAGCCAAAGAATAGGAACCCCGCCATCAATAATCCAATCATGTATAAATCTTCCGCATCCTCCACGGACAGAGCCTCCAGGCACAGGACTTGCCAGTTGTTCCATGCGTCCCTCACGTACCCTGCAGCAAAGGTCCCGTCCGGGCAGGTGGGTTCTCCCGGGGCACCCTTCCTTAGTGAGAAAATCTTGTCGATCGCGCTGATTGACCAGTTAATCAATTCCATTTCAGTATTTTCAGGAGTCCAGCAAAGCAGCAGTCAGAGAGAAAGAGAAGAGACGAAACACTAGACAAAACAAAACAGCGCTAGAGCACAGCGGGAGCAGAGAGAAAACACGTCTGCACGGATAGAAGGACAGATCAGGACACTGCTGGTGGACTGAAGAAGGCTTCCTTTCCTTTGGACACCTGTTTCTGGAATGGTCAGGTGAAAAACACTGGAAACAAAGCCTGTTTTCTTTACAGTGAGTAAAAGCAGAATGTGAAGTGTCCTTGCACACTAAGCATGGTGAATCGTTCAAGCCTGGAATCCTAGACAGGTTGGTTCTCTTCCTGTTCACCTTGTTTGCTTGTGCACTTCCACTATTATTCATCAAAACTCTCTCCAGCATATCGATCACTTTTTCCAGAGCCATATTTTCTGACTGTTTTGACTGGAGAGAATCATGTTCCGTTTTCACTGGATTTTGGCTAGGAGTCACACGCATCTCATTCACAGCAAGCTTTTTTTCACATTCAATTGGTCTATTTCCTTTTCCTGTGGCTCTGAGACATTTCTCTGAATGATACTCGTTCAGGATCTCTTGTACTTCATAAGCTGTCCATTTGTCAATGGTTTTGAACGAAAACGTTAGCGCTAGATCTGAATTTGGACAATTCCTAATGAACATGCGTGTGACTTCAATCAGTTGGTTGTTCAGCACTTTACCCTGTTGTTTTAGACACTCAGCTGTGATGTCAGCAGTATGGTTCAGGCGCAACCAGTAATCAAAGGGATCCTCCTGAGGTTCTGGAAGAGTAGTGTAGAAATCTTGCAATGGTATTGGAGAATACTGTTGGCAACTGAAATGCTTCCGTAATAGAGTGTAAATCTCATCAGGATTTGTTCTGATATCCAAACCACTAGACAGCATCCCCACTTTAACAACATCTTTTGCTTTGCCTCTCAAATGGATTAAAATTTCTTCACCCTGCTCTTCAGTAGGCAGAAAACCCTTTCTTATTAAGTTTTTCATGAGCTCCACCCACTCATCAAGTGTAACAGTGTCTGAAGTGTCGCCTCTGAAAATTGGAGGTTCTTTAACTTCTCTTTGACGCACTACTTGAACCTGTGATGTACTTGATGTTACGCTGTGCTCAGGCATGTATCTACTATCATGACTTGTTTGAGAATGCGTGAGCGTAGCTTCAGTTTGACTGCGCAAATTCAAGTGTGCAAGAATACTGTCTGCCAGCTGCAGGCCTACTTGTTGCACTATGTTACCCATCTGACTCATTACGTCACTGGTAAAGGCTGGAGTCGATGTGCTAATAGGCTGCGTAGTTTCGGAACTGCAATGACCCACATGAATAGGGCTCTCATTAGCATTTGGTGTGGGAATTGGATTTGCTTCTAACCCTGTACCATTGTTAACACCACACATAGTGACTGTAGTAGGACTAGAACTAATGTCTGGAAATGGAATTGGTGTTGCTAATAGACCTCTCCCTCGCCCAACATACTGAGAATAAGTGAACCTTGGCTTTTCCATAATCAAGTAATAAAGAAAAAAATAAAAGTTTACACTTCGGGTCAAATGTATTACCTGAATGTAATAATAGCAATATTAAGTCACTTCAGAGGGTCTTATTCAAAAGTCTTTTCCCAAAAGTCCTGGAATAAATTTAGAGCTTAGCTGAAGGTCCTGTGCAGAGAAGAGTGATGGCCCGCCGGTGCGATGTTTGGATGATCATCGACCACCTTGACTGAAGTCCTGAATCACGGCACCAATGTGACCTTTGCTTTTCTCGGGCCCAAGTCGCCACACTCCTCAACAGGACACACACTCAGGACGTGGATGATTTAATTATTTATTTGTCTGTACACAGAGCAATGAATACAGTGAGGAGACAGACACAGATGTAGCTCCATCCACAGCGTTTTTCTCTAGCTCTGCTGCTGATTGCTTAAACTCAGTAAATATAACTCATTAATTAAACAATAGAATACATTCTTAAACACAATATAACAAAAAAATTGATTACCTGCACACAGAGCAATGAATACAGTGAGGAGACAGACACAGATGTAGCTCCATCTATTAAAAATATAGTTCACTTAATTAGCACATGGAAAGATTTGGGAGCACACGGAAACAGAAATAAAACCACAAAACACTCACAAATTTGAACAGAAAACACTCCCTAAAACACAATCAATATCTATGGTAAACAATTCTTTCCACATAACATCTAACACGTGTGACAACATTTATATTTTCAACTTTTACAGTGGAGCTACAACATACACACACTCACCCACAGCGTTTCTCTCTAGCTCTGCTGCAGATTGCTCAAACTCAGTGGGGGAAACAGCGCAACCCATGCAACCAATGAACAGTACTGTCCCATTAATGCAGGATTTAACTTGCATATATTTTGAGGGCTCTTTATCTCGTTACACAATAACCGACAATGAACAGAACGAAACGGAGGAGCTTAAATATACAGAGATGATTGACAAATGATGCACCGGAGGTGGAACCGATGTGACAGGACAGAGGTGACACCGAGGGGAAGGAGGAACCCTCTGCAGTTGTAGGGCTGGAGGGACAGAGTGAAGCGGACGGCCTGCATTTCCATGGCGGAAGTGGTGTGACAACTGACCAAGACGTCAGATAAATGACGCACAGCTGTGATCTCGAGGTATGCTGGTTCCAGGTGGTACAAATAGGAGCTCTCACAAAATTCCTACCTTACAAGCTCTATGAGGATGTGGATGCTTTTTACAAGTTGAAGTCTCATAATTACAGTAATTTTAACTTGACGTTAATGCACCTCATGTTTAGCCTGTGTCCGAAAACTTAGGCAGCTGACTCGCTGCCATATCAGGCAATGACTTATTAGGCAGCTTTTTCATACGAAGGTACCTCATGAAACTGATATCAGACAGGCTTCTGATGCAGCATAAAGGTTTAATCTATAACAAAAGAGAAAGCTTTGGTGACGACATGAATATAATTACTCCAATACTAATTTCTTCATCAAAAGTTTAATAAAAATATAAATTGACCAAAATGTACTTTTTACACAAACTACCAATCAAAAACAAATATATATATATATATATATATTTCAAAAATCCATCAGATGAAGGCATCTCAGGAGACAGGATGTGGCATGATCATGGGATTCAGATGTGCGTTGTTACCTTCCTATCTCCATATATCCTGCCTGCAGAGGAAGCATTTTTCAGTTCAGACACAACCAGAGTATGTTCACAGTTAACACACAAGACATCCTCAACAGAGAGACAAATTGACAAGTCACCATGGAAATGGACACCAAGCAAAAAGCTTATTTCTTCTTGTCACAGATGTGTGCAGGCAGGAAAAAATCTGAGGCATCAGAAGATCCAAACTCAAATTTAAATTTTTACCACAGGAACATGCAGACAGGCCACAGGAACACACACTTAGGATAACAGTGACCAGACAAAGACTGAGTGAACAAGAGGAACTTAAACATTTCACTGCTGGTTGTATATTCTGTATATAACTGTGTATGTGACAAATAAAACTCTCTTGAATCTCTCTTGAAATAGCAGACAGAAACAAGATAATTAACTAAGCACAGCTGAACATAACTTAACTAACGATGGTAACCAAGGAAACAGACAAGTGGCGGGAAACATAGACAACGGAACGTGACAGAATCAAAAACACAACAGAAAGACCAGACAGACATGTGACACTTCTTTTGTTTAATTGCAATTTTGGAAGAGAGAATTTCTCTTTACTCTTTATTTGGGATGCTTCTCATTTCTAAATTGTGCATCCTTGCTTCCTTTGCTCGCATCTCAGCTCCACCCCAGGATACAAAGAAAGGATGCGAGGAAAGAAAATGAAGACAGATGAATCAAATTAAAACCAAAACACTCTTTTTCAGTTTTTGCAAACAAAGTGCTGCACAACAGAGGTTTACTGTTAAAAAATAAAGCCTGGAAAAAAATGAGTGTGATTTATTCCTTTCAAAATAGTTTTAATAATTATTGTATTATTATTATTACAAACCCGATTCCAAAAAAGTTGGGACACTGTACAAATTGTGACTAAAAAGGAATGCAATAATTTACAAATCTCATAAACTTATATTTTATTCACAATAGAATATAGATAACATGTCAAATGTTGAAAGTGAGACATTTTGAAATGTCATGCCAAATATTGTCTCATTTTGGATTTCATGAGAGCTACACATTCCAAAAAAGTTGGGACAGGTAGCAATAAGAGGCCGGAAAAGTTAAATGTACATATAAAGGAACAGCTGGAAGACCAATTTGCAACTTATTAGGTCAATTGGCAACATGATTGGGTATAAAAAGAGCCTCTCAGAGTGGCAGTGTCTCTCAGAAGTCAAGATGGGCAGAGGATCACCAATTCCCCCAATGCTGCGGCCAAAAATACTGGAGCAATATCAGAAAGGAGTTTCTCAGAGAAAAACTGCAAAGAGTTTGAAGTTATCATCATCTACAGTGCATAATATCATCCAAAGATTCAGAGAATCTGGAACAATCTCTGCGTAAGGGTCAAGGCCGGAAAACCATACTGGATGCCCGTGATCTTCGGGCCCTTAGACGGCACTGCATCACATACAGGAATGCTACTGTAATGGAAATCACATGGGCTCAGGAATACTTCCAGAAAGCATTGACGGTGAACACAATCCCCCGTGCCATTCGCCGTTGACGGCTAAAACTCTATAGGTCAAAAAAGAAGCCATATCTAAACATGATCCAGAAGTGCAGGCGTTTTCTCTGGGCCAAGGCTCATTTAAAATGGACTGTGGCAAAGTGGAAAACTGTTCTGTGGTCAGACCAATCAAAATTTGAAGTTCTATTTGGAAAACTGGACAAGGACAAGGACAACCCAAGTTGTTCTCAGCGCTCAGTTCAGAAGCCTGCATCTCTGATGGGATGGGGTTCATGAGTGCGTGTGGCATGGGCAGCTTACACATCTGGAAAGGCACCATCAATGCTGAAAGGTATATCCAAGTTCTAGAACAACATATGCTCCCATCCAGACGTCGTTTCTTTCAGGGAAGACCTTGCATTTTCCAACATGACAATGCCAGATCACATACTGCATCAATGACAACATCATGGCTGCGTAGAAGAAGGATCCGGGTACTGAAATGGCCAGCCTGCAGTCCAGATCTTTCACCCATAGAAAACATTTGGCGCATCATAAAGAGGAAGACAGTTGAGCAACTAGAAGCCTGTATTAGACAAGAATGGGACAACATTCCTATTCCTAAACTTGAGCAACTTGTCTCCTCAGTCCCCAGACGTTTGCAGACTGTTAGAAAAAGAAGAGGGGATGCCACACAGTGGGAAACATGGCCTTGTCCCAACTTTTTTGAGATGTGTTGATGCCATGAAATTTAAAATCAACTTATTTTTCCCTTAAAATTATACATTTTCTCAGTTTAAACATTTGATATGTCAGACTAAGAGCAGTTCACAAACCCAATATGAGTCAAATTAAAACCAGGACCAAGATGTCGCCCGGCATGGCGCAGCTGGGGCCCCACCCTGGAGCCAGGCCCGGGGTTGGGGCTCGTATGCGAGCGCCTGGTGGCCGGGCCTACCCCCATGGGGCCCGGCCAGGCTCAGTCCGAATGAACGACGTGGGGCCACTCTCCCATGGGCTCACCACCTGCAGGAGGGATGATATGGGGCCGGTGCATAGTGGATCGAGCGACAGTCGAAGGCTAGGTCCCCGACGACCCGATCTCTGGACACGGAAACTGGCTTTAGGGATGTGGAATGTCACCTCGCTGGCGGGGAAGGAGTCTGAGCTTGTGCGGGAAGTTGAGAGGTACCGGCTAGAGATAGTTGGGCTCACTTCCACGCACAGCTTGGTCTCTGGAACCACACTTCTTGAGAGAGGCTGGACTTTCTACCACTCAGGAGTTGCCCATGGTGAGAGGCAGCGGCCTGGACTGAGTTTGCTTATAGCCCCCCAGCTAAGCTGCCATGTGTTGGAGTTCAACCCGGTGAATGAGAGGGTCGCTTCCCTGCGCCTTCGGGTAGGGGATAGGTCTCTCACTGTCATATGTGCCCAGGGGCTGAACGGCAGTGCGGAGTACCCGGCCCTAATGGGGTCTCTGGGAGGGGTGCTGGAAAGTACTCCAACTGGAGATTCCATCGTTCTACTGGGGGACTTCAATGCACATGTGGGCAGTGACAGTGATACCTGGAGGGCGTGATTGGGAGGAACAGCCCCCCTGATCTGAATCCGTGTGGTGTTCTGTTGTTGGATTTCTGTGCTAGTCATGGCTTGTCCATAACAAACACCATGTTCAAGCATAAGGGTGTCCATCAGTGCACGTGGCACCAGGAGACCCTAGACCGGAGGTCGATGATTGACTTTGTGGTCGTCTCATCTGACCTCCGGCCGTATGTCTTGGACACTCGGGTGAAGAGAGGGGCGGAGCTGTCAACTGATCACCACCTGGTGGGGAGTTGGATCTGATGGCGGGAGAGGAAGCTAGACAGACTCGGGAGACCCAAATGTACTGTGAGGGTCTGTTGGGAACGTTTGGCCGACCCCCCTGTCAGAGAGATCTTCAACTGCTCGGAGCTGTGGCCGTAAGGTCTCCGGTGCCTGTTGAGCCAGAAATCCCCGAACCCGGTGGTGCACACCGGAAGTAAGGGATGCCGTCAAGCAGAAGAAGGAGTCCTATCGGGCCTGGTTGGCTTGTGGGACTCCTGAGGCAGCTGACGGTTACAGGCAGACCAAGCGGACTGCAGCCCAGGTAGTTGTGGAGGCAGAAAATCGGGCCTGGGAGGAGTTCAGTGAGATCATGGAGAAAGACTATCGGTTGGCCTCGAAGAGATTCTGGCAAACTGTTCGCCGCCTCAGGAGGGGGAAGCAGTGCCCTACCAACACTGTTTGTGGACATGGGCAGTGGAGATGGGCAGCTTTTGACCTCAACTGGAGATATCATCGGATGGTGGAAGGAATACTTCGAGGATCTCCTCAATCCCACCAACACGTCTTCCATTGAGGAAGCAGTGGCTGAGGGCTCAGAGGTGGATTCATCCATCACCCGGGCTGAAGTCATCGAGTGTTGTTAAAAAGCTTCTCGGTGGCAAGGCACGGGGGGTCGATGAGATCTGCCCTGAGTACCTAAAGTCTCTGGATGTTGTGGGGCTGTCTTGGCTGACACGCCTCTGCAACATCGTGTAGCGGTTGGGGACAGTGCCTCTGGACTGGCAGACCTGGGTGGTGGTCCCTCTTTTCAAGAAGGGGGACCGGAGAGTGTGTTCCAACTACAGCGGGATCACATTTCTCAGCCTCCCCGGGAAAGTCTATGCCAGGGTACTGGAGAGGAGAATTCGGCCGATAGTGGAACCTCGGATTCAGGAGGAACAGTGTGGTTTTCGTCCCGGTCGTGGAACACTGGACCAGCTCTATACCCTTTCCAGGGTGCTGGAGGGTTCAGGGGAGTTTGCCCAACCAATCCACATGTGTTTTATGGATTTGGAGAAGGCATTCGACTGTGTCCCTCATGGCATCCTGTGGAGGGTGCTCTGGGAGTAGGGTAGAGTAGGTGGGGGACCGAGGAGGCTGCCGGTTCCAGGTGTATGGGCAAATTACGGGAGTGATGACGGGAATTGCAATCAAAATCAAAATCAAATCAAATCACCTTTATTTATATAGCGCTTTTAACAAGTCCAATTGTTTCAAAGCAGCTTCACATTGTTAACAGGAAAATAATGCAACAGAATTTGTACAGCCGTTCTGGTGAAACGGTGATGTTATCCGGCTAATTTCAAGTATCATTTAGTGTCAATGCGGGCAGATCGGTAATATAGATGAAATTTAGGTGTCCCCAACTGAGCAAGCCAAAAGCCAGAGGCAACGGTGGCAAGGAACCAAAACTCCTTCAGGGTCAGAATGGAGAAAAAAACCTTGGGAGAAACCAGGCTCAGTCGGGGTGCCAGTTCTCCTCTGGCCGACGAACAAACAGTGTATGATTATAATTCTGGCAACATTGCAGGTCTTAAGTCATATTAGGTAAATAGATATTCGTAAGATTATTCAAAAGATTGGAGTAAATCACGCTGAAGACGGGTTTAATGAGGATGTCGTGTCGATGCAGCATTTACGGGGGGAGTTTATTTGACATGTTCTCTGCAGACATTTCAGGGATGCGTTGGTCATGTCCAGGCGCTGGTCCACCATCTGATCTGGATATGACCCGGATCCGGCTGACTGCAGTAAACCTCGGGATAAACAGAGAGACTAACATTAGCGTAGATGCCATTCTTCTTATGATGTAACGAGTACATCAGGTGTTATGGGAAGTGTTCCCGGTTCCGGCTGACCTACTTAATGCAGCCTAACAATCATTTACTGATTTGAATAATAGAAATTGATAATGTTTTATGTAAGCCATAGTAAAGAGATGCGTTTTTAGTCTAGATTTAAACTGACAGAGTGTGTCTGCTTCCCGAACAATGCTAGGAAGACTGTTCCAGAGTTTAGGCGCTAAATAGGAAAAGGATCGACCGCCTGCAGTTGATTTTGATATTCTAGGTATTATCAACTGGCCAGAGTTTTGAGACCGCAATAGACGTGATGGAGTATAATGCGTTAAGAGCTCGCTCAAGTACTGGGAGCTAAACCATTTAGTGCTTTGTAAGTAATAAGCAAGATTTTAAAATTTATACGATGTTTAATAGGGAGCCAGTGCAGTGTTGACAGAACCGGGCTAATATGGCCATACTTCCTTGTTCTAGTAAGAGCTTGAGCTGCTGCGTTTTGGACCAGCTGGAGTTTGTTTATTAAGCGAGCAGGGCAACCACCCAGTAAAGCATTACAGTAATCTAGCCTTGAGGTCATGAACGCATGAATTAACTGTTCAGCATTTTGCATCGAAAGGATGTGCCGTAATTTAGATATATTTTTAAGATGGTAGAATGCAGTTTTACAGACGTTAGAAACGTGGCTTTCAAATGAAAGATTGGTATCAAAGAGCACACCCAGGTTCCTCACTGACGACGAGGACTTGACGGAGCAGCCATCGAGTGTTAGACAGTATTCTAGGTTACTACTTGCAGAGTTTTTTTGTCCAATAATTAAAAATTAATTTTTTGCTGAATTAAGTTGCAGGAAATTACTAGACATCCAATGTTTTATATCAGCTATGCATTCCGTTAATCTTGTGAATTGGTAAATTTCGTCAGGGCGTGAAGAAATATAGAGCTGAGTATCATCAGCATAACAGTGAAAACTAATGCCATGCTTCCTAATGATATCTCCCAATGGTAGCATGTACAGGGTGAAGAGCAACGGTCCTAGCACTGAGCCCTGCGGTACTCCATACTGAACTTGTGATCGGTGTGACCTCTCTTCATTTACTGCTACAAACTGATAATGGTCAGATAAGTATGATTTAAGCCATGCCAATGCAGTTCCACTAATGCCAACATAATTTTCGAGTCTATTCAAAAGAATGTTGTAGTCGATAGTATCGAATGCAGCGCTAAGATCGAGTAACACTAATAGAGAGATACAACCACGATCGGATGATAAGAGTAAATCATTTGTAACTCTGATGAGAGCAGTCTCAGTACTATGATACGGTCTAAATCCTGACTGGAAATCCTCACAGATACCATTTCTTTCTAAAAAGGAACATAATTGTGAAGACACTGCCTTTTCCAGTATTTTTGACAGGAAGGGTAGATTTGAGATCGGCCTATAATTGACTAATTCTGTAGGATCAAGTTGAGGTTTTTTAATAAGTGGTTTGATAATAGCCAACTTAAAAGTTTTCGGTACATATCCTAATGACAAAGATGAGTTAATGATATTAAGAAGAGGATCTATGACCTCTGGTAGCATCTCTTTTAATGGCCTAGTCGGTATAGGGTCGAGCATACATGTTGTTGATTTAGATGATTTAACGAGTTTAGCCAATTCTTCCTCTCCTATAGCAGTGAATGAATGTAATTTTTTCTCAGTGACACTACAATGCTCTGTCTGATGTGACACTGTAGTAGACGGCTGCATGGTTATAATTTTCTTCCTAATATTATCGATCTTACACGTAAAGAAGTTCATAAAGTCATTACTGCTGTGCTGTTTACAACCATGAGAAGTAGAAGCTTTATTTTTGGTTAACTTAGCTACTGTATCAAATAAATACCTAGGGTTGGATATTACATGGATATTAAAGTCACCAACAATTAGTACTTTATCTGCAGGCAGTACTAACTCGGATAGAAAGTCAGCAAATTCTTTGATAAAGTCTGTATTGTGCCCTGGTGGCCTGTATACAGTAGCCAGCACAAATGTCAAACGGGATTTATCAATTACACTACATAATGCTTCATAAAGCACCAAAACTTCAAAAGAATTATATTTGAAGCTAGACTTCTGAGTAATACTGAAGATATTATTATAAATTACAGCAACCCCTCCCCCTTTACCTTTCAGACGCATCTCGTTTTCATCTCGTGTTTATAACAATAATCTTGTGGGGTGGACTCATTTAAAGTTATGTAGTTATCAGGTTTTAGCCAGGTTTCTGTCAAACACAGCACATCTAGATTATTATCTGTAATTATATCATTAACAATAAGTGCTTTTGGGGAAAGGGATCGAATATTCAGCAACCCGAGCTTTATCATTTGATCATCTGTATTATATCTGTTGTTTATTTGTTGGACATTGTAAGGACCGGTTTTACTGCTAAGACAAAAGCTGAGATCCAACACCCTGCATTAAAACAATAAAACTCAATCTGAAGAGAAGATCTCACAGAGAAACTGTAGGACACCGCCCTGACCAAAACCCTCTCCCCTCTCTACCTCCTTTCCCCTTCCCCTGATTCAAGTCCCAGAATGCAGATATACTACATATGATTTATCTTGTGAATCTATTGTTTTATCCCTTTCATGTCTGGTGTCTTTTAAAGGTCATAGTGCGATTGGTAAAATGGTCTCAACATCACTGAAGTCACTGATAGGGTTAGAAAGATTGAAACATATGAGACTTGTGTTCTCTTTTTGAGTGGTCTCTCCAAAGATATCTGATCTTCTTCCCCCAAACTAGGTGTTTGTGTTGCAGATATTTACAACCCTTTGTCCTGGTCTGGGTATTTAAGGAAGGGTAGCAGGGCTGCCATTTGGGAACATTCTGTAGACAGAAGCCCCCATGCAGTGTTGTGTCAGTGTCATAAGAGACACGCACACACACTGTATGTATTGTGCCAGATATGACTCTTTGAAACTATTTTCATATTACTTAATTGTATTTTATGCTGAAAGTTGTGTACCATGGATTCATGTTTAATTATGTTCTTTAAGTTCTGTCTGGCCAAAATAAATGTTAATCTTGATTTATTCTGTATTTTTCATAAATCATTACTCAAGTAGTGTCGCATGAGGAGTTTGTAGGAGTTTCCGTAAATCTTTCTGTCAGGGCAGATTCATACCGAGGACCCCATGACCGGAGCATGGCGCTAAGCATGAGGGGCAATCTGATTTCTGACTGTCACTGTTATTATCAAGTTACAGCTCTCGTGACTATTGCTAAAATTACACTTTCTGTTATGAGTAAGCATTTGCGACTCACTTAAAGGTAAAATAGTTCACTCTGTAATCCTCTGTAATATCAGAACTGACTAATTTGCGTCCGTGAGGTAATGTAATTATAATCGCGAGCATTATCCTCTGAGCGACTCCGGGTCCCATGGAGGAACGAGTATTTGAAATTAAGAGATACTAAGAGAAATCAAAGATCTAAATTAAATCACAACTAAACTTATGATCAGCTGTTAAGTTACAAATGTAACAAATGTAACAAAGTTACAAAGAATTGGAGTAAGATCAAATTATTCATGGAGTCAGATTTAAAATTCGATGGTCATAAATTAAGTGAATCCAACAGAAGTGCTGAGAAGGCGAACACGCAGAAGTCCTTCGACCAGGCCGTTAGATTCCGTCCTTGGGCTAACGGATGGACCTTACAACATCAATTAAGTTTTTACTGTTGAATGGTCTTGATGTTTTTTTGTATTTACTAATTCAGGGAACAGACACAGTCTCTATGTGATAATATCTAGGTGAAAGAGTCTCTATGTGTTGGGATTTATCTGACTTCTGTAACGGGAGACAGCTAGCAGACGGTCGGGTAAGCCAGTCCGTCTGCTTCCTGACCTGGGCCCCAGTTAGTCAAGGTTTAGCTTTAAGACTATATGCCAAATTACTAGAGAGCAGAGCAGCACCACTCCAAGAAGGATGGATGCCGTCCCTCTTCAACAGGTCAGGTCTGCCCCAAAAGCTTTTCCAATTGTCTATGAACCCTATGTTATTTTGCGGACACCACTTAGACAACCAGCCATTGAGTGATGATAGTCTGCTAAGTATCTCATCACTCCTTTTAACAGGGAGCGGACCAGAACAAAAATCTGTATCTGCCATCGTACTTGTGAGTTCACACACCTCTTTAATGTTAATTTTGGTGATCTCCGACTGGCGAAGTCGAACATCGTTAGTGCCGACGTGAATAATAATCTTAGAGAATTTACGATTAGCTTTAGCCAGCACTTTTAAATTTGCTTTGATGTCAGGCGCTCTGGCTCCCGGTAAACATGTGACTATGGTGGCTGGTGTCTCTCTTTTCACGTTCCGTGTAATAGAATCACCAATAACTAGGGCACTTTTAACAGGATTCTCAGTGGGTGCGTCACTGAGTGGGGAGAACCTGTTTGATGTTCTAATCGGAACGGAAGAGTGGTTTTTTGATCCGCGACTATGCCGTCTGACCGTCACCCAAGTGCCCTGCTGCACAGGCTCTACAGCCGAAAACCGAACAATGTATAGAGTTCACTAAGCTAGTCGCATCCAAAGCAGTGTCTAAAGCTGTTACATTCTCACTACTCTCAAATAAAGTCTGGATGTGTGTCTCTAATTCTGAAATCTTCTCCGTCAGCCTGACTATCTCCTTACATTTATCACATGTGAAGCCCTGCTCGCCAACAGAGACAGATACACTAAACATGAAACATGCGGTGCAAGTGACAATGACTGGAGAAGAAGACATGGCTTACCGTATTTGTTGATTAATCCAACTTACCAAAGTTGTTTGATGGAGTCTATTTACTAATCCAACTCACCACAGTTGTTTAGTGAACTCAGAAAACAGGAAACCCGGGTGCAGAGATGGCAAGCTAACAGGCTAGCAAAAAGCTAACGTGTTATAGTGATTTAGATTAAAAGCTAGTGATGTCAGATTTAATGTGGTAGGCAGTGTTAGACAATATATGAAGATGAGTAGGTTATAATTAGCAGTTTAAACAACAGAGATTTATATCAAATAAAAATCACAAAAGATCAGAGCAGAGCAGAACACATGCGAGCACAGCAGCAATAGCAAACAGGGTAGACAGGAGCAATCGAAGACAGGAGCAATCAATCCAAGCAGGAGCCGGAGTCCAATCAGGTGTGGGAGCAAGAAGAACAGAGTGGCAATTGGGGCGCGGGCTGCAGTAGGGGAGTATAAAAGGGCATTATGATTGAGTTCTGGGGGAGTGATTTGTATGGAAGAAGAAGAGAGATTTGGATCTGGGCAAGGAGAAGGACGGGCTGAAGTAGAAAGTGAGAAACTGATGTGAGGTCAGCACCTGGGGTAAGATAAGTGTCGAACTCTAGGCGGATTATGGAACAATTGATGTCCCTGTGAATTGTATGGAATTGTATGACGATTTAAGTTTTTCGTGGAGGACTGAAAAACTTTGAGTGATTTGTGCTTCACAGCTGCTTTCCATCTAATTCAACATCAGCGAGTGGTGGACGAGACCCCAAGCCTTCGCCTTCTCTGTGAATTGTGAAATTTGCAGTGCTTATATATATATATATATATATATATATATATATATATATATATATATATATATATATATATATATATATATATATATATATATATATATATATATATTTCACGTGTGATTACTTATGTGGGTTGCAGTGAAACACGAGTGTGGGATTGAATCGTGGAAGGCATTGATGGTTCTAGCAAAAATACTCACCTCTCTCTCTTTGTTTGAACCCAGTTGCAGGAAACGTTAAAGTCCAGTGAAGAGCCTGCTAAAACTGTGAAGTATACGTATCCTCCTCTCTGTCAGAGTCCAGTGCAGAGCCTGCTAAAGCTGTGAAGTATACGTACCCTCCTCTCTGTCTGAGTCCAGTGAAGAGCCTGCGCAATCTGTAAAGTATACGTACCCTCCTCTCCGTCTGAGTCCAGTGCAGAGCCTGCTCAAACTGTGAAGTATACGTACCCTCCTCTCCGTCTGAGTCCAGTGCAGAGCCTGCTCAAGCTGTGAAGTATACATACCCTCCTCTCCGTCTGAGTCCAGTGCAGAGCCTGCTGAAGCTGTGAAGTATCACTGCCCTCCTCTCCGTCTGAGTCCAGTGCAGAGCCTGCTGAAGCTGTGAAGTATACGTACCCTCCTCTCCGTCTGAGTCCAGTGCAGAGCCTGCTAAAGCTGTGAAGTATAATGCACCCTCCTCTCCGTCTGAGTCCAATGCAGAGCCTGCTCAAGCTGTGAAGTATACGTACCCTCCTCTCCGTCTGAGTTCAGTGCAGAGCCTGCTAAAGCTGTGAAGTATACGTACCCTCCTCTCTGTCAGAGTCCAGTGAAGAGCTTGTTAACACTGCAAAGTATACGTACCCTCCTCTCCGTCTGAGTCCAGTGTAGAGCCTGCTAAAGCTGTGGAGAACACGCTAAAGCTGTGAAGCATATTCACTCCTTCCTCCATTCCGATCCTGTTGAAGAGAACGTTTAAGCCACTACAGTAATTGTTTTAAAGAGATGTTTTTAAGTAAATAAAGAGATTTTTACACTTACCTTTTTGTTGTCCTGCCTGCTGTGTCCTATGGTGCAGCTCCTCATGGTGGTGCGCAAGTCAGGGGTGATGGCTGGTCATTTAAGTACCCACCCCGACCTGTGACAGACACAAACTGTTTTTCTTTTGTACTGAAGAATTTTGTCATGAAGTCCAAGGAATTGTCTGTAGACCTCCAAGACCGGATTGTATTGAGGCACAGACCTGGGAAGAGTACAGAAACATTTCTGCAGCATTGAAGGTCCCAATGCGCACAGTGGCCTCCATCATCCGTAAATGGTAGAAGTTTGGAACCAGCTCTTCCTACAGCTGGCCGCCTGGCCAAACTGAGCGATCGGGGCAGAAGGGACGGTGACAGGGTAGTCAGGGAGGTGACCAAGAACCTGATGGTCACTCTGACAGAGCTCCAGCATTTCTCTGTGGAAAGTGGAGAACCTTCCAGAAGAACAACCATCTCAGCAGCACTCCACCAATCAGGCCTGTATGGTAGAGTGGCCAGATAGCACATGACAGCCGACCTGGAGTTTGCCAAAAGGCACCTGACGGCTCTCAGACCATGAGAAACAAAATTCTCTAGTCTGATGAAATAAAGATTGAACTCTTTGGCAAGCGTCATGTCTGGAGGAAACCAGGCATCGCTCATCACCTGGCCAATACCATCCCTACAGTGAAGCATGGTGGTGGCAACATCATGTTGTGGGGATGTTTTTCAGTGGCAGGAACTGGGAGACTAGTCAGGATCGAAGGAAAGGTGAATGCAGCAATGTACATCCTTGAGAGCTCTGGACCTCAGACTGGGGTGAAGGTTCATCTTACAACCGGACAATGACCCCAAGCACACAGCCAAGATAACAAAGGAGTGGCTACGGGACAGCTCTGTGAAATGTCCTTTAGTGGCCCAGCCAGAGACCAGACTTGAACTCAATTGAACATCTCTGGAGAGATCTGAAAATGGCTGTGCACCAAGCTTGTAGCATCATACTCAAAAAGACTTGAGGCTGTGATTGGTGCCAAAGGTGCTTCAGCAAAGTATTGAGCAAAGGCTGTGAATACTAATGTACATGTGATTTTATTTATTTATTTTTTTATATATAAATTTGCAAATACTTCAAACAAACTTCTTTCACATTGTCATTATGGGGTATTGTTTATAGAATTAAGGAAAAAAATAATAATTGGAATAAGGCTGTAACATAACAAAATGTGGAAAAAGTGAAACGCTTTGAAAACTTTCTGGATGCATTGTATTATCAGTGTATTTTATGTGCACACAGTGATGCAGCTGGTCAGAATGCTCTCGATGGTGCCTCTGTAGAAGGTACGCATGATTGGGGCTGGGGCTCCGGCTCTTCTCAGCTTACGGAGAAAGTAGAGTCGCTGCTGTGCTTTCTTGGTCAGTGCTGTGGTGTTGGCGGTCCAGGAGAGGTCTTCTGTGATATGTACACCCAGAAATTTGGTGCTCCTCACCCTTTCCACGGTCGCACCGTTGATGGTCAGAGGAGCGTGCTGGGTGCGCATTCTCCTGAAGTCAACAACAATCTCCTTCGTCTTCTCCACGTTCAGAGAGAGATTGTTGTCGCCACACCACCTGGCCAGGCGGCTCACCTCGCTCCTGAAGTTTGTCTCATCATTGTTGCTAATGAGACCAACTACAGTCGTGTCGTCCGCAAACTTGATGAAGAGATTGCTGTTGTGTATGGGTGTACAGTCATGTGTTAGCAGAGTGAAAAGGAGGGGGCTCAACACACATCCCTGAGGGGCTCCAGTGTTCATGATGATGGAGCTAGATGAGTTACTGCCGACCCGAACTGCTTGAGGTCTTCCCGTCAGGAAGTCCAGCAACCAGTTGCACATCGATGTGCTGAGTCCCAGCTGTGACAGTTTTTGAGTGAGCTGTAGAGGGATGATTGTATTGAATGCTGAACTAAAGTCTATGAACAGCATTCTGACATAAGTGTCTTTATTTTCCAGGTGTGTGAGTGCTGAATGGACGGTAGTGGCGATGGCGTCATCGGTCGAGCATTTAGACCGATATGCAAATTGGTAGGGGTCCAGGGAGGGGGAGGACAGACTTAATGTGGTGCATGACTAGCCGCTCAAAGCACTTCATAAGGATGGGGGTAAGTGTGACTGGACGGTAGTCGTTGAAGCAGGATGGAGATGATTTCTTCGGGACTGGAATGATGGTGGTTGCTTTGAAGCATGTGGGGACGACAGCTTGACTCAGTGAGATGTTGAAGATGTCTGTGAAGACATCAGTGAGTTCCTCTGCACAGTCTCTCAATACACATCCAGGAATGTTGTCAGGACCTGGGGCTTTGCGTGCGTTGACCCTGCTGAGGGATCTTCTCACACTGTCCCTGGGCAGTGACAACATCTGGTCATCGGGAGGAGGTGGTGACTTCTGTGCAGTGGTGCTGTTGTGTGCTTCAAAGCGAGCAAAGAAAGTGTTCAGCTCATTCAGCAGGGGGGTGGAGCTGTCACATGTCCATGCAGGGGGCTTATAGTCTGTGATGGTCTGAATCCCTTGCCACAAGCTCCTTGTGTCTCTGCTGTCTGCTACCCTCCTGGACTACTGTCTCTTAGCCTTCCTGATGCCGCGTGACAGGTTGGCCCTTGCTGTCCTCAGGCCCACCTCATCTCCAGCTCTGAAGGCAGCATTACGCGTCTTCAGAAGTCTGTAGACATTCCCAGTCAGCCACGGTTTTTGGTTGGGCCAGACGGTGATGGTCTTTGTGACTGTTACATCCTCAATGCACTTGGTGATATAAGAAGTAACAGTCTCAGAGTACTCCTGGAGGTCTGTGGTGTTGTGGTAGGTTGCAGCCTGTTTAAACATGTCCCAGTCAGTGGTGTCGAAGCAGTCTTGAAGAGCCTCTGATGACCCTTCAGGCCAGACTTGAATCTGCTTCTGGACTGGTTTGGTGGCTTTCACAAGTGGTCTGTATGCTGGCATTAACATAACAGTGATGTGATCTGAAGCACCAAGGTGGGGAAGGGGAAGGGTTTTGTAAGCTCCTCTCTGTGTAGTGTACACAAAGTCCAGAGTGTTGTTTCTACGTGTTGGGAAGTCAATGTGCTGATTAATTTTTGGAAGCACACTCTTTAAGTCTGCATGGTTGAAATCACCAGCCAAGATGAGAAAAGCATCTGGGTGGGCTGTCTGCTGATCACTGATGTGTTTATAAAGATTATTCAGTGCCTCACTCCTGTTGTTGTTGGAGCTGGGGGGGATGTATACAGCAACGAGTATAATAGCTGAATATTCCCGCAGTAGATAAAACGGCCGACATTTCATAATCATAAACTCCACCAGGGGTGAGCAGTGTTTGCAGACCACAACAGCATCGCGGCACCACGCATCATTGGTGTAAACACAGAGTCCGCCGCCGCGGGTCTTACCTCCCTCGACGGGCACTCTGTCCGCCCGATGGCATGTGCGCCGATCGAGCAGAATGGCGCGGCCCGGAACGCTGTTGTTGAGCCATGTTTCCGTGAACACAAAAACACAACAGTCTCTTACAGTCTTCCGGGTAGAGCAAAGAAGATGAAGATCATCCAGTTTATTGTCCAATGAGCGTACGTTAGCGAGAATGATGGTGGGGATAGCCGGCTTGTGTGGTTTAGCCGCTAGCCTGACACGGATACCTCCGCGCTTCCCCCTCTTCTGTGTCCTCTCACCCGTTTGTGGCGCTCCACTGTGAGAGGTGCAGTAGTGGGGGACGGTGATGGGGTAGGCGCCCGGAGAAGGCCATGATCCCGCAGATCTTGAGCGAGCGCCGAGCTTGGATTGAAGACTGTAGTTTTTCCAACCTCGAGCAGAAACTCACGTCTCTGGAGCTGAGTTTGCAGATGAACGGACGCGACAAGGATGTACAAAAACACTGTGATTTACACAACGAAAAACACAAAAACACCGGTCCGTCGGGAGAGAGAGAAGCCGCTGCGTGTGTACGCGCCACCATCTTATATTGTTCTGGTTCAACAGCTATGTTAGGATTTCTGTGTTTATATGTGTTTTCTTTTATTTTGTATTTTTGCTTTTCTGATACGTTAACATTTAGAATCTGTGGTAATATTGGATCGATTGGGTTAGGGTTCATTCTTTATGTGGGCATTTTATATGGTGATTTGAATATTATAAATTATACATGATAAAGCCAGCAGCAGATTTTTGCTGCTATCCGCCTTTCCTCTTGGCTTAATATGGAGAAATCTTAAATAAAAGAGGAGTGTCCTGCCAATATCTTATATACATGTGATGACAAACTGATCAAAACAAGAACTAATAGCCCCATGATTATTCATTCAGTTCACACTGAACAGGACCATTTTCTTTCCCCTAAAACACCTTTATGGGGAAACAGATTGCTACCAATGTGTCAAAGCAAAAATTTTAAGATATGGGCAGATAAGAGAATTACTGTCACAGTTTGTCATCTTAGTTGTATTGTGTTAAATTAGATTGACTGACTTTGCTACCGAGAGGTCAGAGGCAAGCAGAAGAGTGATGTTACGAGCAGAGAGGGAAAAAGCGAACATGCATTGTTAAGTGTGTGTGTGTAGAGAATATAAGAAGATAAGGCACTCAAGGACATTTTCCATTTTGGACTTACTGAGAGTTAGGCCCCGTCCACACAAAGCCAGAGCTTTCCCTATCCAATCTTTTTTTCCCCTCGTTTCAAGAAATATCTGCGTACACACGAGAGCACTGAAATCGACACAAAACAATGTAGTATACATGCTAGGCCAGTATGTGGCACTGTAATTCTGCCACAGACATACACTAAAAACAGAGAAGAAGAGTTGTGTCTAGAAGGGGTACAGCAATGGTAGGAAGTGAGGCAAAATCTCACAATAAAATAACAATAAATTAATTTGTACTTACCAAATTGTGTTTTATTAATGCCTACACCTAACCCAACCCTAAACCTACTCTTACAATAATGCAAATACAGTAATTAAATGACGCAATATTGATGTGCGCATGCCCAGTATCCCTTTCTAGTCTTTCCCCATGCAGGACATGGTGTGATGACATCACCGTTTCACAAAATATACAGATTGGCTGTACACACGAAAACTCAAGGGTGTCGTTTTCAGATTTGAAATGAAATGCTGATACGATACAATATTTTTATGTATACAGCTAAACGCGTCTCCGTGTGACTTAGAGACTGAAAATGTTTTACCTTTGCTCTAGAGCCCAGCACTTTTGGTATGTCGCTTTGGGGGAACCAATTGGCCACCATGCCGAATTTGGGGCCCTTGGGACCTTTCTATAAAAAATGCAATTATTTGAATGGGTTTTGCCTTAGTGGTTTCGCGGACACCGGTTTGAAATAACCGATCGACTTAGGGGTGCCTGATTTTTGCTGAAGGCCTTCCCAAACTTTGAGGAACTTGGCTTTTTAATATGTTGTTACAGAAGGCCCCACAAACGAGCATTCGACCCTAGGCCAAATGGGGGCCTGTACATGGACCCATTATTTTAAAAAGGAAAGTGGGATGTCAAGGAAAACGGGGCGCCATTTCCCGTCTCATCATGGCCCCCTGAAGCAGGTGGAAAAGTTTGGTGGCACTATGACCTCATTCAGGGTCGAAAGGTCGAAAAAGGGAACATGAACATCCCAGTTCCAATGTATTCAGTGGCCGCCAAATAGTGGTTTTGCGGACACATTTTTATGCAAATTAAGCACTGAAATTATGTGAAAATTAGTGGGATGTTTTCAGTTAAGTATGCTTAGTACAGTAGAGGGGGTTTAATCAACAAGAATTGATATTACATATGGAGAAGCAGTCCCAGTTCCAATGTGTTCAAGATCATTTCGTTTCGCTATTTGCATCAAGGCAAGTACTGAAGTGATATTTGCTGTTGGGGAGAAAGTCTCTTTGTAATCAACACCCATCACTTGACTATAGCCTTTTTCTACATACTTTTTCTCCACTCACTTGAACTCATAGCTTCCTTGAATGTTTGTGGTTCAGCACACATTCTGTAACAGTAGTCAACATTGGTCAGAATCTGATCTGGTCATCACATTCAACATCAGAAACATAATCAGACAAATACTGAGGAGCTCTCCTGTTTCTCTTATGGTAATGTGCACTGTGATCAACTCCCTCTGTCTGAGCACAAACCTGGTCTCATTTTGAGGCTTATGAGTCTTTTCTTGGGTCTGATCAGTCACATTTTCTTGGAGGATACATACACTATATTGCCAAAAGTATTGGGACACCCCTCCAACTCATTGAATTCAGGTAATCCAATCACTTCCATGGCCACAGGTGTATAAAATCAAGCACCTAGGCATGCAGATGCATTTTGGACAGTTTCATGCTCCCAACTTTGTGGGGACAGTTTGGGGATGGCCCCTTCCTGTTCCAACATGACTGCGCACCAGTGCACAAAGCAAGGTCCATAAAGACATGGATGAGCGAGTTTGGTGTGGAGGAACAGCAGTCATTACAGCATATGTCTACAACATCTTGGGTAGGACCACTTATTAAAAAAACGCAACTTGATCCTACAGAATTAGTCAATTAAGGACAAATCTCAATTAATCTCAAATCTACCCTTTCTGTCGAAAATACTAGAAAAGTCAGTATCTTCACAATTATGCCCCTTTTTTTAAGAAAGAATTGGTATTGCTGAGGATTTCCAGTCAGGATTTAGACCGTATCATAGTACTGAGACTGCTCTCATCAGAGTCACAAATGATTTACTCTTATCATCCGATCGTGGTTGTATCTCTCTATTAGTGTTACTGTGGTATTCAATACTATCGACCACAACATTGTTTTGAATAGACTCAAGAATTGTAGGAAGCTTTTTATGATTAGGAAGCATGGCATTAGTTTTCATTGTTATGCTGACGATACTCAGCTCTATATTTCTTCATGCCCTGACGAAACTTACCAATTCACAAGATTAACGGAATGCATAGCTGATATAAAACATTGGATGACATAATTTCCTGCAATTTAAAAACAGAATTTTTAATTATTGGACAAAAAAGCTCCACAAGTAGTAACCTAGAATACTGTCTAACACTCGATGTGGCTGCTCTGTCAAGTCCTCGTCGTCATTAAGGAACCTGGGTGTGCTCTTTGATACCAATCTTTCATTTGAAAGCCACATTTCTAACATCTGTAAAACTGCATTCTACCATCTTAAAAATATATATAAATTACAGCACATGCTTTCAAAGCAAAATGCTGAACCGCTTTCCTGTAGCTCAAACAACAAGATTGTGGTGCTAGCAACACCAAGGTCATGGGTTCAATTCCCAGGGAAACCAAGAACTGACAAAAATGTAAAAGAAAATGTGTACCTTGAATGCAATGTCAGTTGCTTTGGATAAAAGCGTCTGTCAAATGTGTAAATATAATGTAAGGTAGTTCATGACCTCAAGGCTAGATTATTGTAATGCTTTACTGGGTGGTTGCCCTGCTCGCTTAATAAACAAACTCCAGCTGGTCCAAAACGCAGCAGCTCGAGCTCTTACTAGAACCAGGAAGTATGACCATATTAGCCTGGATCTGTCAACACTGCACTGGCTCCATATAAATTTTAAAATCTTGTTTATTACTTACAAAGCACTAAATGGTTTAGCTCCCCAGTACTTGAGCGAGCTCTTAACGCATTATACTCCATCACGTCTATTGCGGTCTCAAAACTCTGGCCAGTTGATAATACCTAGAATATCAAAATCAACTGCAGGCGGTCAATCCTTTTCCTATTGTCACGGTTCAGGGGTTCATCGACTCCTCCCCCTTGTTGTGTGGTATTGTGGGGGCGTGGTTACTGATTACCTTCCTCCCGTTCCAGCTGCACGTCATTTCCTCTTCCTATTTATCCACCCTTCCCTTCTTTCACGTTGTCGGTTCGTTTGCAGATCTATTTCTGCAAAAATGTAGCACCTAAACTCTGGAACAGTCTTCCTAGCATTGTTCGGGAAGCAGACACACTCTGTCAGTTTAAATCTAGACTAAAAACGCATCTCTTTACTATGGCTTACACATAAAACATTATCAATTTCTATTATTCAAATCAGTAAATGATTGTTAGGCTGCATTAACTAGGTCAGCCGGAACCGGGAACACTTCCCATAACACCTGATGTACTCGTTACATCATAAGAAGAATGGCATATACGCTAATGTTAGTCTCTCTGTTTATCCCGAGGTTTACTGCAGTCAGCCGGATCCGCGCCGTATCCAGACCAGATGGTGGACCTGCGCCTGGACATGACCAACGCATCCCTGAAATGTCTGCAGAGAGCGTGTCAAATAAACTCCCCCGTAAATGCCACATCAACACCTCATTAAACCCATCTCCGGCGTGACGACTCTATTGAATATCTATTTACCTAATATGACTTCTGATCTGTAATGTTGCCAGAATTATAATCATACACTGTTTGTTCGTCGGCCAGAGGAGAACTGGCACCCCTACTGAGCCTGGTTTCTCCCAAGGTTTTATTCTCCATTCTGACCCTGAAAGAGTTTTGGTTCCTTGCCACCGTTGCCTCTGGCTTTTGGCTTGCTCAGTTGGGGACACCTACATTTCAACTATATTAACGATCTGCCCGCATTGACACTATATGATACTTGAAATTAGCTGGATCACTGTTTTCACCAGAACGGCTGTACAGCCAAATTAAATTCTGTTGCATTATTTTCCTGTTTACTGTGAAGCTGCTTTGAAACAATCAGCATTGTAAAAAGTGCTATATAAATAAAGATGACTTGACTTGACTTGACTAGATTGCTCCCTAAGAGCATACATCTTGCCATCTTAAACCGGGTTCTCCAATTTCTCTCAGTAGTCCCATTTTGATGGGGTGAAAATGGTGCTGAGGTCTCATGTCTAATACAGTTCATGCTCATTTGTGACTGAAACTGTTTTGCCATAAATTCTGTGCATTATCTGATCTAACACACTTTATAGTCCCATAAGGGGTTGTATCAGCAAGGAATTTTTCAGCTTTCACAGTGTCACTATTAGCTGTTAGAAAATAAACAAACAGTGCACCTGAGTAATCATCAATAAATGCCAGAAAAAACTTGAAACCATCTTTAGCTTCTGGATCTATAGGACCAGCTAGATCTGTGCACTAATTTAAGTGCAGCCTTGGCTCGTGTATCAGGTTGTCTGTTTCTCTCTGAACAAATTTACCTTGTGTGCAAATTTCACAATTTAGGTTAGATTGATCAGTATTACCCTTGATTTTCATTCCCTCAGCTACATCCTGCTATTTGGAAACATCAACATAATTACAGTGACCGAGGATCTTGTGCCAGGTTTTAATGTCATAACATCCGTTACAACTATCATTGTCCTCGTTGACAGTGTTCAGATAATACAGTCTGTTGTATTCTTGAATCTGAAACTTAGTACCACTTTTGTGAATGAGTTCATCACATCCTTGTTGAAAGTTGCTTGAAGCTCTATCCATCGTTGCAGCTTTAACAGGGAAGATGTCCTGTGGTTATGATGGGATGTACAAAGCGCTCCTCAGCATCGCCTTCACTCGTTGTCTCTTGTTGTCAATCAGGCACACCTCCGCATCACCTCTTTTCAGTGCCACTCCGCTCGCTCTAGTACCATCAGCCAACTCAATGTAGTCATGCCAGTCACTCGCTTTAAAGACAAATGTGTGTTTTTCGTTGTCATCTTTATCAGTGTCTTGTTTAACATTGTCTCTCTTTTTGTGTCCGCAGTTTTCATCTTTGTGGGTTGAGCTTTTACAGTAAATACACCACAGTCTTTTGTGATTTGGGGTCACAGCCCATAATGCTGAATGTCTTCCAGAGTTAGAGTCAGTTAATTTAGAGTCAGTTGCCTCTGTCTAATGACCAAGACTGACAGGTTTGTGATTGAGAGATCGTATACCTGGCCAGTGCGAGACTCAAGAGTGTTATTGGAATCTGGATGAATGGTTATTCACGAGTTCACACTTACATATAATTTATTTAATTTAAATTGTAATAAAAATTACTTTGCCATAATAAAAAGACACTAATCATTATGAAGAATCAGTTCTCTAAATGCACAGCGAGGAGGAAGGAGAAGAAGCCGCAAGAAAACATGGAAGGATCCTATGCAGAAGATGATGGACATAAGTTTTCACACTCTCTTCACATCTGGTACCAAAGTTCTGAGTCATGATTTAGCCATGCAGTTTACATCTTGCTTTAAAATGTCATCATATATGGCATCTACATATAATCATGTCCACAAAAATGTTTGTATTTACTAAATGTTTATTTCTTCATTCAACAGAGCTATCATGGGTATTAAATAGCAAAATTCAAACAAGTATCAATATCAAAACAAACAAACAAGTAAATGAGCTATAGACGGATGTACAGGAAAACCAGCCAATTACAGCTTTCTGCCGAGACATTCCTTCATGTTAGGCATGATTAAAAACAATAAACTGATCACCCTAACATCCACACAGCTGACATGTTTGAAATGAATTTCTGTCTGAATATTTTAGGTTGCCTAAATGTCAGTGCATCATTACAATCTACACATTTAAAATACATCAAAGGGTTTCCTATCAAAGTTTGTTCCTGTTTACAGTGTCAATGACCTGTTAATAATCCTAACTGAACATTCATTTATTCTTTAAAATAAAACATGTAATAAAATGAACACAGAGATGCTGTATAATACACAAAGATAAATAAACTCTGATCTGAATAAGCCTGGAAAACTGAATGCTCCAGTTTGACTTAGTGAAGTTCAGTCTGACACTAGCAGCTGATCTGAGGTCAGTGTTGATCTGAGCTGGTGATGCTGATGATAAATCATGAGGTGAGTCTGAATCGACCAATGAGGGTGCTGGATTCATTGCAGATGACCTATCTGATTTGTCTAGGCCTGTCCCTGGCATATCTGGCACAGCTGGAGCAGCAGAAACTGGAGTAATACTGGCTGGAGCACAGTCGCGCGTACACAATCAGCTTACAGTTTGCCAATTCAGGCTGATCCACACAGTCTTCTGGCAAGCCCTGACTCCCGTTGAAATCTACAGAGACAGTGAGACAAAAAATTAAAATGCATTAAAATGCAAGTACAGGTGATCATAAGGTGAGTTAATTTGATGTACTGTCTATAGTTGACACCATAGCCCCATTTCTACCGAAATTACCCAGAACAATTTGTCCCAGGAACTTTTTTTCTCCCAAACATATTGTTGTCTGCATTTCCACCGTGAAGATTAGTCCGATGACATAGGACTGCACATGACTTTTCAGGATTTCGTTCTCTGCTTATAAACTTAATAAAGCCTGAACCTCGTCGCCGGTCCATTGGTTGTATTTTTTAAACTCCATTGTTGATTCGAATAGCAAACAACGCACCACAACTTTTAGGTTGAAATAAAACCTGCGTGAACTCAACCAGCATGTTCAGCGCCCAAATCTCAGCCCCGAAAGTTCCTGAACTTTGCCTCACGAGCAGGGACTTTCTGAGGGGGCAATTTTACCCAGAACTTAACTTAGACCCTGGTTCCTGCGGCTGAAACACACAGAGTACCACCCAAAATCCCTAATTCCTGGGGAAAGTTCCCGTGGTGGAAAGATGGCTGATGATGCTGATGTAACGGATGTAAGCCAGTAAGAGCTGTGTGTGTAAACCTCACTCCTTGTTAGTGTATTCACCTCCCACACTGGAGACCACGGTTTGAATCCCACTCGGGTCGAGTAGGACTGGTAACATTTGGTGCCGTGACCTAGATGGGAGTGAGGTTTGGGGTGGTGAGTGTAACAGATGCAGGCTGGTAAGAGCTGTGCATGTAAACCTCACTCCCCTGGCCTCAGTGTGGAACTGAGGCATGGAAATTTGACATAGAAATCGTCTCCAGTCCATTTCTTCTATTCAGTCCATCAAGGTCAGACACAGCATTAACACCCTGGAGAGCTTCTTTATAGTATAGTGATTCAAAAGACACTGCTTTAAAGCATTCTACTGTATAAAGTGCTATACACATTAACATGACTTGACTGGAGAGGCGAATTGGAGAGCTCATATCCACATATTGGAGAGCAAACATATCCACATCGCTCTGATCAGATGCTTTCTTAACGGTTGTTTTCTCATTTTTGTTGTGTGTTGATTTTGTTATTGAGTGGAAAGCATGCAGCACATGTACATATAAACACAGCTCTCAGCAGTGTGAGCGAAATAAGGATGTTCAAATAGCAACTGGCTACTATTATTACTATTATTATGGCTACTCTGCAAATGTTGAAAACTTGCAACGTTTTTCTCTTGTTCTCCTCACTTCACAGACCTTGTTGAGGGATTTGGCCAGTCGTACATCAGCCGCTGCACTGACAGAGTACGTCCCAGTGTAAGCATTGCAGGTATATGTCCCCTCATCCACTGATTGGACATTATTTAGTATGAGTGTCCCGTCTGCCGACACATGCACACGAAGTCCGTCCGGTCGCACTGGCACACCATTCCTGTCCAGAGAGATGAGGCGTTGTCACGTTAGATGTGCAATGAAGGCTTTATTAACACTTAAAGACAAACCATGTTCTCTGAACTGACCTTGACCAGCCAACGTTCACATTTTCTCCTGTTACTACACAGGGCAGTTGAGCAGTGCTGCCCTGCGGCACATCGATGTCTGTGGGGGCTTTAGTGATCCTGAGGTCCCCTAAAGAAACAGGACAACATTACAAGCATAATGCAGCAAAGATCGGAAACTGAGAGTATGTTGAAGTGCTGAATGATTAATCATAATAGATGAATCATCATGCTATGGATTAGTGCATTTATTAAATTGCAAAGACTGCAATCTAATTAAACATATATATATATATATATATATATATATATATATATATATATATATATATATATATATATATATATGCGCTATGCGTGTTTCAGAGTGAAGTGCAGCACTTTGTTCTGTTTACACGTGTTCAGCTCATGATCCGCCGGTGTTTTCAGCGTCTCAGACTGGCTCAATCAGAAAAATTGCAATAAGACCCCCAATAAGAAAATTGCAGATAGAGAATGCTGAACACACCAAAACCCTGAGCTGGATTTGACGTTCTTCAAACTTTTGTGCATCTGTAACTGTGCAGGTATAAACCCTGAATCGTCTGACGTCAGCTGGTTAATCATCAGCGTGCCATCAGAGTGCTGAGAATGCCTGCATTGGGAGACAACATTCAACATCTCATTAGATGTCACAGGAAAGTAAATGACCACAGAGAAGGACATCCCAGAATGTACTGGCAAGAAAAAGTTGATAATGCATTTCCTTCAATGCCACAAATTATCAGGGTTATTATCGTTAACTAAAACTAAAACCAAAACCATAAAAAAAAATTTATTTCTTGAAATAAAATTAACATGAACTGAAATAAAATACAAAAATAAAAACTTTTCAGGTAGTTGCTAAGTGTCACATGTCTGTCTGTTTAGTTTATCTTTCAGTTGTTTTCATCCTGTCACATGTTCCTTTGGCTTTAGCCCTATTCGACGGTAACTGTTTCTCGTGGGGTCATAAGGTATTTGCCGCCTGAATCCAGAATGTCCGTGTTTTCTCCCACCATCCATGTAGAAAATCCCCGCCAAATTACCTACAGTTTTTAGACAAACACCAAGGTCGTGTGGTCATTTAATTGCTGTCCGAATCCACATCCCTGAGTTTTCAAGAATATATCACTTCAAAATTCACTATTTATATCCTTTTTGACCCCTGCAGAGCACCGTACGGTTGCGCTTCGCTGTAATTTGGATGCATTATAAAGATCTAGACTTTTATTACTGAAATGCTGGCAAGTATTGATGAGCAATATATTTCATCACCGCTCAAAAAATAAAAATAAGAAAAGCATGTAAACATTTCAAATGGGCCGTTATTATACGGCAGCAATTATATATGTTAAAATAACCACAGCATTATGATCACCTCATGTAAATAAGAGGCTGTATTCACTCATTTCCGCTCATTTCCATGTGGAATATGACATCCTTTATTTGCAATCATGTTGACCACGTGAGCAATGTTCCCAGGTGCGCAGGATCACAAAACTCGCTCCTCCACCGTGAATAAATCGCCATCCGAATGCACGAGTTTTATCACTGAGGTGGCATGCAAATGTATTTTTACAGACTTCCAGGTGAGAAACAATTACCATCCATAGGTCTTTAGTTTCCCACCACTTGTTTGTTACCATGGTTACATGTTAATCATCTCGTTTCTGTTCACTACTTAAGTTACACCTCACCTTCCGTCTTTGTCTAGTCACTGTTATGCTAAGTTGGATTCTCGACTCATTGCCTGTTTTCAGTTCTTTGAGAAGTTCAGATTAAAGTTTATGTTTGACTATTATCTCAGTTGAGTCTTCAGCCTGTTCCTGTGCACACCAACCATTACACTAAGGCAACATTTCTCATTTTTGTTTAGTTTAAGTTGAAAAACTATACAGTTTGAATAATACATTTAAAAAAATGAATAAAAAGAATCTATTGGAATCGATTGCTGAATTGAGTCTCGTGCACTTTGCTATCTGTATGACACAGAGCTGCTGCATATTTTTAACGTTAAGTAATCATTCACTTATAAGTTTCCATAAGGAGTATAGGATGCTGCTTTAGAAGGGTTTGAACAGAAATACAGATGAAGACACCTGAGTGAGTTGAGTGGCTGTCCAGCTCTGCTCCAGTGAATGGTGACCGCATGCATGGCAGAGACCGGCAGCACTGCACACTGCAGTTTGGCCGCCTGACCGGCTCGAGCCTCAACCAGTGGCGAATAGTCAATGGTGAACCTGAAAAACAACGGCCATGACGAGTAATGCAATTATGAGTGACAATATGTGCTGCATCATTGCACCAGCAGTGTGTCATTTAATGATTGATGTCTTGTACCTGGAAGATGAATGTGATGTGAATGATTGTGAAGAATCCACCTCTGATATGTCTGCACCATTCTGGGATGTTCCTGTATTTGGTAGTGAAAGAACATTTTCCTTGTGTAAGAAAACATTTTTGTTGTTGTTGTTGTATTGTGGGTGGTTGCTAGGTGGGGCTTACTGGCCCAAGTCAAAAAAAAAGCAGAAAATGTTATCCACCCTTATGAAAAAGAAGTATACTTCAAGTTAATTTTATGAAGTATACTTAAATAATGTTCAAGTATATATTCTTAGAGGCAGCAGCTATTTGCACTAAGTGAAAATAACATATTTTCTTAGCGATAGATGATATTTACACTAAGTGCAAATAGTAATATATGTTATATTTACACCATATAAAAGTAGCAGTTCTTTGCAATATGTGTAAATAGTAATTACATGCTATTTATACTTCATTTTAAACCTTCATTTGCACCTCAGTATTGTTGTACATTAACAGGATGCAATAATAACAGAGTGTAAATTATTATATTTATTAAAATTATTAAATGGATGCCGCCTTAATGGAACAATAAAAGCCCTCCCTACACTGACCCCTAAACCCTACCCTATAAATGCTTTTATTATTATTATTATTAATAAACATTTCGATAGGCACTTTATTTCCATTTTTAGAACATTTTCTTCATTTTTATTGAAAGTAAATGCCTTTCCGATGTGATGAGATGGGAAAAGGGAGATGAGCAAACTCGGCAAAAGGCGTATTCGAACCCGGGTCAATCGCATCAAAAACAAGATCCTTGAGCCTTACTCTTTACTGACTACACCACTGAAGATGTTAAAGCATGCACATCTTTTTTAATCTTGTCTGGCCCAACCAGGCATTGTTAGGCAGAACTAGTGCGAATAGCACTTGCCGAAAAAGGCACACTTTTGCACTTGGTGTAAATAGACACTCTGTATTTTTAAGTATATCTTATGTAGTAAGCATACTAATGTCAATGTACTAGTAGTAAACATGTAAGTGTACTATTTCAATACTGCTTGGGACTAAACTGGCCCACTTTAAGTCTATAAAAAGTATACATTTAAGTGTACTATGAGTGTAACAGAAACTACGTTTCTCATTTGTACTGCATCTGTACTACAAGTGAACTTATAAGTATACTAGTAGTGTATTATTTTAATACTTGTAGTAAATTTTTAGCTTATGAAAGTACACTTTGAAGTGTACTCTAAGTAAACTACTAGTTTAATAGTTTTATACTGCAAGTATACTTATAAGTTTTCTTTAAGTGAACAACATCATACTTATGTATCATACTTGTGTATAACTATGTATATATTATTTTGCACTTTAGGTATACTACTATGTTCCTATTTAGGTATTTTTTTAATACTTGAAATACCTTTAACTGTACTTTGATTTATATGCTGTTTAATGTTTGATGATCACTTTGTTTTACATGTGCGTGAACAATCGCTCGTGTCTGCTTCTTCTTTACCTGTGTTTTGATTCAGAGATTCTGTACTAGAAGATGCGCAATAGCGCCCCCTACCGTATAACAGTGAAAACATATAGCCAGAAAATTCAGTCAATGGTGGGGAAAGAGTGGCTGAATCCCAAATGGCACACTTCATGTGCACTTTAGGTCTTGTGGACTTACAATGGCAGCCCCATGCTGGTGTCCGTTAAGTCCACTAGACTGTAGGGTGTCCCATTCATCAATTTAGGTTTCAGAAGGGTGCTTGTGAGCGACCCCTTTGAGGCCATTATGTGCCCTCGACGCACACTTCAGCTGAGCCCGCAAGTTTGACTCAGAGGAAGAGCGTGAAGGTTTAGGGTGCCATTATATTGTCAGTATAAGTCAAGTATACTTAAGTGCAATTTGAAGTATATTTCTCATAAGTACATCAAGTATATTTCTGAGACGTTAGTAGACTGAAAGTATACTTTCTTTTTTGTTTTGTTTAAAATAACTATACTAATAGCACACTTGATTAAACTTCTTTTTCATAAGGGCAGACAAGAAAGTAGTAAGAAAAAGCTAAGAAAATATATAATAGGTCAAGGGTTTATTTAAATCATTAACCCTGAATGCGATAGTAACAATGATGGTTGCAAGCATTGAATGATTAATAAGTAAATAGAGAGACAGGAGAGAGCTAACCTGAGACAGACAGGTAAATGTAGCGGTGATCTCTCTCACGGTCTCTTGTGGCCACACACAGAAACCAGCCAGAGTCCTGCAATGTGATGGGACCCACCAGCAGAGAGCCACCTGACTGCTGCTGATGCCTACATTATTCATTAAGAGTTAGACAAAAAGTGCACACATCCAGCAGGCAAGAAGCTCAATGAGGGTGCTCAACCAAAAAACAAAAACAATCACACAAAAGGGGAAAAGTTGGCACACCACAGAGCCATAATAATTTTCTGCAATAAGCTGCTCATTGTTTGATATGGTTACTGGGCCGGGGTGAAGTATTGAGTATATTTGATGTTTTTACTTTCAATCTAGTTTAGTGGTTTGCTTTTGCACTTTTGTTTAGATGCCATTGTTGATGTATCATTTTATATATATATATATATATACACTGAGCAGGCATAACATTATGACCACCTTCCTAATATTGTGTTGGTCCCCCTTTTGCTGGCAAAACAGCTCTGACCCATCGAGGCATGGACTTCACTAGACCCCTCAAGGTGTGCTGTGGTATCTGGCACCAAGATTTTAACAGCAGATCCTTTAAGTCCTGTAAGTTGTGAGGTGGATCCTCTATGGACCGGACTTGTTTGTTCAGCACATCCCACAGATGCTCGATTGGATTGAGATCTGGGGAATTTGGAGGCCAAGTCAACACCTCAAACTCGTTGTTGTGCTCCTCAAACCATTCCTGAACCATTTTTGCTTTGTGTCAGGAGCATTATCCTGCTGAAAGAGCCACAGCCACAGGGAATACCGTTTCCATGAAAGGGTTTACATGGTCTGCAACAATGCTTAGGTAGGTGGTACGTGTCAAAGTAACATCCACATGGATGGCAGGACCCAAGGTTTCAAGCAGAACATTGCCCAAAGCATCACACTGCCTCCGCTGGCTTTCCTTCTTCCCATAGTGCATCCTGGTGCCATGTGTTCCCCAAGTAAGCGACACACATGCACCCGGCCATCCACGTGATGTAAAAGAACACGCGATTCATCAGACCAGGCCACCTTCTTCCATTGCTCCGTGGTCCAGTTCTGATGCTCACGTGCCACTGTTGGTGATTTCGGTGGTGGACAGGGGTCAGCATGGGCACCCCGACTGGTCTGCGGCTATTCTACCCCATATGCAACAAACTGAGATGTACTGTGTATTCTATCAGAACCAGCATTAAAATCCTAGTGAACCGAAGTAGCAAGTGAGTTTCCTTCAGTGCTGTGACGTATTTCCAAGTGAAAGTGAATATTGAACAGAGAGCAGGGTTTTACTTCAGCGCTCCTCCTCTCCATCTCTCCTCATAGCAGAATAACAGTTGGAGGGAGTGGTTAAGGGTATTCAAACCTAAGCTGTCAAATTGACATCGTCTGAGGAGGAACGATGTTTTCAGACCGGAAGTTACTTTTCAGACTTTGATTAAAGATTACTGCGACAAACAATTTTTTCTGTGTAGTAACTTGCATGGATTAATTGTTCACCCTAAGACCTGTAATGTGTGCTAACAAAGTAAATAGGGTCAATTTTGATTTCATGAGGACTTTAACTTCTTGAGCAATTTGAGCTTCAGTAGCTCGTCTGTTTTGATCGACCACACGAGCCAGCCTTCGCTCCCACGTGCAACAATGACCTTGGCCGCCCATGACCCTGTGGCCGGTTCACCACTGTTCCTTCCTTGGAGCACTTTTGATAGATCCTGACCACTGCAGACCGGGAACACCCCACAAGAGCTGCAGTTTTGGAGATGCTCTGACCCAGTCGTCTAGCCATCACAATTTGGCCCTTGTCAAACCTCGCTCAAATCCTTTACACTTGCCCATTTTTCCTGCTTCTAACACATCAACATCAAAATGTTCACTTGCTGCCTAATATATCCCACCCACTAACAGGTGATGAAGAGATAATCAGTGTTATTCACGCCACCTGTCCGGTCATAATGTTATGCCTGATCGGTGTACCATGAATATATTACTTTTGAGGTAAAAGTATATGCTGAGAAGTTATTTGATGCTTTTACTTTCAATCTAGTTTATCTAGTTTGCTTTTGCTATTTTGTTTCGATGCCATTATTATGGTTCTACATGGTTGTATGTTTGTTGAGGTCATGTGGTCGTGATGTAATACTCTGATGTATATAGGGGTCTACTTAGGAATGGTTGTATTGTCTGATGAAGAGCCATGTCTCTTTTAGTGAGAACATGCAATAAATATTTTTTTCTATTTATGGAGATGTGGTTTGCCAGCTTTTTTCTTTTTGTAAATCATGAATAATTTATCAAAAAATCGGACTTAACTAAAGACACATTAAAGGAATAGTTCAACCAAAAGTGAAAAAGCTACTACAGGTTTGTGTGTAGTTGAGCTACAGTCATCACCTTTCTAAAAAAGTATGCATGACACAAAAGCTATGTTTACATGCACTAATTTCCATCAGTCTGAATGAATCCAATCTGATTTCAGATTCTGAAAGTTCTGTTTTTATAAACATTGTAATAGGACTCACATATTCAATTACATGTGCATTTCAAAACCTCAGCGCATCCACATGGCTCATTTGCCACGTTCAGAACCAGAGAAAGCCACCTCGATAATATCAGTACCTCAGTGGTACTTAAAGCCACAATATGTAATTTTTCGCCGCTAGATGCCGCTTATTCAAAAGGTGAGCTTGATGACTTGATTCCGCTGAGCTTTTACTCTGCCGCAGACGAGCGCTTCCGCTTCTTCTGCACATGCGTGTGTGGTAACGCAGCACTGTTTTATCATATTACACACATTTGAGTTATGTTATAATTCACTCGCCTGCTATGAGACACATGTTCACACTGCAGTGAGCTAGATCATATCAGGCATGGTAAAACATGGTAAATCAAGAACACCAGATTTAAACAATAAGACTAACTGTGCTGAGCTGGAGAACAATGATTCGTTTCTGTCCATGAATGATCCAAACAGTTGCTCTCCTGTCTAATAAAACACATCATATATTACAGCGTCTTTGGTGTTTCCATGGAAATCGAGGGTAACGTGACGCATGGACATGGTTCGTGTCCTGGTTAAAACTGCTTATTTCTCTGGATATAAACATTCTTGAAACATTTGGGATAGTGCAAGCACACAAGTAAAAAAAAAAAAAAAAAAAAAAAAACATTGTCCTAGTGGTTGTTGGATTGTGAAATCTAAAATCGAACATATTGTGCCTTTAAAGTAAATAATAATATCTTAGATCAAATGGGTTTGGCTGACAAAAAGTCTTCCAAGTTTTAAATATTTTTTGTCCAGATTTTCAGAAACAATAGTGAAGGTCACTGAATATGAAGACATTGCATTTCACAGCTATACACTCACCTAAAAGATTATTAGGAACACCATACTAATACTGTGTTTGACCCCCTTTCGCCTTCAGAACTGCCTTAATTCTACGTGGCATTGATTCAACAAGGTGCTGAAAGCATTCTTTAGAAATGTTGGCCCATATTGATAGGATAGCATCTTGCAGTTGATGGAGATTTGTGGGATGCACATCCAGGGCACGAAGCTCCCGTTCCACCACATCCCAAAGATGCTCTATTGGGTTGAGATCTGGTGACTGTGGGGCCATTTTAGTACAGTGAACTCATTGTCATGTTCAAGAAACCAATTTGAAATGATTCGAGCTTTGTGACATGGTGCATTATCCTGCTGGAAGTAGCCATCAGAGAATGGGTACATGGTGGTCATAAAGGGATGGACATGATCAGAAACAATGCTCAGGTAGGCCGTGGCATTTGAACGATGCCCAATTGGCACTAAGGGGCCTAAAGTGTGCCAAGAAAACATCCCCCACACCATTACACCACCGCCAACAGCCTGCACAGTGGTAACAAGGCATGATGGATCCATGTTCTCATTCTGTTTACGCCAAATTCTGACTCTACCATCTGAATGTCTCAACAGAAATCGAGACTCATCAGACCAGGCAGCATTTTTCCAGTCTTCAACTGTCCAATTTTGGTGAGCTTGTGCAAATTGTAGCCTCTTTTTCCTATTTGTAGTGGAGATGAGTGGTACCCGTGGGGTCTTCTGCTGTTGTAGCCCATCCGGCTCAAGGTTGTGCGTGTTGTGGCTTCACAAATGCTTTGCTGCATACCTTGGTTGTAATGAGTGGTTATTTCAGTCAAAGTTGCTCTTCTATCAGCTTGAATCAGTCGGCCCATTCTCCTCTGACCTCTAGCATCAACAAGGCATTTTTCGCCACAGGACTGCCGCATACTGGATGTTTTTCCCTTGTCACACCATTCTTTGTAAACCCTAGAAATGGTTGTGCGTGAAAATCCCAGTAACTGAGCAGATTGTGAAATACTCAGACCGGCCCGTCTGGCACCAACAACCATGCCACGCTCAAAATTGCTTAAATCACCTTTCTTTCCCATTCTGACATTCAGTTTGGAGTTTAGGAGATTGTCTTGACCAGGACCACACCCCTAAATGCATTGAAGCAACTGCCATGTGTTTGTTTGATTAGATAATTGCATTAATGAGAAATTGAACAGGTATTCCTAATAATCCTTTAGGTAAGTGTACATCATAATATGTAATCATGTAATCAATAAAAAGTAATTGTAATCTGATTATGAGTATTTTAAAACTTAACATATTCTAATTACAAGTAAAAAATTCTGATGATGTGAATCCAGAATACATGTAATCATTCATATCATACACCAAGTATACACTCTACACAGAAAAGGTTCAATAGGGTTCTATATAGAATCCTGAGGTTCTAGATTCAATTTTATGACAACAGAAATGTCTTAAATGATTGCATAAATCTTTCATGTTTAACAGGTTATTTACATTTTGCTGCTTATTTCATAAAATTCAATCAAAATAAAAATTAATTAAAACTAAATGAATTAAAATGATCCCATGATGGGACCCTAAAATATATGAAGCATCTGACAGAACCCTTTAAGGTTCCATATAGAACCTTTTCTTTTAAGAGTGTAGAAGGATATAAAATGCTGGAGGTACTCACCTGGCGGGGTCAACAGGAACACCGTCGCGTCTCCACTCCACAAGCACAGTGGAGGAGGGCCGTGGGATCACCCTGCAGGGCAACACTACCTGCTGACCAACCAGCCCCTCCACCGTGGTGGGATCCGACTTGTCTATACTTACACCTAAAGCTGACCAGCTGAAGCAAAGGCATACAGAGAGCAAGAAGAGAATGCAGAAACAGAGAATGGAGGGAACAGAGACAAAAGGGATGGGGTAGAGACAGACAGACATGCCGAAAGAAAGAAAGAAAGAAAGAAAGAAAGAAAGAAAGAAAGAAAGAAAGAAAGAAAGAAAGAAAGAAAGAAAGAAAGAAAGAAAGAAAGAAAGAAAGAAAGAACAAAAATGACTTTATGCTATACTATTGGGATCAGCAAAGCATGTGTTGCAGTCACCACAGCAAGCATAAAGATCAGCCTTGACCGGCTACAGCTGGAATACAGGATCCCAAAAGAACAACACCAGCCCAACATGCTGACAATTCAATCAAAAGAGACCACAGGAAGAGGCTGGAGAACACGTTTCTAACCTATTCAAACACAAACATATTGGTTTTTGTTTGGGTGTTTGGGGAACCAAAGTAATGCTAACGTCTGGGTTGGCCTACAAAAATAGATCACTGCAGCACTCTAATGCAATCTCTCAGATAGGCATGTTAAGTGTCGTCGATTAAGAGTACGTTCACACGACAAAGATGAGACAACTTCAGGATGAGATGTTAAACCGAGACGTTGACTCTCTGTTGTCATTAAAAATCCCAGGAGGTCTTTTGGAAAAAGACTAGGGGTGTAACCCTGGCGTCCTGGCCAAATTTACCCATTGACCTCCTAATAATCCTCATAAACAGATTGGCTTTATCACTCTGTCTTCTCTCCACCAATCAGCTGGTGTGTGGTGGGCATGCCGTCGCATCATCCAGGTGATGCTGCACATTGGTGGTGGTTGAAGAGATACTCCCTTTCTATATGTAAAGCATTTTGAGTACCCAGAAAAGCACTATATAAATGTAACTAATTATTATTATGATTACAAAAAATGGAAAAGTGTTTCCTTTGCTTTTTCGCAAGACAGACAACAACATTGTCAAAACGATCCCCGTTCACAAGGATCTGCGAAAACGAATACAAAAGCTGCATTCTGCTGCAAGGCCAGTAGCTGGCGATGCTCCTTTGTAAAGAAACACTATGGCTGAATCTGAAATCGCCCCCTAAACCCTCAAACACTATTCACAACGTTAGTCCACTAATACAGCTCAATTCAGACAGCCGTTGAGCGTACATCAGCTGTACACTCGTTATTGTGGTGCATTGTGGGATAGAACGAGTGCACTCGATAACGTCCACTATGGTTTCGGACACCACTACGTCACAGTTTTCTCCATGTAGTTTACATGGAGACGATAATGGCATTGTTTTCAAGAACTTGAACTCTGAAGCCTGTTTTCAAAAGTTTGCATTTTCAGGACCATGAAATGCAGCTGTTGTGTAAATGAATGGCCAAAAAAACCCCAATAAAACAATATTGTGTAAATAGCCCCTAAATCTTCTGTCCTTACTCTGAGTGAAAAAACCTTGGGACATAAACATGATGACTAGAATTCCTTACTTTATTACTTGATGCCTAATTATATTTAGGACTTGGAGCCAGATTTACCAACAGCTTGCTCCATCTCAAACCCTCTTTTGGAGTTAAAAAACTCGTGAAGCACGTGAAGGCAGCATTACTAAAGACACGCAGTGATACATTAGCGCTGAAAAGGCATGGACAGGGTTATTTTTGCAGCTGATCTCATTGCGTATGCATTTGTAGGAGTTTCCCTTTCAGATGCAGTATTTATGGGAGGAGAGTATTTAAATCAATCATGAGAGGTGATTTACTAAGGTCAGTTTACTGGTGTTTGTGCCATTATTTACCACCCCAAAAAAGCACGTCTTAAACCAGACGCTAATTTGTGCTGCTCTTGGTTAGATTGTGTTGGTCATTATAGAAATGATCCGGCTGCGTTTGTTCTGTTTAGCAAATCTGGCCCATAGTGTTAGTATTAGGATGAGGAAATCAAGAATGCAGACAAAAGTTCAACATGTATTGTTGGCCCTGGAACATTCAGAGAGAATTATTTGATTGATGATCATATTGATCAGGCCCCAACATCAGCCCTAAATCTGATTGGTTGATTGGAATTTTATTCCAGGACCAACAAGGACGCTGATCGATGAACACTTTGTGAAATCACAGCAAGCATAAAGGCCCTGATACACTTCAAGTGAAATCAAGAATGAACTGGTGTGACATCAAAATAAGTTTCGTTCAGAGTTTGTTTTGGGAGTTCAAAGCAGCCTGCCAAAGTGAACTTCCTGGATAACACCATTTTTATGTAAAAGGTAGGTGTGGCTCTGAAGCTGCTGCTTTAAAGCAATCTATTGTATAAAGTGCTATACATATAAACGTGATGAGACGTGACTGGAGAGCTGAATTGCAGAGCTCATGCAAACATATCCACATCGCTATGATCAGATGCTTTCTGAACTGCTGTTTTCTCACCAATGTCATTTTTATGTTTATTTTGTTATTGCGAGGAAAGGGTGCAGCAGGGATTTCAAGCTTCTTTTTACTGCTAAGCAACGAAGGAAAACAAACTTCACCATGAGTATATCAGGGCCTTAAAGGTGAGGTGTTCTACTCTACAACATCATGTTTCACATATTTACAGTCTACTTGTATCATCCTACAGCTACATTGTAAGGGCAGGACTTGGGAAAGACACAGAGATGGTCAGGGATGACTGGGACCCCACAGCAGATTTTATTAGTCACACTGTAATGAAATCATGTGCCACACACAGACCTGGGAATGGGAAGGGGAGGTAAACTAAAACTAACTAAACAAAACTAAAAGCAACAGAGAAAGGAGGTTAATAGTCTGCGTCAGGGCAAATAAGCCAGTCCCAAAAGCACAGCAATGTCCAAAACGTCACAGTGAGGGCTGTCAACTTCTATAGGTTGTGTGTGAGTGTATGCAATAGATTAGTATGATTAAGAAGCGTGAGGCAAGTCATAATATATCAAATGGCATTACACTGCATTAAAATGGCCAGACAAATGTGTTTTAGAATATGTGTTACGAGTGTGTACACAGGGTCCAAAATTAACATCACACCTGAACCACACTTTATGAATTATAGTAAAAATTTGCAAACATTGACATTTTATTGTCATACTGTATGTTTATCTAGGATGCTTCAAGTTTTTCTTTTTCTCCACTACTCCAAATGATGCCACATATATGAACACATATATTCCTCACATTAACTCACCAGAACAAAAATATGCCTGTAAATGATGGTGCGTGAACAAAATTGAGGACAAAAGTCTGGTCATGGCCATCAAGAATATTTATGATATTTTCACTGACCATTGGAAGATGTAGTGAGTTAATTTTGGATCCTGTGTGTACATATGCTGAACTGCTGTTAGTGAAGCAATGCTCACTATCACTACCTTTGTGCATGTAAAAGCATATGCATTTAACTGCGCCTATGTAAGTCTCTGTGCATGTCCCACGGGCTCCTCTCTTGGCTTTTCAGCAGGGCGTGAAGGGCAGACAGCAAAAGAGAACTTGCAGGGACTTGGGATTGGGCCTGGGAGAGGAGTAGAGCGATCCAGGGCAAGTTGGATAATCTTACCTGGCAGCGGGGCTGCTCTGCTGCATGGCACTGGGGGCCAGCCGGTGAGCCCGGTGTGCATGGGTCGCACCACTAAACCTGAGATGGATGCGGGCAGGGAAGAGGGGTCCACCGTGCTGCAAGACATGCGCATGATCCTGCTGGCTTAGTTCCGATCTCAGGCACATCTTCTGGCATTCCTCCTCCGAGGCGAAGTTGTTGCTGTTGCCATGGCAGCCACCATACCAGAAGTGCAGGCAGCGCGAGGCAGAGCGGTCATAGTAGTAACGGGACGCCCACTGATCGCATGGCCCAACCGTACTGGGTAGGTCACAAGCCAGAGAACGCTGTGCTGAGGGGCAGAGGGGTAAGAGACAATATGCAATATGACAATGATCTATTAGGTCAGCAACTTTCCTCAAACACCAGAGTTGTGGTCATGATCAGGTCATTAAAGTCCAAGTCAAGACCAAGACCAGAAGAGTTGAGTACTTCATTGTCTTGGTCTTACTCATATTTTGGACTTGACTTTCTTCTGGTCTCAATCTTGCCTCAGACTCAAATGAGCTGGTCTTGACTACAAAGAGAAGACAGAAGAGAAGACAAAGAGAAGACAGACTCTGTATGAGACAGAAGTCCTCTGTCTCATACAGTGCAGACGTGTTTTTTTTCTCTCTGCTCCCGCTGTGCTCTGGCGTTCTAGTATTTAGTCTTTTTTCTCTTTCTCTCTGACCCGCTGCCTGCTGGACTTCTGAAAATACTGAAATGGAATTGATTAACTGGTCAATCAGCGATCGATCACGATTTTCTCACAAAGGAAGGGTGCCCGGGAGAACCCACCTGCCCGGACGGGACCTTTGCTGCAGGAGTGCGTGATGGGCGCATGGAACAACTGGGAAGTCCTGTGCCTGGAGGCTCTGTCCGTGGAGGATGCGGGAAGATTTATACATGATTGGATTATTGATGGCGGGGTTCCTATTCTTTGGCTTTGGGATTGCCCTGACCTATCGGAAGATTGGTAAGACAGCTGCAAGCAAATTCACCCAGCCGCTGTCTGTGGAAATTAAGGAATGCTTCAGGGCTGTGTGTGACCGTTTGAAGGAATTAGATCAGAGAGTGATACAGATTGAGGAACTGAACCGTAACAACGCAGTCCGGACTGCGGATACGCAGGGAAGAGTGGGCTCCATCGGGGGTCAGATCTGTGAACTTTTACGGACTGTAACCGGTCTGGCCATGAGGCTGGACGTAATGTCTAGGGAAACTGCACGGACCGGACGCGAGTGCTGAGGACCAGAACTGATTGATTGATTATGATCCGGACAAATGACCAAAGATCATCAAATGGATTAAAAAATTGTATTTGCCTCACTTGTCCCTATCTCTCGGTTGGGAGGTCAGCCTGACAGCTTGGTCTGCTATCTTCCCCTGTGCAATGCCTTATCTCCCTTCAAGGACAAACCATAGAACTGAACTCGAAAACATCTGAAGTTATGGCTAACATTCTCACACAACACAATCTCAGACTCACTCGCACCATACACACCCGATCCCAATCCCAGCCCCCCTCCATCCGTCTGCCTGTCCTGTCCTTATCTATCTCCTCTCCCACGCCATATAAAAAATCCCATCACGTGACCGCGTGTACTGTGTTATGTTATGTTTTGTTGTGTTTTGCTATGTAATGCTTGCTAAACTGCATTCTTGTATTTCTGGAGAGCGTGTGGCGGCGCCTGAATAATCAGCTGCAGCCCGGAGGCTTGCTCCAAACTTCATTTCGTTATACTGTACTTGTACATGTGTAATGACAAATAAACTTGAACTTGAACTTGAACAACCATTGTGTGTGTGTGTGTGTGTGTGTACTCAAAAGTACATTGAGTTAAATTATCGACAGAACTCGTTTAATGTGATAGCTTCATCTTTATATCTATTGTAATCCAATATATTTTTAGTTCCAGAGTCTTTACATCAGTGAAAAAATACATAGATCCACATTTAGGGCCCTATCATACACCCGGCGTAAAGTGTTTCTTGCTAGTTTCAGCCCGATGCAGTTATCAATTTCACATCCAGCTCCACGTTGTTTAAATAGCAAACGCACTGGCACCCATCTGTTCACCCATAGGTGTGCTGGTCTGAAAACCAGGTGTGTTCAGATGCATTGTTGGCGCGTTGCTATTTTGAAGAACTGAAAACGACTGCGCCAATGACCAACAAAAACCTGCTCTAAGTCAATAGTGCAGTATTTTTTGTGTTATTTAAAGGGCGTGTTAGTAATATGAGCCTATAGACGGTCCACAACGTACACTCTGCTTATTACACACACAGGGACGTGCAGCAGCACACACACATTGTTAAATATTAAAACTAAAAGGATTCCTCTCTGGAGAAGAGTTTAGTCTTTCCGCTCACAAATTCTGCCATGTAAATAGCACATCCGCCATGGTGCGAGCGCTACTGGCTTTTAAAGAGAAAGGGAGATGAGACTCTGATTGGTTTATTGCACATTACGCCCAAAACACACCCATTTGGACCATGTTTTTTCCATCATTAAACTAGCAAAAGTGGATTCAAGCACGTCCTAAGTGCACCTGCACCTTCAGCGCTGAGATCGCCCTTAATGTTTGTGTGTCCTTAAAGTCTGGTGGTAGAACTTTTGTTAAGCGTGTCAAAAGTTCTGGGCTCTAATCCACCCGTAGTTTCTTTTTTTCCATTAAAACCAAAGATGTTCATCACTGATTGTATATCAACAGCAGGGACATGTTTGTGTGCATTTTGTTCTGTAATTTCGAATAGGGATATTTTCAACAATACATGCATTACACCACAATACTCCACTATAATTTTAAAGCAGTGTATATGACAACCATCACTAGTATGCATTAATGCAAAATCAATTTAAGATAATTTTAAAACAATGTGAAACATAATTCTTCAGTGAGGACAATATTGTGACTTACTATTGGTGGGGGTTGGGCACCCATCCCGTGAAGTACCACCAGCTGCCGTCACACCATCATAGCAGCAACCGTAGGTGGATGTTTGGCAGTCTGTGGGTGCAGATGGTATGGTATCTGACTTCATAGATAAAATACAAGAAACAAAAGAAACAGAAAGACAAAGACAGAGCAAGATATTAGGGAATATCTTTCAGAGGGTGTCCTGTGTACAAATTCAAATGCAAACAACATATCAAAAAGTCTCAATAATAAATGTGTGGTGAGGTGGGCGGGCGAGAGACGTGGGAGGAGCGAGCGAGACCGGTGCGTGATTGAGAATGAGCTTCCTCCTTCACTGGTGTCGCTTCGTCCTTTTATGCCTCTGGGCTGCCTCATGAGAGGAATCCTCGCTTGCTCCTCCCACGCCTCTCGCTTGCCGACCTCGCCACAAAGTGTAATCCGGTAACTAAAGTAACTCACAGTTCCACAAAAAATGGTTTCTAAACAAAAGATCCATAATGTAGTGCCAATTAACTTTCCTAAAATAAGTCTCTAAGAAAGAAAGAAAGAAGAAATCTCTTAGACAGATCTTATAAACTCTACATAATGCAATTTAAGAGCAAGACTGTAAAGAGAACATGAAATATTTCCTCAAAATCTCCAAACAGTGGACAGCCATCAACCTCCTGAACATGTACACCAGACCACCAAAAATAATTACAGCCAGGGAGGGCAAGACCTCGAGGAACACAAGTAGGAAGTGAAAAGTCTGTTGAAAAACTAAGCTCAGTCACAGACATCAGTTGGACATCGCAAATCACTAGGCCAATCTTTTATGAACTTGAAGGGTAAAAATAATGTGGTGAGAGCATCTTAAGAGACCATCTTAAGGGGTAGTTTTTTGGCTGACCTCCTGAGATGTTGGGAAATATAGGCATGGATGCACCTTTACTATTGTCTGGGGAACGCTGGGATAACAATATAAAAATGTGTATATCAAAAACAGGGTTGTGTGTCAATTAGTATTTTTTTAGCATTTTTGTGAAATTTGTATTTATAAACCTCTCTTTATAAAGGTCTCTTTGTTCATCAGACCTGCTCTGTTTTACTGTTTCTCGATCTTGTCTGATATGCAATGGTGATTGTGCTTTTTCAGCTCCTAGACTGTGGAATGGTTTGCCACTGAAGACTGTGTAATGCTGGTGCCAAGCTGTCTGGACTCATACCCTTTTCCACCACCATGAACCGGGTGCTAGTTCAGAGCCAGTGCTCGTGCTGTTTCGGAGTTGGTTCGACTGACAAGCCTTCTAAGAACCAGTTTGCCTTTCCACATGCTAGAGAGAGCGACCACAGAGCCAGGTCTTGCATCACTGTATACGTCTCATCTTTCTCAGCAACGCTAGTGAGGCAACGGGAAACACAAACACACCAGGCTTATTCGAGATGCATCGCCGCTGCGCAGACCGATCCGTGTATGATATCAAAGTACATAAGCGATTCAAAAGCATAAAGTCGTATGCTCTCACAGTACTTTGATGTCATAAAGTGATTGGGCTAAACAGCACCTATGCATCTCGAACAAGCCTTCCATCAACAATGGCGAAACGTTGTGTTACTATTGATGCACATGGCTTTATGATCTTACATCGGCATCAAAACACAGCTTAATCCAACGATTTATGCAGCTCGCCGTAATTTGTATAGACGGAGATTACAATCGAGCGGCTATTAGCTCGATTAGCTGCTATTAAAAAATGACGGTCACAAGTTTGTGTTCATCTTGTTGGTCACAGTAACCCCGCACTCCAGCCCCTAGCGCAAGCAGTTCTTACTTCCAGACCAGCAATGTTTTGGTGCTACTTAAGAACCACTTTTCCTGGTTCGAGCTGGTGCTTTGGGTGTGGAAAGACAAAGAACCGATTTGAAACTAGGCTCTGGCTCCAAACCAGCACCAGCACTGCCTTGGTGGAAAAGGGGGTATCAGAGAGGACTACTCTCTGTGAAAACAAAGGACTTTTCTGAAATTAACTTTTGAACTCTCTCTTGCAAAATTTGCATCTTCATCTGAGGCGAATCACACCGAGTAGATCACACCTCAGTATAGTCTTATCTGCATTTCCTTCCCTTCAATCTCTCTTCCCCTCTCTTCTCTCCACATACTGAGATCACCTGAAACTCACCCAAAAATCTATATGGTTTAATGTGAACAATTACCATACAACTCTATACATGTTATACAAAATGGAACAGGCGATAACTGGACAGAAACATAGCGACTGGAACACTGTTCTGGATCATTCCAGCCCAATTTATCTGCAAATGGAACACTCACTGTTGGAGACCAGTGTGGCCAGGAATCTGGACAGCCCTCCTTATTAGGGCCTTGTGCTATGGTCACACCATCATGACAACAGCCGTACCTGAGAGGAGTGTTCATAGCATTTGCATTACATTTTTGGTAAAACACATAGTTGGTACTAAAGGTACTAAAGTCACATTATTCCATAGCCAGGACAATAAGCATTGTGCCTCAAATATTGTTAAGGATTGGGATTATATTGAGAAACCAGCCATTTTTGTTTGTTTTAGACATAAATGTATCTCAAATTAGTGTCTGTAATAAACTCATCCAAGTCCTCGTGTACCTGCTCCATGTGCATGACGCTAGGCTATGGTCCTGGGGACAGCCTTGGTGCTGTGGTCCACTGGCTGGGGTACTTCCATCAGGACAGCAGCCATAGTGAGTCTGGCTACAGTGAGGGGTGAGAGTTGTGCCATGAGGATTGTGGACTGCATTGTTTTGAGGAGTTTCTGTTGTGTTAGATAATAAAAAATAACAAGTACTTTATTAAATGTTTCCTGCAGACAAAGAGCTTCTTCATAAAAGCAGAAAGCGTCTGATGAAATGTATGGGTCACTTGAATGTCATCTTATTATGTGACTCCTTAACAAATTTGATCAAATTTGATCAAGTTTTATAACACACCTACATGACAATTTTTTTCTTATCTTTATTTTGAATAAAATGCTAAATATTTAAATGTTTCTACTGTCCAGTGATAATTTGGAAAGAAAACAGAATGGAAGCCTGTTACTATAGCAATGAATGCAACTTTAATTGTGTGGAAAGGAGCAATTAAATGCTACACAGAACAGTTTTTTCATTCCAATTTCCGTATGCGCTACTTTTCTATAGTTTTTAATGTAAACATCGCCTAGTGTTTGACTGTTGCTGCGCATCTCGTTTCCAACCGCAATGTGTGGATGACCCTAAACTGCTATAAAAGATATAAACAGCGCATTCTTATTTCAGTGCTTTTATTTAAGCAGACAGTTTACCTCGTATATTCAGTTTAACAGTAAGCCAAAGAGGGCAAGGTTTCAACTGAACTATATGCATATGCAATTAAACATGTACAATTATGTTCTAGCTCCTCTGAGTCTGTCCATGCAATAAATGTACACTCTTAAATGAGCGAGAATTTTTTTTAGCTAATTTCAACTTTGAATAAAAAAATTAAATCAGAGCTGTATATTAATATTTACCAGATACATATTCACGAATACAATTCATCTTAATTCACACCTTATAGCACGCAAATATTTCTGCCCGTTTCATTCGTGTGAGTGCAGCCTCTGCTTTTCTGCTACAGAGTGAAGTGCGTCATGCCACCGTTATTTTCTTTTCCTATTAGCGCCTAAACTCTGGAACAGTCTTCCTAGCATTGTTCGGGAAGCATATACACTCTGTCAGTTTAAATCTAGACTAAAAATGCATCTCTTTACTATGGCTTACAAATAAAACATTATCAATTTCTATTATTCAAATCAGTAAATGATTGTTAGGCTGCATTAACTAGGTCAGCCGGAACCGGGAACACTTCCCATAACACCTGATGTACTCGTTACATCATAAGAAGAATGGCATCTACGCTAATGTTAGTCTCTCTGTTTATGCCGAGGTTTTCTGCAGTCAGCCGGATCCGGGCCGTATCCAGATCAGATGGTGGACCTGCGTCTGGACATGACCAACGCATCCCTGAAATGTCTGCAGAGAGCGTGTCAAATAAACTCCCCCCGTAAATGCAGCATCGACACGACATCCTCATTAAACCCGTCTTCGGCGTGACAACTCCAATCTTTCAAACAATCTTACGAATATCTATTTACCTAATATGAATTAAGACCTGCAATGTTGCCAGAATTATAATCATACACTGTTTGTTCGTCGGCCAGAGGAGAACTGGCACCCGACTGAGCCTGGTTTCTCCCAAAGGCTTTTTTTCTCCATTCTGACCCTGAAGGAGTTTTAGTTCCTTGCCACCGTTGCCTCTGGCTTTTGGCTTGCTCAGTTGGGGACACCTAAATTTCATCTATATTACCGATCTGACACTATATGATACTTGAAATTAGCCGGATAACATCACCGTTTTCACCTAAAAGCGGCTGTACAGCCGAATCAAATTCTGTTGCATTATTTTCCTGTTAACAACGTGAAGCTGCTTTGAAACAATTGTACTTGTAAAAAGCGCTATATAAATATATAAAGGTGACTTGATTTGACTTTCAGTTAATACATTTCTGGGGCATTCTACAGCCCTTCATCAAACCTTTCAACACAGAGCCCACCTCAGATTGTTTTTAATTAATGCACAAATCGTAAAAACAGATAAACAGTTTCAGTTCCTAAATTCTGATTGGGTGGGCAAGGCAGACGTTTGGGTGGGCTCAGCCCACCCCTGCCCATGCCTAGCACCCGGCCCCATCACACACTACGGCTGATGTACCACCATGCCATTGGACTGATTTCACAAGTGCTTTAAGACATTCCCATAGCGTTGTTACTTCCGTCACAGCATCTCATACCCTTCTCAGGGAACCATGGTTACAGTTGTAACCAGAGACGTTTCCTTGGTCCTTTGTCTGGTATTGTCTTTGTTTTACAAAACTGTTATGTTTGCTCCTGTGTTTGCTCCTGGATGAATTACCTGCTTTCTTTTGTTTAAATAAAGTCTTCTGTTTGAAGATACTCAACCCTCTTCACCTTGGCTGAAACGTGACAGAATACCGAGAGACAGAGGAAGCCACAGACTTCAAGACAGAGCCCACCACAGACCCAGAGCTGAATCATGCCAAGTCTGGCCAGGTGCATGAGCTGGCACCGACATCCATTGTGTTATAATTTGTAATAACTTCTCCCTTAAATCAATGTTCTACAAATCAAAGTGCTCTTAATGCAGATTAGGGCTCATAATTAAATGAGGAGACATATATCAATAGAAAAGGATTCCACAGCATCAGTACTTATTCATGATAACTCTGCACAATGCAAAATTAAAATTAATTGAAATAATATAATCTTTGTCTAAATTAAATGATTTTATTATAATTACATGAAATGATTGGTGTCATGCTGCCGTGAAAACCCAGGCTCACTTTTAACTGATTCAAAAGTTGAGGCAGCCATTGCTCAGTTGACATCACTGTAGTCCTTAGTTCACAACACTTAAATTCCACCTCAGTGAACACCTAAGAGCCAGTCTTAGACTTTGCTGAAAGTTGCTTTTAGCTTCTTTATGAATAGCTCCTACTCTTAAACTAGTTCTACTTTTTACTAAGAATTTGTGGACACTTAAGTCAAAGCTTAACCCTATTCTCTAGAGCATTTTGAAAGTTTTATAAATATGGCCCCAGAATGGCCCCAGATCAAGATCAGCCCTAACAATGAGACAAAAGTATGTTGTGTGTGAATGGAAAGATGACAACTATTTCAGAAGCAAACCTAGTGAGGGGTCCTCAAGGACATACGGCAGGAAGCCCTGATGGTGTTATCATGACCTGTTGGGTCCTGCATGCTGGGCACCTCTGTTCATACCAATATAAGAGAGAAAGCAAGAGAGAGATTAATAGATAATCTGAAACAAACCCATTTAAACACTTTAGAGTTCTGTACATCTCCACACTTGCTGTCAAAAGTTTGTAATAAATAATGATTTTTTTAATGATTTTGAAAGAAATCTGCTCACCAATAACTGCTTTCTATGTGACTATATTGTAAAATGTAATTTATTTCTGTGATCAAAGCTGAATTTTTCAGTCTTCAGAGTAGGGCTGGGCGATATGGCCAAAAAGTGATCTCGATAAAAAAATTTCATATCAGTCAATATCGATAATTATTTCGATAAATGCCAAATATTTATTTCTTTCCAATTTAAAGGCAGATATTTGCTCAGTTAACTAAAGTTGTAGAAACCAGACTGTTAATTGTGGTTTTAAACTACTTTATTGTCAGAACATGACAAACACTTCACGCTTTTAAATTCTTTACACTTTTCCCAGTAATAATAAATATCTTAATAGAAGAAATCATGTCTTAGTTTCTGCATGTGTTAACGGGTGATACTGTTTCTAGTCATGAAACAGGTTTGTGTTGCTCTGACTTTGCATTTATCTTCGCACAGTTTGCAGTGCAGGCTGCAGTATTAATAATATTACATGTTTTGTCTCAGAAATGCACATTTGACAGTGAGTTGACATTTTTATATGGTAATATTTTAATATTCTGAGTTTTATTAAAATTAACTATTGGTCTTCTCCATAGTATCATACATTTAGATCATGATAACCACGGTTAAAACTAGCTCTTCACTACTATGGTAAAATACACTCACCTAAAGGATTATTAGGAATACCGGTTAATTTCTCATTAATGCAATTATCTAATCAACCAATCACATGGCAGTTGCTTCCAATGCATTTAAGGGTGTGGTCCTGGTCAAGACAATCTCCTGAACTCCAAACTGAATGTCAGGAATGGGAAAGAAAGGTGATTTAAGCAATTTTGAGCGTGGCATGGTTGTTGGTGCCAGACGGGCCGGTCTGAGTATTTCACAATCTGCTCAGTTACTGGGATTTTCACACACAACCATTTCTAGGGTTTACAAAGAATGGTGTGAAAAGGGAAAACATCCAGTATGCGGCAGTCCTGTGGGAGAAAATGCCTTGGTTGATGCTAGAGGTCAGAGGAGAAATGGGCAGACTGATTCAAGCTGATAGAAGAGCAACTTTGACTGAAATAACCACTCATTACAAACCGAGAGGTATGCAGCAAAGCATTTGTGAAGCCACAACATGCACAACCTTGAGGCGGATGGGCTAGCAACAGCAGAGGACCCCACCGGGTACCACTCATCTCCACTACAAACAGGAAAAAGAGGCTACAATTTGTACAAGCTCACCAAAATTGACAGTTGAAGACTGAAAATGTTGAGTTCACTGTGTTCACTGTATTTAAAATGGCCCCTACAGTCACCAGATCTCAACCCAATAGAGCATCTTTGGGATGTGGTGGAACGGGAGCTCATGTGCCCTGGATGTGTGCATCCCACAAATCTCCATCAACTGCAAGATGCTATCCTATCAACAGGGCCAACATTTAAAGAATGCTTTCAGCACCTTGTTGAATCAATGCCACGTGAGAATTAAGGCAGTTCTGAAGGCGAAAGGGGTCAAACACAGTATTAGTATGGTGTTCCTAATAATCCTTCCTCATCTGTCCTTCTCTATCCGCGCAGACGGTTTTTCTCTGCTCCCTGCTGGCTCTCGCGCTGTTTTGTTTTGTCTAGTGTTTCTTCTTCTTTCTTCTCTGACCGCTGCTTTGCTGCTGGACTCTCTGAAAATACTGAAATGGAATTGATTAACTGGTCAATCAGCTTAATTCGACAAGATTTTCTCACTAAGGAAGGGTGCCCCGGAGAACCCAATTGCCCGGACGGGACCTTGCCGCAGGGCAATGGAGGGACGATGGAACAACTGGTAAGTCCTGTGCCTGGAGGCTCTGTCTGTGGAGGATGCGAAGATTTATACATGATTGATTATTGATGGCGGGGTTCCTATTCTTTGGCTTTGGGATTGCCCTTCTGACCTATCGGAAGATTCGGTAAGACAGCTGCAAGCAAATTCACCCAGCCGCTGTCTGTGGAAATTAAAGAATGCTTCGGGCTGTGTGTGACCGCCTGAAGGAATTAGATCAGAAAGTGATAGGAATTGAGGAACTGAACTGCAATAACGCAGTCCGACTGGGCGGATACGCAGGGTAGAGTGGCTCTATCGGGGTCAGATCGTGAACTTACGGACTGTAAATCGGTCTGGCCATGAGGCTGGACGAATGTCTAGGGGAACTGGCACAGACCGGACGCACAATGCTGAGGACCAGATCTGATTGATTGATTATGATCCGACAAATTTATCCAAGATCATCAAATGGATTAAAATACATTAAATTGTATTTGCCTGACCTAATCAACTAGCCCAGCAAAACCTCACTTCTGTCCTCATCATTCGGTTGGGATTTCAGCCTGACAGCTGGTCTGCTATCTCCCCTGTGCACCTCTCCCCCCTCCATCCGCCTTCCGCCTGTCTGTTATCTATCCTCTCCCACTCCATACAAAAATCCCACCACGTGACCACGTGTACTGTGCCGTGTTTATGTTTATGTTATGTTTATGGTTTTGTTGTGTTTGCTATGTAATGCTTGCTAAACTGCATTCTGTATTTCTGGGAGAGTGCAGGGCTGGCACTGAATAATCGGCCATGCCCGGAGGCTTGCTCCAACTTCATTCTCTGCTATACTGTACTTGTACATGGTAATGGATAAATAAACTTCTAACTTGAATTTCAACTTAACTCAGGGGTGAGGTATGTTCATGGGGTCTGTGGTATTTAATAACAGTAGCCTAAAAACATTTATATAAATGCACAAATTCTATAGCTAAAAAAACTGTAATAATATCCCATTACCTTTAATAAATGTCTACATTATTATAATGTACAATTCTATATAATATCCTACATTTCCTGCCACAGATGGTGTGTTAGTGTCACCACAGTAAATCCATGGTAAATTATGAGATTTGTAGATCCATTAAGGCACATAGTGTTTAGTGTGTTTGTCAGCAAAATGTTTCTGCCTGGCTATAGGCAGTTTAAAATCACAGAGACACTTGTGTTTTTCGGCTGAATTCACGCGACTCACTGGATCTCTCACAGCATTGTTTAGTGTTTCCGACCGTAGACCGCTCAGAGTAAATGGATCTGCTCCAGGAGCTCAATACTGCCATAACAATTCAACTATGCTACCTTTATTGAAGATAAATAAAGTTAGTTTCTGCACGCAGTTAGCTCTACTTCTAATTTAACGCTCGCAATTTTTCCTTCTCGTGGTCTACTTTTCTTTGCCAGTAGAACATGTACTTGATGCACAAGCTAAAAGCTGCATCGGACTGGCTGTTGTCAC
>CM031959.1:22372433-22482433 GCA_018749465.1 Paracanthobrama guichenoti
CAGTTTACATCTTGCTTTAAATGTCATCATATATAGCATCTACATATAATCATGTCCACAAAATGTTTGTATTTACTAAATGTTTATTTCTTCATTCAACAGAGCTATCATGCGTTATTAAATAGCAAAAATTAAACAAGTATCAATATCCAAACAAACAAACTTAAATGAAATGAACTATGAAGCGGATGTACAGGAAGCCCAGCCAGTTACAGCTTTCTGCCGAAGACATTCCCCTTCATGTTGGGCATGATTAAAAACAATAAACTGATCACCCTAACATCCACATGGCTGACATGTTTGGAAATGAATTTCTGTCTGAATCTTTTAGGTTGCCTAAATGTCGATTACATCCATTACAATCTACACATTTAAAATACATCAAAGGTTTCCTATCAAAGTTTGTTCCTGTTTACGAAGTGTCAATGACCTGTTAATAATCCCTAACTGAACATTCATTTATTCTTTAAAATAGTACATGTAATAAAATGAACACTGCAGAGATGCTGTATAATACACAAAGATATATAAACTCACAGTCTGGGCCAAACACAAACTAGATGCTCCAGTTTGACTTAGTGAAGATTCAGATATGACACTAACAACTGATCTTAGGGTCAGTGTTGATCAAAACTGGTGATGCTGATGATAAATCATGAGGTGAGTCTGAATCGACCAATGAGGTGCTGGTTGCATTGCCCAGATGACCTATCTGGATTTGTCCCTAGGCACAGTCCCTGGCATATCTCTGGCACAGCTGGAGCAGCAGAAACTGGAGTAATACTGGCTGGAGCACAGTCGGCGGCGTGCACAATCAGCTTACAGTTTGCCAATTCGGGCTGAAATCCCACAGTCTTCTGTGATGACCCTGACTCCACGTTGAAGTCTGAGAGACGAGTGAGACAAAAGATTAAAAATGCGGAAACAAAATGCAAGTACAGGTGATCATAAGGTGAGTTAATTTTGATGTACTGTCTATGAATTTGACACCATAGCCCCAGCTTTGCCGAGAAGTACTACGAACAGTTGTCCCAGGAACTTTTTTTCTCTCCCAAACATATTGTTGTCTGCATTTCCACCGTGAAAGATTAGTCCGATGACATGGGACTGCATGACTTTCAGGATTTAGATTCTCTGCTTATAAGCTTAATAAAGCCTGAACCTCAAATATTCCAGGTCCGTTAGTTTGTATTTTTTTAAGCTGCATTGTTGATTCGAATAGCAAACAACGCGCCACAACTTTGGGGTTGAAAGCAAAACCTCGTGAACTCAACCAGCATGTTCAGCGCCCAAATCTCAACCCGAAAGTTCACGAACTTTACACTCCACGAGCAGGGACTTTCTGAGGGGCAATTTTGCAGAGAACTTAGCTTAGACCCTGGTTCTCTCGACTGAAACACACAGAAGTGCTGCAAAAAATCCCTAATTCCTGGGGAAGAGAAGTTACAGTGGTGGAAAGATGACTGATGATGCTGATGCCACAGCAGATGTCGCCAGTGCGGCTGTGTGTGTAAACCTCACTCCTTGATGAGTGTATTCACCTCCCACACGAGGAGACCCTGGTTTTGAATCCTCCCGGGGTCGAGTAGGACATTTGAAGTAACATTTGGTGCCGTGACCTGAGATGGGAGTGAGGTTTGGGGTGGTGAGTGTAACAGATGCAGGCTAGTGGGGAGCTGTGCATAAACCTCACTCACCTGGCCTCAGTGTAGAACTGAGGCATGGAAATTTAGACTTATAGATCGTGTCTCAGTGCATTTCTTTCTATTGAATCCATCAAGATCAGGCACATTCTTAACACCCTGGAAAGCTTCATAATATGATATGAGTGATTCAAAAAGACACACCTTTTAAAGCATTCTACTGTGCAAAAGTGCTATACACATTAACATGACTTGACTGAAGAGGCTGAACTGGAGAGCTCATATCCACATATTGGAGAGCAAACATATCCACATCGCTCTGATCAGATGCTTTCTTAACGGTTGTTTTCTCATTTTTTGTTGTGTGTTGATTTTGTTATTGAGTGGAAAGCATGCAGCACATGTAACATATAAACACAGCTCTCAGCAGTGTGAGCGAAATAAGATGTTCAAATAGCAACTGGCTACTATTATTACTTATTATTGCTGGCTGCTCTGCAAATGTTGAAAACTTGTAATCGCTTCTTGTTCTCCTCACTTCACAGACCTTGTTGAGGATTTGGCCAGTCGATACATCAGCACGCTGCACTGGCAGAAAGGCGTCCAGTGTAAGCATTGGCAGTATATGTCCCCTCATCCACTGATTGGACATTATTTAGTATGAGTGTCCGATCTGCCGACACATGCACACGAAGTCCGTCCGGTCGCACTGGCACACCATTCCTGTCCAGAGAGATGAGGCGTTATCACGTTAGATGTGCAATGAAGGCTTTATTAACACTTAAAGACAAACCATGTTCTCTGAACTGACCTTGACCAGCCAACGTTCACATTTTCTCCTGTTACTACACAGGGCAGTTGAGCAGTGCTGCCCTCACGGCACATCGATGTCTGTGGGGCTTTAGTGATCCTGAGAGTCCCCTAAAAGAAACAGGACAACATTACAAGCATAATGCAGCAAAGATCGGAAACTGAGAGTATGTTGAAGTGCTGAATGATTAATCATAATAGATGAATCATCATGCTATGGATTAGTGCATTTATTAAATTGCAAAGACTGCAATCTAATTAAACATATATATATATATATATATATATATATATATATATATATATATATATATATATATATATATATACAGCTCGTGTTTCAGAGTGAAGTGCAGCACTTTGTTCAATTTTACACGTGTTCAGCTCATGATCCGCCCGGTGTTTTCAGCGTCTCAGACTGGCTCAATCAGAAAAATTGCAATAAGACCCCCAATAAGAAAATTGCAGATAGAGAATGCTGAACACACCAAAACCTAGGCTGGTTTGACGTTCTTCAAACTTTTGTGCATCTGTAACTGTGCAGTATAAACGCCCTGAATCGTCTGGCGTCAGCTGGTTAATCATCAGCGTGCCATCAGAGTGCTGAGAATGCCTGCATTGGGAGACAACATTCAACATCTCATTAGATGTCACAGGAAAGTAAATGACCACAGAGAAGGACATCCCAGAATGTACTGGCAAGAAAAGTTGATAATGCATTTCCTTCAATGCCACAAATTATCAGGGTTATTATATTGTTAACTAAAACTAAAACCAAAACCATAAAAAAATGTATTTCTTGAAATAAAATTAACATGAACTGAAATAAAATACAAAATAAAAAACTTTTCAGGTAGTTGCTAAGTGTCACATGTCTGTCTGTTTAGTTTATCTTTCAGTTGTTTTCATCCTGTCACATATTCCTTTGGCTTTAGCCCTATTCGAACAGATAACTGTTTCTCGTGGGGTCATAAGGTATTTGCCGTCTGAATCCAGAATGTCCGTGTGTTTTCTCCACCATCCATGTAGAAAATCCCCGCCAAATTACCTACAGTTTTTAGACAAACACCAAGGTCGTGTGGTCATTTAATTGCTGTCGAATCCACATCCCTGAGTTTTCAAAGAATATATCACTTCAAAATTCACTATTTATATCCTTTTTTGGCCCCTGCAGAGCACCGTGCAGTTGCGCTTGCGCTGTAATTTGGATGCATTATAAAGATCTAGACTTTTATTACTGAAATGCTGGCAAGTATTGATGAGCAATATATTTCATCACCGCTCAAAAATAAAAATAAGAAAAGCATGTAAACATTTCAAATGGGCCGTTATTATACGGCAGCAATTATATATGTTAAAATAACCACAGCATTATGATCACCTCATGTAAATAAGAGGCTGTATTCACTCATTTCCGCTCATTTCCATGTGGAATATGACATCCTTTATTTGCAATCATGTTGACCACGTGAGCAATGTTCCCAGGTGCGCAGGATCACAAACTTCGCTCCTCCACCGTGAATAAATCGCCATCCGAATGCACGAGTTTTATCACTGAGGTGGCATGCAAATGTATTTTACAGACTTCCAGGTGAGAAACAATTACCATCCATAGGTCTTTAGTTTCCCACCACTTGTTTGTTTACCATGGTTACATGTTAATCATCTCGTTTCTGTTCACTACTTAAGTTACACCTCACCTTCCGTCTTTGTCTAGTCACTGTTATGCTAAGTTGGATTCTCGACTCATTGCCTGTTTTCAGTTCTTTGAGAAGTTCAGATTAAAGTTTATGTTTGACTATTATCTCAGTTGAGTCTTCAGCCTGTTCCTGTGCACACCAACCATTACACTAAGGCAACATTTCTCATTTTGTTTAGTTTAAGTTGAAAAACTATACAGTTTGAATAATACATTTAAAAAATGAATAAAAAGAATCTATTGGAATCGATTGCGAATTGAGTCTCGTGCACTTTGCTATCTGTATGACACAGAGCTGCTGCATATTTTTAACGTTAGTAATCATTCACTTATAAGTTTCCATAAGGAGTATAGGATGCTGCTTTAGAAGGGTTTGAACAGAAATACAGATGAAGACACCTGAGTGAGTTGGAGTGGCTGTCCAGCTCTGCTCCAGTGAATGGTGACCGCATGCATGGCAGAGACCGGCAGCACTGCACACTGCAGTTTGGCCGTCTGACCGGCTCGAGCCTCAACCAGTGGCGAATAGTCAATGGTGAACCTGAAAAAACAACGGCATGACGAGTAATGCAATTATGAGTGACAATATGTGCTGCATCATTGCACCAGCAGTGTGTCATTTAATGATTGATGTCTTGTACCTGGAAGATGAATGTGATGTGAATGATTGTGAAGAATCCACCTCTGATATGTCTGCACCATTCTGGGATGTTCCTGTATTTGGTAGTGAAAGAACATTTTCCTTGTGTAAGAAAACATTTTTGTTATTTGTTGTTGTATTGTGGGTGGTTGCTAGGTGGGGCTTACTGGCCCAAGTCAAAAAAAAGCAGAAAATGTTATCCACCCTTATGAAAAAGAAGTATACTTCAAGTTAATTTTATGAAGTATACTTAAAATAATGTTCAAGTATATATTCTTAGAGGCAGCAGCTATTTGCACTAAGTGAAAATAACATATTTTCTTAGCGATAGATGATATTTACACTAAGTGCAAATAGTAATATATATTATATTTACACCATATAAAAGTAGCAGTTCTTTGCAATATGTGTAAATAGTAATTACATGCTATTTATACTTCATTTTAAACCTTCATTTGCACCTCAGTATTGTTGTACATTAACAGGATGCAATAATAACAGAGTGTAAATTATTATATTTATTAAAATTATTAAATGGATGCCGCCTTAATGGAACAATAAAAGCCCTCCCTACACTGACCCCTAAACCCTACCCTATAAATGCTTTTATTATTATTATTAATAAACATTTCGATAGGCACTTTATTTCCATTTTTAGAACATTTTCTTCATTTTTATTGAAAGTAAATGCCTTTCCGATGTGATGAGATGGGAAAAGGGAGATGAGCAAACTCGGCAAAAGGCGTATTCGAACCCGGGTCAATCGCATCAAAAACAAGATCCTTGAGCCTTACTCTTTACTGACTACACCACTGAAGATGTTAAAGCATGCACATCTTTTTTTAATCTTGTCTGGCCCAACCAGGCATTGTTAGAAGCAGAACTAGTGCGAATAGCACTTGCCGAAAAGGCACACTTTTGCACTTGGTGTAAATAGACACTCTGTATTTTTAAGTATATCTTATGTAGTAAGCATACTAATGTCAATGTACTAGTAGTAAACATGTAAGTGTACTATTTCAATACTGCTTGGGACTAAACTGGCCCACTTTAAGTCTATAAAAAGTATACATTTAAGTGTACTATGAGTGTAACAGAAACTACGTTTCTCATTTGTACTGCATCTGTACTACAAGTGAACTTATAAGTATACTAGTAGTGTATTATTTTAATACTTGTAGTAAATTTTTAGCTTATGAAAGTACACTTTGAAGTGTACTCTAAGTAAACTACTAGTTTAATAGTTTTATACTGCAAGAAGTATACTTATAAGTTTTCTTTAAGTGAACAACATCATACTTATGTATCATACTTGTGTATAACTATGTATATATTATTTTTGCACTTTAGGTATACTACTATGTTCCTATTTAGGTATTTTTTTAATACTTGAAATACCTTTAACTGTACTTTGATTTATATGCTGTTTAATGTTTGATGATCACTTTGTTTTACATGTGCGTGAACAATCGCTCGTGTCTCGCTTCTTCTTTACCTGTGTTTTGATTCAGAGATTCTGTACTAGAAGATGCGCAATAGCGCCCCCCTACCGTATAACAGTGAAAACATATAGCCAGAAAATTCAGTCAATGGTGGGGAAAGAGTGGCTGAATCCCAAATGGCACACTTCATGTGCACTTTAGGTCTTGTGGACTTACAATGGCAGCCCCATGCTGGTGTCCGTTAAGTCCACTAGACTGTAAGGTGTCCCATTCATCAATTTAGGTTTCAGAAGGGTGCTTGTGGCGACCCCTTTGCGACCATTATGTGCCCTCGGCGCACACTTCAGCTGAGCCATGCAAGTTTGACTCAGAGGAAGAGCGTGAAGGTTTAGGGTGCCATTATATTGTCAGTATAAGTCAAGTATACTTAAGTGCAATTTGAAGTATATTTCTCATAAGTACATCAAGTATATTTCTGAGGCGTTAGTAGACTGAAAGTATACTTTCTTTTTTTGTTTTGTTTAAAATAACTATACTAATAGCACACTTGATTAAACTTCTTTTTCATAAGGGCAGACAAGAAAGTAGTAAGAAAAAAAGCTAAGAAAATATATAATAGGTCAAGGGTTTATTTAAATCATTAACCCTGAATGCGATAGTAACAATGATGGTTGCAAGCATTGAATGATTAATAAGTAAATAGAGACAGGAGAGAGCTAACCTGAGACAGACAGGTAAATGTAGCGGTGATCTCTCTCACGGTCTCTTGTGGCCACACACAGAAACCAGCCAGAGTCCTGCAATGTGATGGGACCCACCAGCAGAGAGCCACCTGACTGCTGCTGATGCCTACATTATTCATTAAGAGTTAGACAAAAGTGCACACATCCAGCAGGCAAGAAGCTCAATGAGGTGCTCAACCAAAAACAAAAACAATCACACAAAGGGGAAAAGTTGGCACACCACAGAGCCATAATAATTTTCTGCAATAAGCTGCTCATTGTTTGATATGGTTACTGGGCCGGGGTGAAGTATTGAGTATATTTGATGTTTTTACTTTCAATCTAGTTTAGTGGTTTGCTTTTGCACTTTTGTTTAGATGCCATTGTTGATGTATCATTTTATATATATATATATATATACACTGAGCAGGCATAACATTATGACCACCTTCCTAATATTGTGTTGGTCCCCTTTTGCTGGCAAAACAGCTCTGACCCATCGAGGCATGTGACTTCACTAGACCCCTCAAGGTGTGCTGTGGTATCTGGCACCAAGATTTTAACAGCAGATCCTTTAAGTCCTGTAAGTTGTGAGGTGGATCCTCTATGGACCGGACTTGTTTGTTCAGCACATCCCACAGATGCTCGATTGGATTGAGATCTGGGGAATTTGGAGGCCAAGTCAACACCTCAAACTCGTTGTTGTGCTCCTCAAACCATTCCTGAACCATTTTTGCTTTGTGTCAGGAGCATTATCCTGCTGAAAGAGCCACAGCCACAGGGAATACCGTTTCCATGAAAGGGTTTACATGGTCTGCAACAATGCTTAGGTAGGTGGTACGTGTCAAAGTAACATCCACATGGATGGCAGGACCCAAGGTTTCCAAGCAGAACATTGCCCAAAGCATCACACTGCCTCCGCTGGCTTTCCTTCTTCCCATAGTGCATCCTGGTGCCATGTGTTCCCCAAGTAAGCGACACACATGCACCCGGCCATCCACGTGATGTAAAAGAACACGCGATTCATCAGACCAGGCCACCTTCTTCCATTGCTCCGTGGTCCAGTTCTGATGCTCACGTGCCACTGTTGGTGATTTCGGTGGTGGACAGGGGTCAGCATGGGCACCCCGACTGGTCTGCGGCTATTCTACCCCATATGCAACAAACTGAGATGTACTGTGTATTCTATCAGAACCAGCATTAAAATCCTAGTGAACCGGAAGTAGCAAGTGAGTTTCCTTCAGTGCTGTGACGTATTTCCAAGTGAAAGTGAATATTGAACAGAGAGCAGGGTTTTACTTCAGCGCTCCTCCTCTCCATCTCTCCTCATAGCAGAATAACAGTTGGAGGGGAGTGGTTAAGGGTATTCAAACCTAAGCTGTCAAATTGACATCGTCTGAGGAGGAACGATGTTTTCAGACCGGAAGTTACTTTTCAGACTTTGATTAAAGATTACTGCGACAAACAATTTTTTTCTGTGTAGTAACTTGCATGGATTAATTGTTCACCCTAAGACCTGTAATGTGTGCTAACAAAGTAAATAGGGTCAATTTTGATTTCATGAGGACTTTAACTTCTTGAGCAATTTGAGCTTCAGTAGCTCGTCTGTTTGATCGGACCACACGAGCCAGCCTTCGCTCCCCACGTGCAACAATGACCTTGGCCGCCCATGACCCTGTGGCCGGTTCACCACTGTTCCTTCCTTGGAGCACTTTTGATAGATCCTGACCACTGCAGACCGGGAACACCCCACAAGAGCTGCAGTTTTGGAGATGCTCTGACCCAGTCGTCTAGCCATCACAATTTGGCCCTTGTCAAACTCGCTCAAATCCTTTACACTTGCCCATTTTTCCTGCTTCTAACACATCAACATCAAAATGTTCACTTGCTGCCTAATATATCCCACCCACTAACAGGTGATGAAGAGATAATCAGTGTTATTCACGTCACCTGTCCGGTCATAATGTTATGCCTGATCGGTGTACCATGAATATATTACTTTTGAGGTAAAAGTATATGCTGAGAAGTTATTTGATGCTTTTACTTTCAATCTAGTTTATCTAGTTTGCTTTTGCTATTTTGTTTCGATGCCATTATTATGGTTCTACATGGTTGTATGTTTGTTGAGGTCATGTGGTCGTGATGTAATACTCTGATGTATATAGGGGTCTACTTAGGAATGGTTGTATTGTCTGATGAAGAGCCATGTCTCTTTTAGTGAGAACATGCAATAAATATTTTTTTCTATTTATGGAGATGTGGTTTGCCAGCTTTTTCTTTTGTAAATCATGAATAATTTATCAAAAAATCGGACTTAACTAAAGACACATTAAAGGAATAGTTCAACCAAAAGTGAAAAAGCTACTACAGGTTTGTGTGTAGTTGAGCTACAGTCATCACCTTTCTAAAAAGTATGCATGACACAAAAGCTATGTTTACATGCACTAATTTCCATCAGTCTGAATGAATCCAATCTGATTTCAGATTCTGAAAGTTCTGTTTTTATAAACATTGTAATAGGACTCACATATTCAATTACATGTGCATTTCAAAACCTCAGCGCATCCACATGGCTCATTTGCCACGTTCAGAACCAGAAAGCCACCTCGATAATATCAGTACCTCAGTGGTACTTAAAGCCACAATATGTAATTTTTAACGCGCTAGATGCCGCTTATTCAAAAGGTGAGCTTGATGACTTGATTCCGCTGAGCTTTTACTCTGCCGCCAGACGGCGCTTCGCTTCTTCTGCACATGCGTGTGTGTAACGCAGCACTGTTTTATCATATTACACACATTTGAGTTATGTTATAATTCACTCGCCTGCTATGAGACACATGTTCACACTGCAGTGAGCTAGATCATATCAGGCATGGTAAAACATGGTAAATCAAGAACACCAGATTTAAACAATAAGACTAACTGTGCTGAGCTGGAGAACAATGATTCGTTTCTGTCCATGAATGATCCAAACAGTTGCTCTCCTGTCTAATAAAACACATCATATATTACAGCGTCTTTGGTGTTTCCATGGAAATCGAGGGTAACGTGACGCATGGACATGGTTCGTGTCCTGGTTAAAACTGCTTATTTCTCTGGATATAAACATTCTTGGAAACATTTGGGATAGTGCAAGCACACAAGTAAAAAAAAAAAAAAAAACATTGTCCTAGTGGTTGTTGGATTGTGAAATCTAAAATCGAACATATTGTGCCTTTAAAGTAAATAATAATATCTTAGATCAAATGGGTTTGGCTGACAAAAAGTCTTCCAAGTTTTAAATATTTTTTTGTCCAGATTTTCCAGAAACAATAGTGAAGGTCACTGAATATGAAGACATTGCATTTCACAGCTATACACTCACCTAAAAGATTATTAGGAACACCATACTAATACTGTGTTTGACCCCCTTTCGCCTTCAGAACTGCCTTAATTCTACGTGGCATTGATTCAACAAGGTGCTGAAAGCATTCTTTAGAAATGTTGGCCCATATTGATAGGATAGCATCTTGCAGTTGATGGAGATTTGTGGGATGCACATCCAGGGCACAAGCTCCCGTTCCACCACATCCCAAAGATGCTCTATTGGGTTGAGATCTGGTGACTGTGGGGGCCATTTTAGTACAGTGAACTCATTGTCATGTTCAAGAAACCAATTTGAAATGATTCGAGCTTTGTGACATGGTGCATTATCCTGCTGGAAGTAGCCATCAGAGAATGGGTACATGGTGGTCATAAAGGGATGGACATGATCAGAAACAATGCTCAGGTAGGCCGTGGCATTTGAACGATGCCCAATTGGCACTAAGGGGCCTAAAGTGTGCCAAGAAAACATCCCCCACACCATTACACCACCGCCAACAGCCTGCACAGTGGTAACAAGGCATGATGGATCCATGTTCTCATTCTGTTTACGCCAAATTCTGACTCTACCATCTGAATGTCTCAACAGAAATCGAGACTCATCAGACCAGGCAGCATTTTTCCAGTCTTCAACTGTCCAATTTTGGTGAGCTTGTGCAAATTGTAGCCTCTTTTTCCTATTTGTAGTGGAGATGAGTGGTACCCGGTGGGGTCTTCTGCTGTTGTAGCCCATCCGGCTCAAGGTTGTGCGTGTTGTGGCTTCACAAATGCTTTGCTGCATACCTTGGTTGTAATGAGTGGTTATTTCAGTCAAAGTTGCTCTTCTATCAGCTTGAATCAGTCGGCCCATTCTCCTCTGACCTCTAGCATCAACAAGGCATTTTCGCCCACAGGACTGCCGCATACTGGATGTTTTTCCCTTGTCACACCATTCTTTGTAAACCCTAGAAATGGTTGTGCGTGAAAATCCCAGTAACTGAGCAGATTGTGAAATACTCAGACCGGCCCGTCTGGCACCAACAACCATGCCACGCTCAAAATTGCTTAAATCACCTTTCTTTCCCATTCTGACATTCAGTTTGGAGTTTAGGAGATTGTCTTGACCAGGACCACACCCTAAATGCATTGAAGCAACTGCCATGTGTTTGTTTGATTAGATAATTGCATTAATGAGAAATTGAACAGGTATTCCTAATAATCCTTTAGGTAAGTGTACATCATAATATGTAATCATGTAATCAATAAAAAGTAATTGTAATCTGATTATGAGTATTTTAAAACTTAACATATTCTAATTACAAGTAAAAATTCTGATGATGTGAATCCAGAATACATGTAATCATTCATATCATACACCAAGTATACACTCTACACAGAAAAGGTTCAATAGGGTTCTATATAGAATCCTGAGGTTCTAGATTCAATTTTATGACAACAGAAATGTCTTAAATGATTGCATAAATCTTTCATGTTTAACAGGTTATTTACATTTTGCTGCTTATTTCATAAAATTCAATCAAAATAAAAAATTAATTAAAACTAAATGAATTAAAATGATCCCATGATGGGACCCCTAAAATATATGAAGCATCTGACAGAACCCTTTAAGGTTCCATATAGAACCTTTTCTTTTAAGAGTGTAGAAGGATATAAAATGCTGGAGGTACTCACCTGGCGGGGTCAACAGGAACACCGTCGCGTCTCCACTCCACAAGCACAGTGGAGGAGGGCCGTGGGATCACCCTGCAGGGCAACACTACCTGCTGACCAACCAGCCCCTCCACCGTGGTGGGATCCGACTTGTCTATACTTACACCTAAAGCTGACCAGCTGAAGCAAAGGCATACAGAGAGCAAGAAGAGAATGCAGAAACAGAGAATGGAGGGAACAGAGACAAAAGGGATGGGGTAGAGACAGACAGACATGCCGAAAGAAAGAAAGAAAGAAAGAAAGAAAGAAAGAAAGAAAGAAAGAAAGAAAGAAAGAAAGAAAGAAAGAAAGAAAGAAAGAAAGAAAGAAAGAACAAAAATGACTTTATGCTATACTATTGGGATCAGCAAAGCATGTGTTGCAGTCACCACAGCAAGCATAAAGATCAGCCTTGACCGGCTACAGCTGGAATACAGGATCCCAAAAGAACAACACCAGCCCAACATGCTGACAATTCAATCAAAAGAGACCACAGGAAGAGGCTGGAGAACACGTTTCTAACCTATTCAAACACAAACATATTGGTTTTTGTTTGGGTGTTTGGGGAACCAAAGTAATGCTAACGTCTGGGTTGGCCTACAAAAATAGATCACTGCAGCACTCTAATGCAATCTCTCAGATAGGCATGTTAAGTGTCGTCGATTAAGAGTACGTTCACACGACAAAGATGAGACAACTTCAGGATGAGATGTTAAACCGAGACGTTGACTCTCTGTTGTCATTAAAAATCCCAGGAGGTCTTTTGGAAAAAGACTAGGGGTGTAACCCTGGCGTCCTGGCCAAATTTACCCATTGACCTCCTAATAATCCTCATAAACAGATTGGCTTTATCACTCTGTCTTCTCTCCACCAATCAGCTGGTGTGTGGTGGGCATGCCGTCGCATCATCCAGGTGATGCTGCACATTGGTGGTGGTTGAAGAGATACTCCCTTTCTATATGTAAAGCATTTTGAGTACCCAGAAAAGCACTATATAAATGTAACTAATTATTATTATGATTACAAAAAATGGAAAAGTGTTTCCTTTGCTTTTTTCGCGTACAGACAACAACATTGTCAAAACGATCCCGTTCACAAGGATCTGCGAAAATGAATACAAAAGCTGCATTCTGCTGCAAGGCCAGTAGCTGGCGATGCTCCTTTGTAAAGAAACACTATGGCTGAATCTGAAATCGCCCCCTAAACCCTCAAACACTATTCACAACGTTAGTCCACTAATACAGCTCAATTCAGACAGCCGTTGAGCGTACATCAGCTGTACACTCGTTATTGTGGTGCATTGTGGGATAGAACGAGTGCACTTTCGATAACGCCCACTATGGTTTCGGACACCACTACGTCACAGTTTTTCTCCATGTAGTTTACATGGAGACGATAATGGCATTGTTTTCAAGAACTTGAACTCTGAAGCCTGTTTTCAAAAGTTTGCATTTTCAGGACCATGAAATGCAGCTGTTGTGTAAATGAATGGCCAAAAAACCCCAATAAAACAATATTGTGTAAATAGCCCCTAAATCTTCTGTCCTTACTCTGAGTGAAAAAACCTTGGGACATAAACATGATGACTAGAATTCCTTACTTTATTACTTGATGCCTAATTATATTTAGGACTTGGAGCCAGATTTACCAACAGCTTGCTCCATCTCAAACCCTCTTTTGGAGTTAAAAAACTTCGTGAAGCACGTGAAGGCAGCATTACTAAAGACACGCGGTGATACATTAGCGCTGAAAAGGCATGGACAGGGTTATTTTTGCAGCTGATCTCATTGCGTATGCATTTGTAGGAGTTTCCCTTTCAGATGCAGTATTTATGGGAGGAGAGTATTTAAATCAATCATGAGAGGTGATTTACTAAGGTCAGTTTACTGGTGTTTGTGCCATTATTTACCACCCCAAAAAGCACGTCTTAAACCAGACGCTAATTTGTGCTGCTCTTGGTTAGATTGTGTTGGTCATTATAGAAATGATCCGGCTGCGTTTGTTCTGTTTAGCAAATCTGGCCCATAGTGTTAGTATTAGGATGAGGAAATCAAGAATGCAGACAAAAGTTCAACATGTATTGTTGGCCCTGGAACATTCAGAGAGAATTATTTGATTGATGATCATATTGATCAGGCCCCAACATCAGCCCTAAATCTGATTGGTTGATTGGAATTTTATTCCAGGACCAACAAGGACGCTGATCGATGAACACTTTGTGAAATCACAGCAAGCATAAAGGCCCTGATACACTTCAAGTGAAATCGAAGAATGAACTGGTGTGACATCAAAATAAGTTTCGTTCAGAGTTTGTTTTGGGAGTTCAAAGCAGCCTGCCAAAGTGAACTTCCTGGATAACACCATTTTTTATGTAAAAGGTAGGTGTGGCTCTGAAGCTGCTGCTTTAAAGCAATCTATTGTATAAAGTGCTATACATATAAACGTGATGAGACGTGACTGGAGAGCTGAATTGCAGAGCTCATGCAAACATATCCACATCGCTATGATCAGATGCTTTCTGAACTGCTGTTTTCTCACCAATGTCATTTTTATGTTTATTTTGTTATTGCGAGGAAAGGGTGCAGCAGGGATTTCAAGCTTCTTTTTACTGCTAAGCAACGAAGGAAAACAAACTTCACCATGAGTATATCAGGGCCTTAAAGGTGAGGTGTTCTACTCTACAACATCATGTTTCACATATTTACAGTCTACTTGTATCATCCTACAGCTACATTGTAAGGGCAGGACTTGGGAAAGACACAGAGATGGTCAGGGATGACTGGGACCCCACAGCAGATTTTATTAGTCACACTGTAATGAAATCATGTGCCACACACAGACCTGGGAATGGGAAGGAGGTAAACTAAAACTAACTAAACAAAACTAAAAGCAACAGAGAAAGGAGGTTAATAGTCTGCGTCAGGGCAAATAAGCCAGTCCCAAAAGCACAGCAATGTCCAAAACGTCACAGTGAGGGCTGTCAACTTCTATAGGTTGTGTGTGAGAGTGTATGCAATAGATTAGTATGATTAAGAAGCGTGAGGCAAGTCATAATATATCAAATGGCATTACACTGCATTAAAATGGCCAGACAAATGTGTTTTAGAATATGTGTTACGAGTGTGTACACAGGGTCCAAAATTAACATCACACCTGAACCACACTTTATGAATTATAGTAAAAATTTGCAAACATTGACATTTTATTGTCATACTGTATGTTTATCTAGGATGCTTCAAGTTTTCTTTTTCTCCACTACTCCAAATGATGCCACATATATGAACACATATATTCCTCACATTAACTCACCAGAACAAAAATATGCCTGTAAATGATGGTGCGTGAACAAAATTGAGGACAAAAGTCTGGTCATGGCCATCAAGAATATTTATGATATTTTCACTGACCATTGGAAGATGTAGTGAGTTAATTTTGGATCCTGTGTGTACATATGCTGAACTGCTGTTAGTGAAGCAATGCTCACTATCACTACCTTTGTGCATGTAAAAAGCATATGCATTTAACACGCCTATGTAAGTCTCTGTGCATGTCCCACGGGCTCCTCTCTTGGCTTTTCAGCAGGGCGTGAAGGGCAGACAGCAAAAGAGAACTTGCAGGGACTTGGGATTGGGCCTGGGAGAGGAGTAGAGCGATCCAGGGCAAGTTGGATAATCTTACCTGGCAGCGGGGCTGCTCTGCTGCATGGCACTGGGGGCCAGCCGGTGAGCCCGGTGTGCATGGGTCGCACCACTAAACCTGAGATGGATGCGGGCAGGAAGAGGGGTCCACCGTGCTGCAAGACATGCGCATGATCCTGCTGGCTTAGTTCCGATCTCAGGCACATCTTCTGGCATTCCTCCTCCGAGGCGAAGTTGTTGCTGTTGCCATGGCAGCCACCATACCAGAAGTGCAGGCAGCGCGAGGCAGAGCGGTCATAGTAGTAACGGGACGCCCACTGATCGCATGGCCCAACCGTACTGGGTAGGTCACAAGCCAGAGAACGCTGTGCTGAGGGGCAGAGGGTAAGAGACAATATGCAATATGACAATGATCTCTATTAGGTCAGCAACTTTCCTCAAACACCAGAGTTGTGGTCATGATCAGGTCATTAAAGTCCAAGTCAAGACCAAGACCAGAAGAGTTGAGTACTTCATTGTCTTGGTCTTACTCATATTTTGGACTTGACTTTCTTCTGGTCTCAATCTTGCCTCAGACTCAAATGAGCTGGTCTTGACTACAAAGAGAAGACAGAAGAAGACAAAGAGAAGACAGACTCTGTATGAGACAGAAGTCCTCTGTCTCATACAGTGCAGACGTGTTTTTTTTCTCTCTGCTCCCGCTGTGCTCTGGCGTTCTAGTATTTAGTCTTTTTTCTCTTTCTCTCTGACCCGCTGCCTGCTGGACTTCTGAAAATACTGAAATGGAATTGATTAACTGGTCAATCAGCGCGATCGATACGATTTTCTCACAAAGGAAGGGTGCCCCGGGAGAACCCACCTGCCCGGACGGGACCTTTGCTGCAGGGTACGTGATGGACGCATGGAACAACTGGGAAGTCCTGTGCCTGGAGGCTCTGTCCGTGGAGGATCACGGAAGATTTATACATGATTGGATTATTGATGGCGGGGTTCCTATTCTTTGGCTTTGGGATTGCCCTGACCTATCGGAAGATTGGTAAGACAGCTGCAAGCAAATTCACCCAGCCGCTGTCTGTGGAAATTAAGGAATGCTTCAGGGCTGTGTGTGACCGTTTGAAGGAATTAGATCAGAGAGTGATACAGATTGAGGAACTGAACCGTAACAACGCGCCAGTCCGGACTGCGGATACGCAGGGAAGAGTGGGCTCCATCGGGGTCAGATCTGTGAACTTTACGGACTGTAACCGGTCTGGCCATGAGGCTGGACGTAATGTCTAGGAAACTGCACGGACGGACGCGAGTGCTGAGGACCAGAACTGATTGATTGATTATGATCCGGACAAATGACCAAAGATCATCAAATGGATTAAAAAATTGTATTTGCCTCACTTGTCCCTATCTCTCGGTTGGGAGGTCAGCCTGACAGCTTGGTCTGCTATCTTCCCCTGTGCAATGCCTTATCTCCCTTCAAGGACAAACCATAGAACTGAACTCGAAAACATCTGAAGTTATGGCTAACATTCTCACACAACACAATCTCAGACTCACTCGCACCATACACACCCGATCCCAATCCCAGCCCCCCTCCATCCGTCTGCCTGTCCTGTCCTTATCTATCTCCTCTCCCACGCCATATAAAAAATCCCATCACGTGACCGCGTGTACTGTGTTATGTTATGTTTTGTTGTGTTTTGCTATGTAATGCTTGCTAAACTGCATTCTTGTATTTCTGGAGAGCGTGTGGCGGCGCCTGAATAATCAGCTGCAGCCCGGAGGCTTGCTCCAAACTTCATTTCGTTATACTGTACTTGTACATGTGTAATGACAAATAAACTTGAACTTGAACTTGAACAACCATTGTGTGTGTGTGTGTGTGTGTGTGTACTCAAAAGTACATTGAGTTAAATTATCGACAGAACTCGTTTAATGTGATAGCTTCATCTTTATATCTATTGTAATCCAATATATTTTTAGTTCCAAGAGTCTTTACATCAGTGAAAAAATACATAGATCCACATTTAGGGCCCTATCATACACCCGGCGTAAAGTGTTTCTTGCTAGTTTCAGCCCGATGCAGTTATCAATTTCACATCCAGCTCCACGTTGTTTAAATAGCAAACGCACTGGCACCCATCTGTTCACCCATAGGTGTGCTGGTCTGAAAACCAGGTGTGTTCAGATGCATTGTTGGCGCGTTGCTATTTTGAAGAACTGAAAACGACTGCGCCAATGACCAACAAAAACCTGCTCTAAGTCAATAGTGCAGTATTTTTTGTGTTATTTAAAGGGCGTGTTAGTAATATGAGCCTATAGACGGTCCACAACGTACACTCTGCTTATTACACACACAGGGACGTGCAGCAGCACACACACATTGTTAAATATTAAAACTAAAAGGATTCCTCTCTGGAGAAGAGTTTAGTCTTTCCGCTCACAAATTCTGCCATGTAAATAGCACATCCGCCATGGTGCGAGCGCTACTGGCTTTTAAAGAGAAAGGGAGATGAGACTCTGATTGGTTTATTGCACATTACGCCCAAAACACACCCATTTGGACCATGTTTTTTCCATCATTAAACTAGCAAAAGTGGATTCGGCACGTCCTAAGTGCACCTGCACCTTGCGCTGAGATCGCCCTTAATGTTTGTGTGTCCTTAAAGTCTGGTGGTAGAACTTTTGTTAAGCGTGTCAAAAGTTCTGGGCTCTAATCCACCCTCGTAGTTTCTTTTTTTCCATTAAAACCAAAGATGTTCATCACTGATTGTATATCAACAGCAGGGACATGTTTGTGTGCATTTTGTTCTGTAATTTCGAATAGGGATATTTTCAACAATACATGCATTACACCACAATACTCCACTATAATTTTAAAGCAGTGTATATGACAACCATCACTAGTATGCATTAATGCAAAATCAATTTAAGATAATTTTAAAACAATGTGAAACATAATTCTTCAGTGAGGACAATATTGTGACTTACTATTGGTGGGGGGGTTCGGGCACCCATCCCCGTGAGTACCACCAGCTGCCGTCACACCATCATAGCAGCAACCGTAGGTGGATGTTTGGCAGTCTGTGGGTGCAGATGGTATGGTATCTGACTTCATAGATAAAATACAAGAAACAAAAGAAACAGAAAGACAAAGACAGAGCAAGATATTAGGGAATATCTTTCAGAGGGTGTCCTGTGTACAAATTCAAATGCAAACAACATATCAAAAAGTCTCAATAATAAATGTGTGGTGAGGTGGGCGGGCGAGAGACGTGGGAGGAGCGAGCGAGACCGGTGCGTGATTGAGAATGAGCTTCCTCCTTCACTGGTGTCGCTCGTCCTTTTATGCCTCTGGGCTGCCTCATGAGAGGAATCCTCGCTTGCTCCTCCCACGTCTCTCGCTTGCCGACCTCGCCACAAAGTGTAATCCGGTAACTAAAGTAACTCACAGTTCCACAAAAAATGGTTTCTAAACAAAAGATCCATAATGTAGTGCCAATTAACTTTCCTAAAATAAGTCTCTAAGAAAGAAAGAAAGAAGAAATCTCTTAGACAGATCTTATAAACTCTACATAATGCAATTTAAGAGCAAGACTGTAAAGAGAACATGAAATATTTCCTCAAAATCTCCAAACAGTGGACAGCCATCAACCTCCTGAACATGTACACCAGACCACCAAAAATAATTACAGCCAGGGAGGGCAAGACCTCGAGGAACACAAGTAGGAAGTGAAAAGTCTGTTGAAAAACTAAGCTCAGTCACAGACATCAGTTGGACATCGCAAATCACTAGGCCAATCTTTTTATGAACTTGAAGGGTAAAAAATAATGTGGTGAGAGCATCTTAAGAGACCATCTTAAGGGGTAGTTTTTTTGGCTGACCTCCTGAGATGTTGGGAAATATAGGCATGGATGCACCTTACTATTGTCTGGGGAACGCTGGGATAACAATATAAAAATGTGTATATCAAAAACAGGGTTGTGTGTCAATTAGTATTTTTTTTAGCATTTTTGTGAAATTTGTATTTATAAACCTCTCTTTATAAAGGTCTCTTTGTTCATCAGACCTGCTCTGTTTTACTGTTTCTCGATCTTGTCTGATATGCAATGGTGATTGTGCTTTTTCAGCTCCTAGACTGTGGAATGGTTTGCCACTGAAGACTGTGTAATGCTGGTGCCAAGCTGTCTGGACTCATACCCCTTTTCCACCACCATGAACCGGGTGCTAGTTCAGAGCCAGTGCTCGTGCTGTTTCGGAGTTGGTTCGACTGACAAGCCTTCTAAGAACCAGTTTGCCTTTCCACATGCTAGAGAGCGACCACAGAGCCAGGTCTTGCATCACTGTATACGTCTCATCTTTCTCAGCAACGCTAGTGAGGCAACGGGAAACACAAACACACCAGGCTTATTCGAGATGCATCGCCGCTGCGCAGACCGATCCGTGTATGATATCAAAGTACCGCAAGAGCGATTCAAAAGCATAAGGAGTCGTATGCTCTCACAGTACTTTGATGTCATAAAGTGATTGGGCTAAACAGCACCTATGCATCTCGAACAAGCCTTCCATCAACAATGGCGAACGTTGTGTTACTATTGATGCACATGGCTTTATGATCTTACATCGGCATCAAAACACAGCGAATCCAACGCATTTATGCAGCTCGCCGTAATTTGTATAGACGGAGATTACAATCGAGCGGCTATTAGCTCGATTAGCTGCTATTTAAAAAATGACGGTCACAAGTTTGTGTTCATCTTGTTGGTCACAGTAACCCCGCACCCAGCCCCTGACGCAAGCAGTTCTTACTTCCAGACCAGCAATGTTTTGGTGCTACTTAAGAACCACTTTTCCTGGTTCGGAGCTGGTGCTTTGGGTGTGGAAAGACAAAGAACCGATTTGAAACTAGGCTCTGGCTCCAAACCAGCACCAGCACTGCCTTGGTGGAAAAGGGGTATCAGAGAGGACTACTCTCTGTGAAAACAAAGGACTTTTCTGGAAATTAACTTTTGAACTCTCTCTTGCAAAATTTGCATCTTCATCTGAGACGCAATCACACCGAGTAGATCACACCTCAGTATAGTCTTATCTGCATTTCCTTCCCTTCAATCTCTCTTCCCCCTCTCTTCTCTCCACATACTGAGATCACCTGAAACTCACCCAAAAATCTATATGGTTTAATGTGAACAATTACCATACAACTCTATACATGTTATACAAAATGGAACAGGCGATAACTGGACAGAAACATAGCGACTGGAACACTGTTCTGGATCATTCCAGCCCAATTTATCTGCAAATGGAACACTCACTGTTGGAGACCAGTGTGGCCAGGAATCTGGACAGCCCTCCTTGTTAGGGCCTTGTGCTATGGTCACACCATCATGACAACAGCCGTACCTGAGAGGAGTGTTCATAGCATTTGCATTACATTTTTGGTAAAACACATAGTTGGTACTAAAGGTACTAAAGTCACATTATTCCATGTAGGACAATAAGCATTGTGCCTCAAATATTGTTAAGGATTGGGATTATATTGAGAAACCAGCCATTTTTGTTTGTTTTAGACATAAATGTATCTCAAATTAGTGTCTGTAATAAACTCATCCAAGTCCTCGTGTACCTGCTCCATGTGCATGACGCTAGGCTATGGTCCTGGGGACAGCCTTGGTGCTGTGGTCCACTGGCTGGGGTACTTCCATCAGGACAGCAGCCATAGTGAGTCTGGCTACAGTGAGGGGTGAGAGTTGTGCCATGAGGATTGTGGACTGCATTGTTTTGAGGAGTTTCTGTTGTGTTAGATAATAAAAAATAACAAGTACTTTATTAAATGTTTCCTGCAGACAAAGAGCTTCTTCATAAAAGCAGAAAGCGTCTGATGAAATGTATGGGTCACTTGAATGTCATCTTATTATGTGACCCTTAACAAATTTGATCAAATTTGATCAAGTTTTATAACACACCTACATGACAATTTTTTTTCTTATCTTTATTTTGAATAAAATGCTAAATATTTAAATGTTTCTACTGTCCAGTGATAATTTGGAAAGAAAACAGAATGGAAGCCTGTTACTATAGCAATGAATGCAACTTTAATTGTGTGGAAAGGAGCAATTAAATGCTACACAGAACAGTTTTTTCATTCCAATTTCCGTTGCGCTACTTTTCTATAGTTTTTAATGTAAACATCGCCCTAGTGTTTGACTGTTGCGCTCGCATCTCGTTTCCAACCTCAATGTGTGGATGACCCTAAACTGCTATAAAAGATATAAACAGCGCATTCTTATTTCAGTGCTTTTATTTAAGCAGACAGTTTACCTCGTATATTCAGTTTAACAGTAAGCCAAAGAGGGCAAGGTTTCAACTGAACTATATGCATATGCAATTAAACATGTACAATTATGTTCTAGCTCCTCTGAGTCTGTCCATGCAATAAATGTACACTCTTAAATGAGCGAGAATTTTTTTTAGCTAATTTCAACTTTGAATAAAAAAATTAAATCAGAGCTGTATATTAATATTTACCAGATACATATTCACGAATACAATTCATCTTAATTCACACCTTATAGCACGCAAATATTTCTGCCCGTTTCATTCGTGTGAGTGCAGCCTCTGCTTTTCTGCTACAGAGTGCGCCGCGCCGTTACTTTCTTTTCCTATTTAGCGCCTAAACTCTGGAACAGTCTTCCTAGCATTGTTCGGGAAGCATATACACTCTGTCAGTTTAAATCTAGACTAAAAATGCATCTCTTTACTATGGCTTACAAATAAAACATTATCAATTTCTATTATTCAAATCAGTAAATGATTGTTAGGCTGCATTAACTAGGTCAGCCGGAACCGGGAACACTTCCCATAACACCTGATGTACTCGTTACATCATAAGAAGAATGGCATCTACGCTAATGTTAGTCTCTCTGTTTATGCCGAGGTTTTCTGCAGTCAGCCGGATCCGGGCCGTATCCAGATCAGATGGTGGACCTGCGTCTGGACATGACCAACGCATCCCTGAAATGTCTGCAGAGAGCGTGTCAAATAAACTCCCCCCGTAAATGCAGCATCGACACGACATCCTCATTAAACCCGTCTTCGGCGTGACAACTCCAATCTTTCAAACAATCTTACGAATATCTATTTACCTAATATGAATTAAGACCTGCAATGTTGCCAGAATTATAATCATACACTGTTTGTTCATCGGCCAGAGGAGAACTGGCACCCCGACTGAGCCTGGTTTCTCCCAAGGTTTTTTTCTCCATTCTGACCCTGAAGGAGTTTTAGTTCCTTGCCACCGTTGCCTCTGGCTTTTGGCTTGCTCAGTTGGGGACACCTAAATTTCATCTATATTACCGATCTGACACTATATGATACTTGAAATTAGCCGGATAACATCACCGTTTTCACCAAAGCGGCTGTACAGCCGAATCAAATTCTGTTGCATTATTTTCCTGTTAACAACGTGAAGCTGCTTTGAAACAATTGTACTTGTAAAAAGCGCTATATAAATATATAAAGGTGACTTGATTTGACTTTCAGTTAATACATTTCTGGGGCATTCTACAGCCCTTCATCAAACCTTTCAACACAGAGCCCACCTCAGATTGTTTTTAATTAATGCACAAATCGTAAAAACAGATAAACAGTTTCAGTTCCTAAATTCTGATTGGGTGGGCAAGGCAGACGTTTGGGTGGGCTCAGCCCACCCCTGCCCATGCCTAGCACCGGCCCCATCACACACTACGGGCTGATGTACCACCATGCCATTGGACTGATTTCACAAGTGCTTTAAGACATTCCCATAGCGTTGTTACTTCCGTCACAGCATCTCATACCCTTCTCAGGGAACCATGGTTACAGTTGTAACCAGAGACGTTTCCTTGGTCCTTTGTCTGGTATTGTCTTTGTTTTACAAAACTGTTATGTTTGCTCCTGTGTTTGCTCCTGGATGAATTACCTGCTTTCTTTTGTTTAAATAAAGTCTTCTGTTTGAAGATACTCAACCCTCTTCACCTTGGCTGAAACGTGACAGAATACCAGACAGAGGAAGCCACAGACTTCAAGACAGAGCCCACCACAGACCCAGAGCTGAATCATGCCAAGTCTGGCCAGGTGCATGAGCTGGCACCGACATCCATTGTGTTATAATTTGTAATAACTTCTCCCTTAAATCAATGTTCTACAAATCAGTGCTCTTAATGCAGATTAGGGCTCGCAATTAAATGAGGAGACATATATCAATAGAAAAGGATTCCACAGCATCAGTACTTATTCATGATAACTCTGCACAATGCAAAATTAAAATTAATTGAAATAATATAATCTTTGTCTAAATTAAATGATTTTATTATAATTACATGAAATGATTGGTGTCATGCTGCCGTGAAAACCCAGGCTCACTTTTAACTGATTCAAAAGTTGAGGGCAGCCATTGCTCAGTTGACATCACTGTAGTCCTTAGTTCACAACACTTAAGTTCCACCTCAGTGAACACCTAAGAGCCAGTCTTAGACTTTGCTGAAAGTTGCTTTTAGCTTCTTTATGAATAGCTCCTACTCTTAAACTAGTTCTACTTTTTACTAAGAATTTGTGGACACTTAAGTCAAAGCTTAACCCTATTCTCTAGAGCATTTTGAAAAGTTTTATAAATATGGCCCCAGAATGGCCCCAGATCAAGATCAGCCTAACAATGAGACAAAAGTATGTTGTGTGTGAATGGAAAGATGACAACTATTTCAGAAGCAAACCTAGTGAGGGGTCCTCAAGGACATACGGCAGGAAGCCCTGGATGGTGTTATCATGACCTGTTGGGTCCTGCATGCTGGGCACCTCTGTTCATACCAATATAAGAGAGAAAGCAAGAGAGAGATTAATAGATAATCTGAAACAAACCCATTTAAACACTTTAGAGTTCTGTACATCTCCACACTTGCTGTCAAAAGTTTGTAATAATTACGATTTTTTTAATGATTTTGAAAGAAATCTGCTCACCAATAACTGCTTTCTATGTGACTATATTGTAAAATGTAATTTATTTCTGTGATCAAAGCTGAATTTTCAGTCTTCAGAGTAGGGCTGGGCGATATGGCCAAAAAGTGATCTCGATAAAAAAAATTTCATATCAGTCAATATCGATAATTATTTCGATAAATGCCAAATATTTATTTCTTTCCAATTTAAAGGCAGATATTTGCTCCTAAGTTAAAGTTGTAGAAACCAGACTGTTAATTGTGGTTTTAAACTACTCTTTATTGTCAGAACATGACAAACACTTCACGTTTTTAAATTCCTTACACTTTTCCAGTAATAATAAATATCTTAATAGAAGAAATGTCTTAGTTTCTGCATGTGTTAACGGGTGATACTGTTTCTAGTCATGAAACAGGTTTGTGTTGCCTGACTTTGGCATTTATCTTCGGCACAGTTTGCAGTGCAGGCTGCAGTATTAATAATATTACATGTTTTGTCTCAGAAATGCACATTTGACAGTGAGTTGACATTTTTATATGGTAATATTTTAATATTCTGAGTTTTATTAAAATTAACTATTGGTCTTCCATAGTATCATACATTTAGATCATGATAACCACGGTTAAAACCAGCTCTTCACTACTATGGTAAAATACACTCACCTAAAGGATTATTAGGAATACCGGTTCAATTTCTCATTAATGCAATTATCTAATCAACCAATCACATGGCAGTTGCTTCAATGCATTTAGGGGTGTGGTCCTGGTCAAGACAATCTCCTGAACTCCAAACTGAATGTCAGAATGGGAAAGAAAGGTGATTTAAGCAATTTTGAGCGTGGCATGGTTGTTGGTGCCAGACGGGCCGGTCTGAGTATTTCACAATCTGCTCAGTTACTGGGATTTTCACGCACAACCATTTCTAGGGTTTACAAAGAATGGTGTGAAAAGGGAAAAACATCCAGTATGCGGCAGTCCTGTGGGAGAAATGCCTTGTTGATGCTAGAGGTCAGAGGAGAATGGGCAGACTGATTCAAGCTGATAGAAGAGCAACTTTGACTGAAATAACCACTCATTATAACCGAGGTATACAGCAAAGCATTTGTGAAGCCACAACATGCACAACGTTGAGGCGGATGGGCTACAACAGCAGAGGACCCCACCGGGTACCACTCATCTCCACTACAAATAGGAAAAAGAGGCTACAATTTGCACAAGCTCACCAAAATTGGACAGTTGAAGACTGGAAAAATGTTGAGTTCACTGTGTTCACTGTACTAAAATGGCCCCCACAGTCACCAGATCTCAACCCAATAGAGCATCTTTGGGATGTGGTGGAACGGGAGCTTCGTGCCCTGGATGTGCATCCCACAAATCTCCATCAACTGCAAGATGCTATCCTATCAATATGGGCCAACATTTCTAAAGAATGCTTTCAGCACCTTGTTGAATCAATGCCACGTAGAATTAAGGCAGTTCTGAAGGCGAAAGGGGGTCAAACACAGTATTAGTATGGTGTTCCTAATAATCCTTCCTCATCTGTCCTTCTATCCGTGCAGACGTGTTTTTCTCTCTGCTCCCTGCTGGCTCTCGCGCTGTTTTGTTTTGTCTAGTGTTTCGTCTCTTCTCTTCTCTGACTGCTGCTTTGCTGGACTCCTGAAAATACTGAAATGGAATTGATTAACTGGTCAATCAGCGCAATCGACAAGATTTTCTCACTAAGGAAGGGTGCCCCGGGAGAACCCACCTGCCCGGACGGGACCTTTGCCGCAGGGTACGTGAGGGACGCATGGAACAACTGGCAAGTCCTGTGCCTGGAGGCTCTGTCTGTGGAGGATGCGGAAGATTTATACATGATTGGATTATTGATGGCGGGGTTCCTATTCTTTGGCTTTGGGATTGCCCTGACCTATCGGAAGATTGGTAAGACAGCTGCAAGCAAATTCACCCAGCCGCTGTCTGTGGAAATTAAAGAATGCTTCGGGGCTGTGTGTGACCGTCTGAAGGAATTAGATCAGAAAGTGATAGGAATTGAGGAACTGAACCGTAACAACGCAGTCCGGACTGCGGATACGCAGGGGAGAGTGGGCTCTATCGGGGGTCAGATCGGTGAACTTTTACGGACTGTAACCGGTCTGGCCATGAGGCTGGACGTAATGTCTAGGGAACTGCACAGACCGGACGCGAATGCTGAGGACCAGATCTGATTGATTGATTATGATCCGGACAAATTACCAAGATCATCAAATGGATTAAAAATAATAAATTGTATTTGCCTGACCTAATCAACTAGCCCAGCAAACCTCACTTGTCCTTATCTCTCGGTTGGGATTTCAGCCTGACAGCTGGTCTGCTATCTCCCCCTGTGCATTCCCTCCCCCCTCCATCCGTCTGCCTGTCTGTTATCTATCTCCTCTCCCACTCCATACAAAAAATCCCACCACGTGACCACGTGTACTGTGTCATGTTTATGTTTATGTTTATGTTTATGTTTTGTTGTGTTTGCTATGTAATGCTTGCTAAACTGCATTCTTGTATTTCTGGAGAGCGTAGGGCGGCGCCTGAATAATCGGCTGCGGCCCGGAGGCTTGCTCCAAACTTCATTTCGTTATACTGTACTTGTACATGTGTAATGACAAATAAACTTCAACTTCAACTTCAACTTCAACTTTAGGTGAGTGTATGTCTGTATGGGGTCTGTGGTATTTAATAACAGTAGCCTAAAAACATTTAGTATAAATGCACAAATTCTATAGCTAAAAAAAACTGTAATAATATCCCATTACTCTTTTAATAAATGTCTACATTAATAATGTAATACAATTCTATATAAATATCCCACATTTCTGCCACAGATGGTGCAGTTAGTGTCACCACAGTAAATCCATGGTAAATTATGGAGATTTGTAGATCCGTATTGTTGCGCACAGTGTTTAGTGTTTGTCAGCGCTGTTTCGTCTGGCTATAAAGTAGTTTAAAATCACAGAGACACTTGTGTTTTTCGCTGAATTCACGCACTTCTCACTGGATCTCACAGCGCTGTTTAGTGTTTCCTGACCGAGACCGTTCAGAGTAAATGGATCTGCTCCAGTGAGCTCACACTGCCGTTTGGCAACAATTCAATTCATGCTACCTTTTATTGACAACAAAGTTAGTTTCGCAATAACGCAAAGTTAGTTTCACTTTCAATTTAACGTTCGCCTAATTTTTTCCTTCTCGTGTCTATTTTTCTTTGCCAGTAGAACATGTACTTTGATGCACAAGCTAAAAGCTGCACGTGGACTGGCTGTTGTCACGTTTATTTCTGTCGTGTGATTGGTTGTTAATGTCCAGAGCTTATCATCGTTATCAACATGAATTTTATCGCGATTCGATATGATATTGTTTATTGGCCCAGCCCTACTTCAGTCACATGATCCTTCAGGAATCATTCTGTGAGAAACATCAAACTCTAAAGTCAGTAAACACTTATTTGAGATGATGTATCAAGTGTTTGTTGAGATTGTTATGCAATAATTTACAAGCTTAACCATTTCGGGGACAAAAATTATACCCAGAAGTGAGTGAAACCTTCCTTTGGGGATGTCCTCATTTGTAAAAAAATTAAATTATAAAATCTTAAATGATAAAAATCCAGAAAGGTTTCTGTTAGGGTTAGGTTATAGTATCTATAACTACCAGTACATAAAACAACAGAAGTCTATGCAATGTCCCCATTTAGACACGTAAACATTTGTCAGTTACCATGAATAGAAATGTGGGGAGCATATAAAAGGCTCAAATGAATGTGCTGAGGCGCATGTGAGATGTGTTGTGTACCCTGAGGCCTGTAACAAGGCTGGTCGTTACAGCTTTCAACGGTAGAAGGTTTGGGATTGGCCTGGCACTCCTCTACCCTATACAGGTTCCTCTGTCTGTCTGAACAGATCACCTGCCGTTCCCGTAGCCCCGAGCCACAGCTCTTAGAACACTTGAGAGAGAGCAGGTAAGGTTATGTTATATATAATCAAGAGGGAGGGAGTATGCATTTCCAAAGGTTGGTCTGTACATAAGGTGTGGATTATTGCTCACCAAGCCCCAGTCTCCTATATGCCAGCCAATGGGGCTCCTGCAGATGGGCATCTCACAGTCCTGTGTCGTGGGTGGCTTTGGTTGAGTCCCACATGCATAGTCTTCCAAAGAAGCTCCGTCTGAACCCACACACACTACATCTCGCATCTGTTTCCCAGAGCCGCATGTCACAGAACACTACACAAACATCAACAAGTTTGAATTTGAAGCAATGGAACACTAGGAATGTTTTAACTAATTGTTAATTAATATTACTCAGTACTTAAATGTATAATTACATTGTCATGACACCTTATGTAACAATTCTCATTATCTTACTTTCTATCTGTAATTCTGTAAAAAATTATATTACAGTAAATTGTATTTAAAACAGCATGCAACAAATAATACAAACAGCACAATGACATACAATTATTTTTTTCTCTTTACAATATTAAGAATTCCTACTGAATTAAATATTACAATCAGAATTTAAGATTAGAATTTCTAAAGAATGTGTCTTAAAAACAATACCGCAGTGCAAATATAGGCTTCATTTTGATTTTGGTGTGAAAAGACTCATATTCAGTCAGATAGTATTACATGTAGTTGCACATACCTGACTCCAGCTGGAAACTCTGTATTGAGCGCATTTCTGCATGTTACAGTTCTGTTGGCTGAGAGGTCTGGGAGCGTAAGCAGCACACTGGGAATCCTCAACCACTCTCGATCCTGCAGCGTCGTGAGACATACACTCCACTCTCCTCACCTGAAGACTCCCGCCGCACGTCACCGGACACGGGTTCCACTCGCCAGTCGTCCAGCTGACACACGTACACACACATCACCAAAAAGCAAGGACATTCAGAGAGAGTTATAGCATTTAAAGTGCTGTTCTTACCCAAAGAAGCTAACCCACTTCATCTTTGGGTCATTTACACTCATGGACTACATGCATATTCTAGGTTAAATACAATTTAAGATCTATTAGCACAAAAATATTTTGACTCGTCTCTCGTTGTTAAATGCATTTTAGAGTAATGCACTTGCAATGGCAAGTGGGCTGAAGTATAATCCATCCTTTTGAGGTAGGGATATTTTTCTAGCAGATGAACTTCTGATTATGCATTACAAAAGTAATTGCAGTATAGTTTGCTCCATGTAAACAGCACTTTAACATTCCTCCCATGTCCCATTCTGGTGTAAACGCATATACCGAGCGAAAGTAACCGAGTATCACATCAGATTTTAATGCTAATACATGTAATATTCCAGTGTTAAGAAACTAACATAGTTGTGTGTATATATATATATATATATATATATATATATATATATATATATATATATATATATATATATATATATATATATATATATATATATATATATATATATATACACTCACCTAAAGGATTATTAGGAACATCATACTAATACTGTGTTTTACCCCCTTTCGCCTTCAGAACTGCCTTAATTCTACGTGGCATTGATTCAACAAGGTGCTGAAAGCATTCTTTAGAAATGTTGGCCCATATTGATAGGATAGCATCTTGCAGTTGATGGAGATTTGTGGGATGCACATCCAGGGCACGAAGCTCCCGTTCCACTACATCCCAAAGATGCTCTATTGGGCCATTTTAGTACAGTAAACTTATTGTCATGTTCAAGAAACCAATTTGAAATGATTTGAGTTTTGTGACGTGGTGCATTATCCTGCTGGAAGTAGCCATCAGAGAATGGGTACATGGTGGTCATAAAGGGATGGACATGGTCAGAAACAATGCTCAGGTAGGCCGTGACATTTAAACAATGCCCAATTGGCACTAAGGGGCCTAAAGTGTGCCAAGAAAACATCCCCCACACCATTACACCACCACCACCAGCCTGCACAGTGGTAACAAGGCATGATGGCTCCATGTTCTCATTCTGTTTACGCCAAATTCTGACTCTACCATCTGAATGTCTCAACAGAAATTGAGACTCATCAGACCAGGCAACATTTTTCCAGTCTTCAACTGTCCAATTTTGGTGAGCTCGTGCAAATTGTAGCCTCTTTTCCCTATTTGTAGTGGAGATGAGTGGTACCCGGTGGGGTCTTCTGCTGTTGTAGCCCATCCGCCTCAACGTTGTACGTGTTGTGGCTTCACAAATGCTTTGCTGCATACCTCGGTTGTAACGAGTGGTTATTTCAGTCAAAGTTGCTCTTCTATCAGCTTGAATCAGTCGGATGATTCTCCTCTGACCTCTAGCATCAACAAGGCATTTTTGCCCACAGGACTGCCGCATACTGGATGTTTTTCCCTTTTCACACCATTCTTTGTAAACCCTAGAAATGGTTGTGCGTGAAAATCCCAGTAACTGAGCAGATTGTGAAATACGGCCTGTCTGGCACCAACAACCATGCCACGCTCAAAATTGCTTAAATCACCTTTCTTTCCCATTCTGACATTCAGTTTGGAGTTCAGGAGATTGTCTTGACCAGGACCACACCCCTAAATGCATTGAAGCAACTGCCATATGATTGGTTGATTAGATAATTGCATTAATGAGAAACTGAACAAGTGTTCCTATATATATATATATATATATATATATATATATATATATATATATATGGCAATATGCCTGTATTAGTAGCATATTTTAAACTTTTATTCACAAGCCTGTTGGATTCTGTTTTAAGTGCACAAATGTTAACACCCTGTAAATATCTTATGAAGTCAAGTTAAGACATTTAACTTTGGATTATTTTCAATAAACTGCACATGGGTTCATTTAAACTTGCCTTCCGTGGACATTTGTGAAGAAAAGAAAAAACAATTTAAATTAACACTTTACAATAAGTTCTCATAAGTTACAGTTAGTTGCATTAATTATCATTAACTTACGATGAGCAATACATTGTTTTTATTCATTAACAGTATTTAATAATCTTTGTTAAAATTAGTTCTTTTCAGCTCAGGTCCATTAAATAGTATTAACAGATGCGACTTTTGATTTTGAATAATCTACAAGTAAATGTTGAAATGAACATGGAACTTTATTGCAAATTGTTACCTATATTTTTGTTTGTTTTTACAACAAGACAGACAAGTCAAAATGATTTCCTGTGGTAATCGATAGCATGCCACAGAAATTGCATTCAACCTAGAATATTTAAGCGAAAGGACAAAAGTGGTTTTAATAGTTTACAAATAGGCCTACACACCACTACACATACATTAAACAAACACATAAAGATTTGTGCATTCTGGAAAATTAGATGGACAAAGCAAATGTTCTACAGAAACACTTTGCCTGTCAAAGTCAAGCAGGTGCTCCCAGAAACCTAAAGATGAGAGAAAAAATACGAAGATATGAGTCACAGGGGGACAATAGAATTTGGTCTCTCCCACTACAAAAAGCAAAAGCACATGTTCTCTGGCAGGACGATCTGCTCAGGGGCCACGATAGTTTCAGGTTTCTGTACATAAACATCACAGGAAAATCCCAGGGGGCACCACCATGACAAGTCAAAGGCTTTTTTGTTTTCAAAGACCAAATGCTGCTTTCTGCTTCACACGCAAATATATTCAGATATACAAGGCAAACTAAATCAAAAGAACACAAGACAGAAGACACCCAAATAGTGGACTTGTCAACAAAACATCTGTATAATACATGCAGGCCATGATTTACTAGGATTGCATATAAAAACGTCTGAGTTGATCTACTAATGACTGTGTTTTTCAGACTTTCATAACAGTGTCTTATTGGTCATATTCATTTTTATGTGCCAGCTTTTATCTCAACAGAAGCTTGTACGACCGGCTTAACAAGAGGGCTTAAATACACAAGGGTAATAAGATAATTGGCAACTAAATGAGACACAGATGAATGTCAATTAGTAATTATGGAAGCAAACTAGTGACTGGAACAAAGGAAACAGGAACTAGGACAAAGGAAAACAGGATCACACAAAGTCTTTGAACACAAAACTGACACTCGGGCTGAACATTACATTAGTCCTCCCTCCTGAAAGGCCATAACTGTCCAACAGCGGAGGGAGGGGACTTTGGAGGAGGACGAGGAGCCAGGTAGGAGACAATAGAGGGAGGGGCCAAGGGAAGATGATGAAGGGAGAAGCCAAGGAGAAGATTATGGAGGGTGGAACCAGGGTGTGACCCAGAGCAGAGCCATTAGGACAAAGGTCCACAGCGGAAGTGATGGAGGGAGTGAAGGTGAAGCAGATGGGACGGAGGGCCGAGGTGGAGTCCAGGGCTCAGACGCTTGAGGACACACCAGGGCAGAGCTGGAGACATGGAAGCCCAAGGCAGATCCGATGAAGGAGGAGGCGAAGGGCTGAAGGGAGCCAGAGGAGGTAGGGCCGAGGAACTGAATGCTACTCTCAGAGGTGGAGAGAGTGGGAGGCTGGGCGGGACCAGCAGCGATGAAGGAGACATGAAGTTGGGTGGAACCAGTGTCGAGTATGGAGACTTGATGCTGGGGGGATCAGCAGCAGTGAAGGAGACTTAAGGCAGGGCGGGACCAATGGCAGCTAAGGAGACAGGAGGCTGGGCTGGACCTGCAGTGGCAAAGGAGACAGGAGGCTGGGTGGATTCAGTGGAGGAGGGAGGGCTTGGGAAATGTCAGGGACTAGCGAGTCATCTAATCCCGATGGGACCAGCTAGGAAAAAACTCCTTAGATGTGGAGTCCATGCAGTCCAACTCCACTAAAATTCCCACTGGGATGGACAAGGCTGCCGGCTCTAGCACCTGGTCAGACTCGGCGACTGGCTCTGGGACAAGTTTGTAGCGGGCAGGACATGGGATTCCAGAGTGCTGTGAAGCTTACACTATGGATAAATGGTCCATGAAGGCAAGGATGTACTCCCTCCATCTCAGGAAAATCCACCATCCATCAATGGTCCGCACCAATCCAATAAATAGATTTTAGAGTAGCATCATCAACGGTAGTTTGATTTGCTAACTCAAAGATTTGAATATTCCAATAAGCGGAGACCTTCTTGACCAAATCTTATGAATGCCACTGCTAGATCCATGTTTGTGGTCGGTTATTCTGTCATGTTGTAGCAGGCAAACAGCAGATGAGGCAGAATCTAGATACAGCAGCAGGTTTATTTAATCCAAACAAAGAAGATCATCCAAGAAGAAGTCCAAAAGGTAACAAAACAACAAAACAGCAAGCACACTGGCATAGACAGTAACTGACAACTGAAGTCTAACTCAAGAGGACATAAATACACAAGGGTGATAAGATAATTGGCAACAAAGCGAGACACATGTGGATGTTAATTAATAACTATGGTAGCAAACTAGTTATGCTGAGTTCAGACTGCACGATTTGGGGGAGTGTGATTGGGCGGGAGTGTGACACGTGTCCCGAGCGCTCATCAGCGTCGCCCTGGAAACCGAGCAGCCACACCTGCAGCTGCTCGTCACGGGCTGAGCGGCCACACCTGCGGCTCATCACCACACCTGCGACGGTGGCTTGATAAGCGGAACACACAGACCGAAAGGTGAGAGATGTCTCCGGAAAAAGCCTCGGCTAACCCCTTTCCGTTCTGTGTTTGCAGAGAGCAGCATGTGACCGCCAGCCCCGCCACTAAGCGAGACCACGGACCCACCCCGCACCGCGCCCAGAGCACCAGGAGAGAAGAGATAGCACCGAGCACCCACGCCACGCCACATTTTACCTGTTTTACCTCAACACACCTTAATAAAAGTCCACCCTTCGGGGAACTTACCTGCATCCTCGTGTCGTGTGCTTCTTCACCCCGTCACACATGCCAAATATCTCTGATCGTGTCTTTAATCATTCACACTGCGTGATTGTCACTCACATGCACAAGCACCAATTTGTCTATGATTTCGGGCATTTGTTGGCGATTCCGCAAAACCTGTTGGCAAGTCAATATCGGGGCTAAAATCAGGCAGTGTGAATTCGGCATTACTGGAACAAAGGAAACATGAACTAGGGCAGACTCCAGTTTGCAGTTCCACAAGATCCTTCAGAAATCATTCTAATATGCTGATTTGATGCTCAAGAAACACTTCTTATTATCAATGTTAAAAACAATTGTGCTGCTTTCTATTTTGTGGAAACTGTGAACTCTGAACTTTTTCAGGACTCTTTGATAAATAGAAAAGAGCAGCATTTTTAAAAATAGAAATCTTTTGGGACAATTTAAAAGTCACTTTTGATCAATTTAATGCATCCTTGCTGAACTGGCACATGCAATAGCCTCGTTTTAAAGGCTGCATCAAACCTATTTGCATGTATCATCATTTGTGCAATTATTCTTTAACTAAGTGCACACACTAATTACTACTCTCTGATCTTAGTAAATCAGGGCCATCATATATTTAAAATCTACAAAAAACGACACTGAAACATACAATTCCCTACCTAGAACACAGACAGCAGCTCAGCTCAGAGCTCCACAGTTCATGTCATGTGAATGTCAGAAATCAGTGAAATATTTACTGAGGTGAAACTACTGCAGTGTCTATAAAGCAAAAGAGAAAAAGCTCCTCTGACATACGAGGGAGGATCAAAGAGACGTGAAGCTCTGAGCTGAACAGTTGCCCAAAGCCTTGGTTCATCTTCACATGTGAAGGAACAAAAGCTAACAAGACTCTAACAAGTAAGAGTCGCACTACACATGTAAAACACTGGTGCAAACTGAACTCAAACACATATTAATGATGTGAACAATCTCTTAGATGTGCCAGCCGAAAAACATTTCTCATTTTCACTTAGTCTAACTTGATGTACTTAAAAAGGAAATAAATAATGAATAAAATCTAAATAGCCATGTTTTAAAACTTTAAAATTAAAATGGAAAATACCAAATAAAAACTAATTATATATATATATATATATATATATATATATATATATATATATATATAACTAAAAGTAAAAGTGGTAAACTGAAATTGATACATTAAATAGTTGTGCTTTACTTGTTTTAACCCACACAAATAAATGTTGCTGCTATAAATTAATGTATTTAGGTAGATTCAGGAATATGAATTTTTTTACTTGAATAAAAGCAGTTAATTTAGATGTTATAATTTTTAGGTTCCCTCTTTTTCTCAATGATACTAAAATAACACTGATGCCAGCAAACCGTTTTACTTTCCAGCTGCCTTAGAGGTCTTAAAAGACATACATCAGTGTTATACTGGGGATCCGGTTTTGATATACGTACAAAGAGGGGATGGGAAAACAGCTACACTCTTAAAATTCTTCAGAAAATCTCATAATGTAGCCCAGAGTTTGTGAGCCGGGCACATGAAACACTTGAGATTCCTGAGAGATTGCATAGACTGGACACAAATGTGTGTTTGAGGTCATGCGCTGCAGTTTATCAGCCTCTGAAGGCTGTTACCTGTACACTTGTACATAGACTCGCGGTGGTTCCATGGGCCTCCACAAACGTGGCTCGTACACATACGCCATCCTTACAGAACAGGAACAGTACAGCCAAAGCTGTGAGACCCAATGGTTCTCCACAAATCAGACAGCAACCACACAATTATAACACATTTGTGGGCAGGACTCAGTTTCTGATATTCAATAAAAACTGTACAGAGTGTTAAAGCACAGAATGCATACAGTTCCTACATTACAGTTGGCTTTTAGCTGAACATGATGTGTTGATGTACCTGCGGGTTTGTGGGCACTGCTGTTCATTGCATGTGCGGTTACTGAGGGGTCGAGGAAGGGCGGCACACAGGTAATCAGAGTAGGCTTCATTATCAATGGTACAGAAGACCAGACGGGACTGGTAACCTAAAATATACAGAAGAAAAATATGCAAAATTGCCTCTTTAATACAAATACACCAATCGTGAATAAATGCATTACAAATTTGTGAAGAAAACCCAATCATAACTTCATGTGAGACATAATATTAGTTGCCTTTCTCAACCAGGGGCTTCAGCAAGACGGCTTAAAATGATTAAAAACATTAAAATAAGCTAAAACAGCTAAAAATCAAGATTAAAGATATATTTATTTTTGTAATTACTTCCCTAAAACTCATTTTTGTTAATGAACCAGAATTGTCACAGTCTTGGATATATGAGGGACTTTGTGATTGTGAAATGTGATTTCTAGAGCTGGAAAAGTCATTGAAATTAATAAAATCGTAAAATGTCACTTTCTAGTTACGTCAAGCTCTAAAAGATATTATTGTGCAGAAATTGCTAATACATTGTGAGCATAAAATAAAACAAAGTGCTGATTTATTGGTAATACAAAGTGTAAGAACTTTTGGTTATGAAATTATGGAATTTACATTTTTTATTATGTTATTTTATTGAATTATTATATTATATTATTATATTAATATATATATATATATATATATATATATATATATATATATATATATATATATATATATATATATATATATATATATAATATATTACTATATAAAAAAAAATATATATATATATATTTTTTTTTTTTTTTTTTTTTTTTTTTAAATGAGCAGCATTTTTGTCATTAAATCAAAAGTACAAGAAATGACCCGTTTTGTCATTTGACACTATAAATGTTCGAGCTCTTTAAAGTCAGATGGATTCTGTTTGGCTGTCAAAATTCATCAGCTGGGAAACAATTTTTGATTCCAACATTATGTTTCCTCTGTGCTGTTATTGTTATAGCTGTGGTGTGGACTTCCCTATTCTCATAGAATTAAAATGGTTATTAAAACACTGTGCAGTGTCTGGGCTCGACAGTAATGCAACTGTGTTCATTCTAATGCCTGATCTGAAATGTGATGATTCATGTAGTCAGATGTTCTTTGTCTGTGTGTCAGTAAATCAAACCAGTGACTAAACGTCAACTTGCGTTGTTTCTCTTAGTAGGATGAGAATAATCTGTTTTTAACGGTGATTAAATTCTATAACGAAAGCGATCAAAGAAAGCTCCCTTTGCAATCGTTGGAGCAGCGCGCGCTGGAGCTGTCAATCAAACAGAGAGTTTATCAGTGACTCCCGCTTTATTCAACGAATCTCTTAAATATATCACGTTAGTGAAGATGAAAGCATTCGTTAGTGAACAGAAACAGAGTTGCAATGTTGAGATCACTGCTTTCATTCGCTCAACATGTGTCTGTGATCGGCTACAACGCTCATCACTGCAACTTATCACGCCACGATCTGAATATAATGCCATAGATGTGAATATAATGCCATAGATCAAAATATAATAACATAGATCTCAATATAATAACATAGATCTAAATATAATGCCATAGATCTGAATATAATGCCATAGATCTAAATATAATGCCATTGATATCAATATAATAACACAGATCTAAATATAATGCCATAGATCTCAATATAATAACATAGATCTAAATATAATGCCATAGATCTCAATATAATAACATAGATCTAAATATAATGCCATTGATATCAATATAATAACACAGATCTAAATATAATAACATAGAACTAAAATATAATGCCATTGATATCAATATAATAACATAGATCTCAATATAATGCTATAGATCTCAATATAATAACATAGATCTCAATATAATGCTATAGATCTCAATATAATAACATAGATCTCAATATAATAACATAGATCTAAATATAATGCCATAGATCTCAATATAATAACATAGATCTAAATATAATGCTAGATCTCAATATAATAACATAGATCTAAATATAATAACATAGATCTAAATATAATGCCATAGATCTCAATATAATAACATAGATCTCAATATAATGCCATAGATCTCAATATAATAACATAGATCTCAATATAATGCCATATAATGCCATATATCAATATAATAACATAGATCTCAATATAATGCTATAGATCTCAATATAATAACATAGATCTCAATATAATGCTATAGATCTCAATATAATAACATAGATCTAAATATAATAACATAGATCTGCCATAATATAATGCTATAGATCTAAATATAATGCTATAGATCTCAATATAATAACATAGATCTAAATATAATGCCATAGATCTAAATATAATGATCTCATAGATCTAAATATAATGCCATAGATCTCAATATAATAACATAGATCTAAATATAATGCCATAGATCTAAATATAATGATAGATCTAAATATAATGCCATAGATCTAAATATAATGCCATAGATCTATAATATAATAACATAGATCTAAATATAATGCCATAGATCTAAATATAATAGATCTAAATATAATGATAGATCTAAATATAATGCCATAGATCTCAATATAATAACATAGATCTGAATATAATGCCATAGATCTCAATGCCATAATCTAAATATAATGCCATAGATCTAAATATAATAACATAGAATATAATAACTAGATCTAAATATAATGCCATAGATCTAAATATAATAACATGATCTAAATATAATGCCATAGATCTCAATATAATGCTATATAATAACATAGATCTAAATATAATGCCATAGATCTAAATATAATAACATAGATCTAAATATAATGCCATAGATCTCAATATCTAAATATAATGCCATAGATCTCAAATAGATCTAAATATAATAACATAGATCTAAATATAATAACATAGATCTAAATATAATGCCATAGATCCATAGATCTAATATATAATAACATAGATCTAAATATAATAACATAGATCTAAATATAATGCCATAGATCTAAATATATAGATCTAAATATAATGCCATAGATCTAAATATAATAATATAATGCCATAGATCTAAATATAATGCCATAGATCTAAATATAATGCCATAGATCTAAATATAATGCCATAGATCTCAATATAATAACATAGATCTAAATATAATCTATAGATCTCAAATATAATGCCATAGATCTAAATATAATGCCATAGATCTAAATATAATGCCATAGATCTCAATATAATGCTATAGATCTAAATATAATGCCATAGATCTCAATATAATAACATAGATCTAAATATAATAACATAGATCTAAATATAATAACATAGATCTAAATATAATGCCATAGATCTGAATATAATGCCATAGATCTAAATATAATAACATAGATCTAAATATAATGCCATAGATCTAATATAATAATAGATCTAAATATAATAACATAGATCTAAATATAATAACATAGATCTAAATATAATGCCATAGATCTCAATATAACAACATAGATCTAAATATAATAACATAGATCTCAATATAATAACATAGATCTAAATATAATAACACAGATCTAAATATAATGCCATAGATCTCAATATAACAACATAGATCTAAATATATAATAAATATAGATCTCAATATAATAACATAGATCTAAATATAATGCAACACTTTTCACGATTAGTTAACCATGAGAGCTGTAATAGTAAAAACGCGCTAAAAGAGAAATTAATACTTAGCTATTTCAAATGGAAAGACGTTAGCCAATCACAGCAGTGGGCATTTACACTGAAGTCTCACAGCAGCCAATCACAGCAGTGGGCGTTTACACTGAGGTCTCACAGCAGCCAATCACAGCAGTGGGCGTTTACACAGGTCTCACAGCAGCCAATCACAGCAGTGGGCATTTACACTGAACTCTCACAGCAGCCAATCACAGCAGTGGGCGTTTACACTGAGGTCTCACAGCAGCCAATCACAGCAGTGGGCATTTACACTGAAGTCTCCCAGCGGACACTCCCGTTAAAACAAAGCATTCAGAGCAGAGGCTAAAATCAGGGTAGGAAAAAATGCCTTTTATTTCTAAATTATGACAATTTTTGATGTACAAAGCATTCTAACATATAAGTGCAGCCCAGAAAACATCATAAAACAATAAAACAATGCAGTTCATCCCTTTAAGGATAGGCTGCTCTATCGTGGCACCCAGCCTTTCTCTTTCCTAGATATTCATAAAGGCTATTATTATACGTCATTGGATTATCTTGTGCATCTTATTTGAAGGCACAAAGAGCAGTTCTTCCAAGCTGTGATGATACGCTTCTCAACAGCAATTTCTCCTAATGCCCCTCAGTGAAAACAACCTCCACATTACCTAGACATTCCTGATGCGACTGGCCTTTCATCAGAAATGAAATATGCCGGAAATTAAGCATCCCCTTCAAGTTCTTCAAACAGTGCCACTTTTGAGCTTAAATACCTCAGGATGTAGCGCTTGGCCCTGCTGTAACTGTTTTGCCTTGATACACACCCTGCCTGTCACTGCCACTCTGTGCATTGTTCAATGATGTTGTGCAGGGTGAATATCTGGTCAGCACATCCTCTTCCTTTCCTGAATCCTTCCTGTTCTTTCCTGAGTTGTTTGTCTACTGCGTCAGAATGATACCGGGCAAGTTGTTGCAGTTACTCAGGGCACCCTTTTTAGGAATGTTCACAATGATCCCATCTGTCCAGACATCTGGTATCTTTTTTCTCCCATATGACTTTAAAAAGTGGCTGCATTTTGGCTTTAAATTCTGGGTCCACTTGGAACAACTCTCACACTTGGCAGCAGGGCGGTGCACAGACATTTTGAGGGGCAGTGGCCCAAACCAAAAAAAGGGTCACTATAAGGGGGTTAAGTATCATATTAAAGAGAATGAATAACAAACCTTTTACAATCATATTATAAACACAATTGTTAGGCTTTAGTGCTAATTCAATTTATGTTGGTGTAATTACTCGTCCAAAAGTTGATTCTGTGCTAGTTTGATCTAATATTTAATGTGTTTTTGTTTTTTTAAATGTAGATTTATGTAGCAAATGAGAAGCGCTAAAATGATTGAATATATTTTGAGACAAAGGTCTTCTTAATGATTTTCAGTTTTGTTCAAAGTAAATAAAGCAACAGTTTTTCGATAACAGAAGAATATGTAAAAGTATGGCATTTGGGGTAAAAGACACAATAATAACATGATAATAAACAGCCGGTTGACTTTTGCATTTGGTGAAATGACATGATTAGATTCAGAAGGAAATATCATATATCAAGTTGAGTGTCCATCTTATAGATAATAACTATATTCAATATGATATTAATCATATCATATAATAAAATATAATTTATTTGTTACTACTGTAAAGCTTTATTAAATGTGATCTCAAGCTTTCATAAGCTTTTATTTTTAAATATATTTTGATATTAACATATTTTATGACAGTATATTTATTGAACAATAATTATTTTATTTGTCGAAATAAAAAAATAGTAAAAATGTTGGGGTAAAGCAACAGCAGATTTGGTGTTATTTATACAAACCCGATTCCAAAAAAGTTGGGACACTGTACAAATTGTGAATAAAAAAGGAATGCAATAATTTACAAATCTCATAAACTTATATTTTATTCACAATAGAATATAGATAACATATCAAATGTTGAAAGTGAGACATTTTGAAATGTCATGCCAAATATTGGCTCATTTTGGATTTCATGAGAGCTACACATTCCAAAAAAGTTGGGACAGGGAGCAATAAGAGGCCGGAAAAGTTAAATGTACATATAAGGAACAGCTGGAGGACCAATTTGCAACTTATTAGGTCAATTGGCAACATGATTGGGTATAAAAAGAGCCTCTCAGAGTGGCAGTGTCTCTCAGAAGTCAAGATGGGCAGAGGATCACCAATTCCCCCAATGCTGCGGCCAAACATACTGGAGCAATATCAGAAAGGAGTTTCTCAGAGAAACACTGCAAAGAGTTTGAAGTTATCATCATCTACAGTGCATAATATCATCCAAAGATTCAGAGAATCTGGAACAATCTCTGTGCGTAAGGGTCAAGGCCGGAAAACCATACTGGATGCCCGTGATCTCCGGCCCTTAGACGGCACTGCATCACATACAGGAATGCTACTGTAATGGAAATCACAACATGGGCTCAGGAATACTTCCAGAACACATTGTCGGTGAACACAATCCACCGTGCCATTCGCCATTGCCGGCTAAAACTCTACAGGTCAAAAAAGAAGCCATATCTAAACATGATCCAGAAGCGCAGGCGTTTTCTCTGGGCCAAGGCTCATTTAAAATGGACTGTGGCAAAGTGGAAAACTGTTCTGTGGTCAGACCAATCAAAATTTGAAGTTCTTTTTGGAAAACTGGGACGCCATGTCATCCGGACTAAAGAGGACAAGGACAACCCAAGTTGTTATCAGCGCTCAGTTCAGAAGCCTGCATCTCTGATGGGATGGGGTTCATGAGTGCGTGTGGCATGGGCAGCTTACACATCTGGAAAGGCACCATCAATGCTGAAAGGTATATCCAAGTTCTAGAACCACATATGCTCCCATCCAGATGTCGTCTCTTTCTTTCAGGGAAGACCTTGCATTTTCCAACATGACAATGCCAGACCACACACTGCATCAATTACAACATCATGGCTGCGTAGAAGAGAAGGATCCGGTACTGAAATGGCCAGCCTGCAGTCCAGATCTTTCACCCATAGAAAACATTTGGCGCATCATAAAGAGGAAAATGCCACAAAGAAGACCTAAGACAGTTGAGCAACTAGAAGCCTGTATTAGACAAGAATGGGACAACATTCCTATTCCTAAACTTGAGCAGCTTGTCTCCTCAGTCCCCAGACGTTTGCAGACTGTTAGAAAAAGAAGAGGGGATACCACACAGTGGGAAACATGGCCTTGTCCCAACTTTTTTGAGATGTGTTGATGCCATGAAATTTAAAATCAACTTATTTTTCCCTTAAAATGATACATTTTCTCAGTTTAAACATTTGATATGTCATCTATGTTGTATTCTAAATAAAATATTGAAATTTGAAACTTCCACATCATTGCATTCTGTTTTTATTCACAATTTGTACAGTGTCCCAACTTTTTGGGAATCAGGTTTGTATTAGATCAGATCAGGTACAATAATTTGATTAAAGAATTAATTATCTTTCAAGAACATGGATATTTTGCACAAGTTGTTAGCACTATTAGAAGACCAGGAGCAAAACATTACTGACAAAAATACAAAAACAAACTATATAAACAAATTCTGCAGATCAAAACACTGTCTGTAATGTGATTTGTAGTGTGAAATCCACCTGTTAATGGGACGACATTCTGGAACTGTCGTCTCCACAGAGAGCAGGCACTGCCACAGACTGTGAGCGATGCTGTGCGATACTGTGCGGGAAAACACGGAGTGGATTAGCGGAATTTGTGGCTCTTTAGTGGAACAGAACGCTTTTATGGGAATCCTCTGAGGGTGAGGGAGGGAAGGGGGCAAGAGGGGCACCTCAGCCGATGAGGGCAGAGGGGCAGTTCTCTCTGTGCACAGATCTGCTTGGCAGTTCTGATTCGATTACAACAAACTTTGGTGTCATTGCACTGTTAGTGGAGTTCATTTGAATAAATATGAATGCTGCCGTCCGAACCTTGGTGCACACCAAACAATCGGACCAAGACCCCTGAAAAGGGACTATATTGTCCATCACAGTTTGATCCAGGCTTCGGAGATGCAGTCTTTGTTTATGTGAGACTGAAGAATTCTTGGAGCTGTTTTGACTCCTTACACCAGTGGTAGAGAACCAATGGATTGCCAGCCACACATGGCTCTTTGACAAAAACCAAAAAAAACAAACAGGTTTCTCACCCTTCACCGGCATATGATTACACTAGAATTAGACACAAATTATCACTAGAGATCAGTGTTCACACAGTGTTCACACTGTTTATCATTTCACACAGCTGTCACAAGCCTATTGCATTCTTGCGCTTATGGGAAACGAAGGTAGATCTAAATCAAAGTTCAGTTTATTAAACAAAGTAAATAGGATAATCCAAGATCGCAAAGACAACGTAACAGCGTGTGTAATATGCACACATGAACAATACCAGAGTATGACTGAAAACTCAAGAGGAGCTTAAATATACTAGATAATGATGAACAGAATACTATCCGTTCACATGGAAGTTCATTAATGATCACACCTGTTTGTGGTGGGAAAATGAACAAAGGGAACCATGTGACTGAAGAGAAACGGAACTAAACACACAGAACGTGCCACAACCATATAACAGTGATTAAAGTACATATCAAAGACGTCCATAAAACTGGAAAATATTATCTCAGTCGACACGGCACAAGTTCATCATCAGTCAAATCTTAATTAACCGCCAGCAGTGGAAACTGAAGCATTTGAGTCACACACAGACCACACACACCTCATGTTTCCATCTCTGTAATTTACCGAAACGAAAAAATGAAAACATGGCGCACACGAGACCACGAGGCACACTTAAGTGGCTCTCTGAAGAGGTTTTATGCCGCTCAGGTGGAAACTTAAGGCGAGACACGGCAGGTGAAAACATTGGGGGTTTTTTCATGCAGTGGTCAATTTTGAGATTTTGGGCCAGTTTGTTCCCTTAACATGTAAGCTTTCATGTCAAAATAAAAAAATTTCAACATTGCACATTAAAGTGGTTATTTCATTATATTTTGTCAACTTGCACCTTTAGATTTCTACCAGAAATCACCAAAAGCTAGCATTCTAACGCGAGCTCCCGTGCCGTCTCCATTCACACAAAACATGTCATGTCTGGTATCATTGTAAAGCTCTCGGTCTCAAACACAGCGCTGTCTAACCAAATATGGCCATTTCCTTTGTAAAACTAACCAACAGCGAAAGTTTGCAGCCAAAAACCACATCTGATTGGCCAATGTGAATTTCTCACTACGTGATGCGCGCTGCCGCTTCCTTATGTATTCTCCGCCTGAGATAGTAAAAAGAAAGTAAACAACAACAGATTAGACGATGAAACCCGATGAAACTGTTATAGATGGACATACAACAAACAGTGACAGTTCTTTTGCAGTTTGTGTGGCTGTTGTTATGTGTGTTTGTTAAGGTAGCTAGTTCTCTTCAGCTATTAATAATTTATTCATATATTCATTTTATTCAAATTACTTCAATTTCCATGTGTTTGAAATATTATACACTACTGATATCAATTAACTGAATATATATTTAGTTTGTAGGTTGGGGGTTTCATAGAAATGTATGCAATTATACAATATAAAACTTTAAAAGCCGTTTTCTCAAAATGAGTTTTTCCTCACACTCAGAGTCAGATATATCCCTTCAGTAGCACCTACAAGCACCACCTTCTCCAGTCTTATACTTAACTATATTCTGAAGGCTTTTACAGAGGATCTGTTGATATATCATTCCTATCCTGAGTTATAAGTCCTTTTACTCCAAAAACATGGCGAAAATAGATTTTTAAGGCTATTGTCAGTATTCTCTAATTTATTAAAACACAAAATAAGATACCCAGAATCCCCTCTGTAAAAGCCCTCTCATCTAATATGTCAACAAATAGAACCAAGAATTTTAAACCTGGTCCTTTCCAATTTCCAGATTTAGTTTTTGGAAATGTATGCAAATGAGTGTACATTTAAGTATATAATGCCTCATTTGCATATTAAAACATTAATTTACACAAGACTTGTAATACATTTTTTTCTTATGTTTATGCCAGTAATAAACTGGAGAAGTTTCACAGTGATATCTTGTAATAAAAAAAAAAAACCCTATTCTTTAAAATCGCCTTAACTTCAATAGTGAAAGCCCTGCACAATTATTCCAAAATGAAACATGTTACCTATTAATTGTTGATTTTTATGGACCTAAATAAGATTATTGTCATTGAAATGTTATTGGAAAAATGCATTTTTAGTAAAATAATAATAATAGTAAAATATTTGTTTTTGCATTGGCTGTTTCTGAAAAAATGCATTAACGAAAAATGAAAAAAAAAAAAGAATGCTCTTTTGTGAAAACCGCTTCCCTTGCACATCATCGTTTTTGTGTGTTTGGTCATTTCTGTCACAAAATGTATACGTCATAAAAGCTGTTTTTTTATCTTTAGGTTCGGTCTTAAAAATGACAATGTGATCGAAGTGAACCAGGACTAAATGTATACATTTCTTCTTTGGTCCGGACCAAAAGAAGCGAGAAAACCGAACTCCAATGTGAACATTTTCTGAAATGTTATGTTTATATACTACTTTTTTTTGTCTCTCCCCTTCTCACCAAGGCTGCATTTATTGGTAACACTTTACAATAAGGTTTTGTTAGTTAGCATTACTTAACTCCATAGGTTAACATGAACTAACAATGAAAAATACTTCTAAAGCATTTATCATTCTTAGTTAATGTTAATTTCAACATTTAATTATACATTATCTAAAATCTAAAGTTCGTATTATTTAATAGACCCGTGAAGCTGACATGAACTAACATTGACCGGTTGTATTTTTGCTAACTGACATTAACAAAGATTGATAAATACTGTTAACAAATGTATTGCTCGTTATTAGTTAGTTAGTTAATGCATTCATTAACATTAACTAATAGACCTTATTGCAAAGTGTTACCATTTATTTGATAAAAATGCTCTTAAAACAGTAATATTGTGAAATATTATTACAATTTGAAAGAACGTGTTTCTATTGTAATATACTGTAAAATGTAACTTATTCCTGTGATGCAAAGCTGAATTTTCAGCATCAAAATTTACCAGTGCCTAAAATAATAATAATGTTTTTGCCTGTAGTGTCTTCCATGAAATGAAACAGACACACTTCCTGTGTCCTTCTACTTCGACACTGACCTGAGCCACACTCCTTGCTGCAGGCAGACCAGGAGCCATAGCTCCAGTAGTAGCCCTCTGTCAGGCGCTCGCTGGGCAGATAATACTCATACTCCACGCCCTCATTGGCCTCTTGAGTGATTAGCTGTAGATAAACACTGATGGTCAGAATTCAATGTAAAAACTGCCTCAAAAAGCTAAAAGATGCATGCAGTATGTTCATTTCACGGGCTTGTCTTCATTGCAGTGGTCTTGGACTTATACTGACACATATGCTGATCCATAAATCATTCTGGATTGAAAATATTACAATACTGATATTTATGATATTACATATTTTCATATGTTAAACCACTTTTTCTTAGAAGCTTCCAGGGCTCGACAGTGCGACCATTTCACTCGCATCTGCGCTTAAAATAGATGTGTGCGAACTGTACAATGTATTTTGGAGCACACATGGAATAAAAAAATCCCTGCGGATCAGATTTCATAAATGTAAAATCATAAAAAGTCTTCAATACCTTAAATGGTATAACAAGTGTCTTAATAATCATTTTAAGGCATCTTATATTTTGGGGATGGAAAAACATAAATCACGATACTGCCTATTGTGATTATTAAACTTCAGAAGGCTATGATTTCATGAAATAAATGTGAGCGCTTCACATTTCAAAAGCCTGAAAGTGGCGCTGTTGTGTTCCACAGGCTCAACCAATCAGTGAACAGCGCACATTTATGCCAAGAGATTACTCATGATCTGATGCTGATCAATTATGACAATGTTTACGGTGTTTATATTGTCATATTCAAATGAATTTGAATGAGCATCCTGCAATAATAAAGCACATACTTTTCAAAATAAGAGTCCTGATGTATTTCAGGCTTGTGTATTAAATAAAAGTTACACAGTGTGTCCAATTTCCACCCCCGGTTATTATTTGGTTCCATTTAATTGAAAGTAAACTATTGTAGCTTCTGACTGGGATGCCCCGTCACAGGAAGGAAAGACTAAGAACATTATTTGACACATATTATTAAATATATAGATTTGACTAGTATCAGTGTTATTATACACTCACCTAAAGGATTATTAGGAACACCATACTAATACTGTGTTTGACCCCCTTTCGCCTTCAGAACTGCCTTAATTCTACGTGGCATTGATTCAACAAGGTGCTGAAAGCATTCTTTAGAAATGTTGGCCCATATTGATAGGATAGCATCTTGCAGTTGATGGAGATTTGTGGGATGCACATCCAGGGCACGAAGCTCCCATTCCACCACATCCCAAAGATGCTCTATTGGGTTGAGATCTAGTACAGTGAACTCATTGTCATGTTCAAGAAACCAATTTGAAATGATTCAAGCTTTGTGACTGTGGCGAGGCGAGGGACCGTGAGAGCGGGCCGGTGGCAAATGTTAATGAGCGTCAGCTGTGCGCCACACCGGTCTCGTCTCATGGAGGAGTGACGGGAGCATAAAAGGAGCGACGACAGTGTAAGACGAGAGAGGACCAGGCCTGGACTTTATGTTGTGTTTTGTTTTGTATGTAGGCAGCAGTCAGCCGTGAGGGGCTGCCGCCATTATTGTGTTTTGGTTTTGTTTTGTTTTTAGGCAGCAGTCATCCGTGAGGGGCTGCCACGCGCAGCAGGAATATTACATTATAATCTTGGATTATGCAGCAAACATTGTACAGCTCAGTGCCTTCACGCAGTTCATTAATAAACCATAGTCCATGGTTGTAAATTGATCAAAAATTGGCCGATAAATGTCGGAGTCCGATACATTGGTGCATCCCTAAGCTCAGTGATACTACAATAACACTAGTGTGGCAAAATCTGTTACACTGTGTTGTACATATATAAATGCAGAAACGGTTAGATGTGCCCCTAAATGTGCTCCTAAATTTTTCAACTTCAGCACAGAAAAAGGAAAAAGCCCTTTGTGAAAGTTTGTGAAGATGGTTTGTGTTCCTGAATGCACTGATGACTCAAGTGACTCAAACTCATGTTGAGTTAATGTTGAGCAGCATTTACATTACTTCACACAGAAATCAAATAAGGAAGGCTCTTTAAACTGGTTCTCACCTCTATCACCAGAGGCTCAGTTGTAGGGCCACGGCCAGTGATTATCTCTGGGGTCCGTTCCCCTTCGGTTCCCCTCTGGTAGTACAGCACTGTGCTAGCAATGGCCGCGGCACGTGAGAAATCGATCACCCAGTGTCCATTAAGGTAGTACTCACCACGTAGATTCTTGATTGCTGTTAGAGGCAAAATGTTATGATAAAAGGTTGATGCTGATGATTAAAAGATTAGGATTCGGATCGTATTCTCATACACTCACCAAGATAATTGCGTGTTGGAACGGTTTCCTTGATGCTAATAGTGGTAGCCCCAACAGGGATGATGAACATTTGATTGTAACCTGTAAGTAAGGGGTAAAACTACTTTTTTAGGCATATTTGTCCATATATTCTAAATGGGGTTGTATCTTGGGTGAGTTTACCTTTGGGCAGGTTGCGCATTGAGAAATAGTTTTTGACTAGACTGCATGACTGTCCATTTCCTCCGCACTGTAAACAGGGGTCCTCCTCCTGGGGTGACTCCAGCATGTTATCACAGCCGAGACGCTGTGAGCAGACAAAGGACAAAGACAGAGCAATAGTTCTCAGAACACACCCTTCACAGTCAAGGCAAAATACAGGGACCGTGCTTTGAGGCCGTGCTTTTTAACAAAGATTCTATTGTTTAACTCCACGCCCATAAGGTTCTCTATGTCCACGGAGAAATCTCAAACAGGCGATTCATTCAAGGCTTGAATACAGGAGGGATCAGGGAATCCAGGAGTTCACATGAGGAGGTACAGACTTCAGGAGTATGAGGATGAGTGGAACTCCACTCCACGATGACAAATTCCCTCAGGGATAAACATCAATATCGGCTCACACACCCGGTCAGACTCGGCGGGCTTCAGCTCGGGGTCTGCGGTGGGCTCTGGCTCGTGGTTTATGCTCATGGCGAGTGCAACTTAACTAAAATGAACCATGTCTCATGTAATCGCTCAATCAATGTTTGAGCCACGGAAAGCAACAGCTTGTAAACAATGTCACATTTACCCAAGGCATCAAAGTGGCCGGAAGTCATTCATTTTCAATGCGGCGTGTCTTGGATGATTTGGCCGTCGAGGAGAGTTGAAATTAGGTCAACTTTATGGTAATGAACTATGACACGGTTCGGCAGCAACCAATCAGAATGTAGAAGTGCTCCGCTTGAGAGGATTCCAGAGAGTGCAGTGCTGTAAACTTTGGTTTCCGACCACATTAGTTCCCAAGTGAAATGGAGGAGAGGTTGATCATTACTGTGGCGGGTTTGAAAAGAAGGCACACAACACTATTTATAAGCAACATTTTCCCTCTAGAATGCTTGTTTTTCAGCGGGAATACAATTAATTTGCTCAAAATAACACCGATTTGACCAATTGCATTGATGCTGCACTTTAACCAGGACAGTTAGGCTGCACATAAATTAATGTTGATGGTAATTAAAGACCACGGATAGCAAATGTCTCCTATAAACTGTATGTTGAAATTAGACTAGAACTTAACCATGAACACAAAAGCCACACCACACAAATGGCTTTTAATTGGTTTATTTCGTTATCAAACATGTAACTATAATTGTTAAGCTCTTTCCATGGATCTGTTTTCTTTTTTACTTTCAAATTTAAATGATTTCATGAGGTCAACTTATACGGTTATACCCTACTTGTGGGTATACACAAATGCCGATCAACATGATTGTTTGCTTTGGCCCCTTTAAATAAAGTTAAAATAAAGACCAAGCATTTGATCTACGTCTGAGCGTCAGCGCGTCCACGAATCTTTCTACATCGTCGTTGGCAGGGTGGCCAGAGGAAAGTTTGATGAGCATTTGGCTAATATTACATATTTGATTTATTTTTTGTTTACTTTTAACTATTTGAACATCTTGTCTTCATTATTTAATGTATATTTGAATAAATCTCATGAAAACAAGTTAATTATATTTCAACAGCAAACTCATTAAAAATATTATATAAAAATGGTCTTATGTGCAAATTAAAGTTGTGCAAAAGTGTTGATTATTAAATTTGATGAATTCATTTATTAAAGCGGTCTGTAAGTTTAGCCTCTTTGTCACCATCGCAATTGCAATTATTTGCTGAAGTATAATTTTTACGTGGGTTGTGCATCGGCGGCTCCTCAGCGCGGATGAATCTAATGTTTTGAGGAGTTTGTGTGGCTGTCATTCATCCACCGCACCGGTGTGGATACTGTACTTCAGAATCACATATTCTACGTCTTGGAAGAATCAAAATAAGATTTTTCACCGGATAATGTCATCTGAATAAGTAAGATGTCTGCCACTTTTGTTCCGACCAACTGAGACCTTTCTGGATTACAATCCGCCATCAAAATGATAAATGTAATTATTCCAGCTGATGTGAGAAAAGGCTATAAATGATCCACCACCTGCAGCATCCTCACATGCGATGGCCTACTAGCCAAACTCCTTCTGTATGTATTCAGACGTGACTTAATGACGCAAAGACGAGCGGTGGAAGCTCGAATTTCCTGCGGAAATCCACCAGTACCACTCAAATTATAACACATTATTACAAGCTTACTGTTGTGAATCGGGCTAAGGTAAGGAGAGAGTTTTGAACACTTCCTGATTATGTACTTGCTCAAAAAATTATTTAGATAATTTCTAACCAAAAAAAGTTAATGGACTGCAGCTTTACTTATTAGTTTCATTTTTCGGCTAAATTAAAACTTTAATTTCAGTTTTTCATTACATAAATAATTTCTTTGCATCACTAATGAATATGATAAATTAACCACATTTTTCGACCAAAAAAAGATTTAGTCAGCACTTTAGTCAGTAAATTGGCATTTTTATTATGAATTATTGGCTCTTTAATGAATTTCTATTGGTCCTCTTGTGTAAGGCGCTTTAAATAAAAGTGTCTGCTAATTGCATAAGTGAAAAAGTAAGTTAAAATAAGTGATTATGTAAACCAGATTTACTAACAGCTTGCTCCAGCACAAACCCTCTTTTTCCGTTAAAAAACTACTGTCAGGATTTACTAAAGACACGCAGTGATAAATTAGCACTAAAAAGGCGTGGACAGGGTTATTTTTGCGGCTGATCTTATTGCACATGCATTTGTAGGAGTTTCCCTTTCAGACACAGACAGAGTATTTCAGAGTATACAGAAAGAGTATTTATGGGAGGAGAGTATTTACATTTACACATTTGGCAGACGCTTTTATCCAAAGTGACTTACATTGCATTCAAGGTACACATTTTTTACATTTTGTCAGTTCTTGCTTTCCCTGGGAATCAAACCCATGACCTTAGTGTTGCTAGCACCATGCTCTTATTGTCTGAGCTACAGGAAAGCTACAGTGGGTACGGAAAGTATTCAGACCCCCTTAAATTTTTCACTCTTTGTTATATTGCAGCCATTTGCTAAAATCATTTAAGTACTTTTTTTTTTCTTATTAATGTACACACAGCACCCCATATTGACAGAAAAACACAGAATTAATGACATTTTTGCAGATTTATTAAAAAAGAATACCTGAAATATCACATGGTCCTAAGTATTCAGACCCTTTTCTCAGTATTTAGTAGAAGCACCCTTTTGATCTAATACAGCCATGAGTCTTTTTGGGAAAGATGCAACAAGTTTTTCACACCTGGATTTGGGGATCCTCTGCCATTCCTCCTTGCAGATCCTCTCCAGTTCTGTCAGGTTGGATGGTAAACGTTGGTGGACAGCCATTTTCAGGTCTCTCCAGAGATGCTCAATTGGGTTTAAGTCAGGGCTCTGGCTGGCCAATTCAAGAACAGTCACAGAGTTGTTGCGAAGCCACTTCTTCGTTATTTTAGCTGTGTGCTTAGGGTCATTGTCTTGCTGGAAGGTGAACCTTCGGCCCAGTCTGAGGTCTTGAGCACTCTGGAGAAGGTTTTCGTCCAGGATATCCCTGTACTTGGCCGCATTCATCTTTCCCTCGATTGCAACCAGTCATCCTGTCCCTGCAGCTGAAAAACACCCCCACAGCATGATGCTGCCACCACCATGCTTCACTGTTCAGACTGTATTGAACAGGTGATGAGCAGTGCCTGGTTTTCTCCACACATACCACTTAGAATTAAGGCCAAAAAGTTCTATCTTGGTCTCATCAGACCAGAGAATCTTATTTCTCACCATCTTGGAGTCCTTCAGGTGTTTTTTAGCAAACTCCATGCAGGCTTTCATGTGTCTTGCACCGAGGAGAGGCTTCCGTCGGGCCAATCTGCTATAAAGGCCCGACTGGTGGAGGGCTGCAGTGATTGTTGACTTTCTACAACTTTCTCCCATCTCCCGACTGCATCTCTGGAGCTCAGCCACAGTGATCTTTGGGTTCTTCTTTACCTCTCTCACCAAGGCTCTTCTCCCCCGATAGCTCAGTTTGGCCAGACGGCCAGCTCTAGGAAGAGTTCTGGTCGTCCAAAACATCTTCCATTTAAGGATTATGGAGGCCACTGTGCTCTTAGGAACCTTAAGTGCAGCAAAAAAAAATTTGTAACCTTGGCCATATCTGTGCCTTGCCACAATTCTGTCTCTGAGCGCTTCAGGCAGTTCCTTTGACCTCATCATTCTCATTTGCTCTGACATGCACTGTGAGCTGTAAGGTCTTATACAGACAGGTGTGTGGCTTTCCTAATCAAATCCAATCAGTATAATCAAACACAGCTGGACTCAAATGAAGGTGTAGAACCATCTCAAGGATGATCAGATGAAATGGACAGCAGTTAAATATATGAGTGTCACAGCAAAGGGCCTGAATACTTAGGACCATGTGATATTTCAGTTCTTTTTTAATAAATCTGCAAAAATGTCAACAATTCTGTGTTTTTCTGTCAATATGGGGTGCTGTGTGTACATTAATGAGAAAAAAAAAGAAACTTAAATTATTTTAGCAAATGTGTCCTGTGTCCTGAGTCCCCTGCTATTCTCTCTCTACACACATGACTGTTTGTCCACCTCTATCATCAAATTTACTGATGATACTGTTGTCCTGGGCCTCATTTCCAACAATGAGACGGCATACTTGGACGAGGTGGAGCATCTAACATCATGGTGCCAGGACAACTGTCTCTCTCTGAATGTTGGCAAGACCAAAGAACTGATTGTGGACTTCAGGAAGAGACAGCAACGGACATACTCCCCCCTCATGATCAGCGGGTCACCAGTAGAGAGAGTGAGCAGCTTCAAGTACCTGGGTGTAAACATCTCCAAGGACCTGACCTGGACTGCTCACATTCAGGCACAGGTGAAAAAAGCCAGGCATAGACTGTACCACCTGCACCAGCTGAGGAAATTCAGGGTTTCACCAGCTATCCTGAAAACTTTCTATTTAGGGACGATAGAAAGTGTATTAACTCGCTGCATCACAGCGTGGTATGGGAACAGCACCAGTCATGACTGCAAAGCCCTGCAAAGAGTAGTGCGCTTATCAGAGCGTATCTCAGGGTCAGCTCTCCCGTCTCTGCAGGACGTCTACACCAAACGCTGCAAAGATAAAGCTACTAAAATCATCAAGGCCTCTAATCACCCTGCAAACCCTCATTTCACATTGCTGCCATCTAGTAAGCGCTTCCGAAGCCTGATGGCCAAAACTGAGAGACTCAGGAGGAGCTTCTTCCCCCAGGCCATCAGACTCCTGAACTCAGTCACCTAACATCACGTGACCATCAATATACTGACATTGCACTGCAATTTCTGTTCTCGTTGTTACTGTGTAACAACCTGTTATAAACCTGTTTGCACATTATACTTCTTTGTACATTTGTTAACCACATATTTATAAGTCTACAGTTTACTCACTGCACAGTTTACTTCACTTATTTTATTCCACTTCTTTATTTTTATTTTTAATTTTTTTCTACTTGACTTGATTTATTTATAATTCTACAGATATATATATATATATAGTACTTTTTTATTCTATTTCTATTATAATTTCCTCCTTGTGTTTTTAACTGTGAATTTTGCACTGTCCATAGAGCGGACCTTTTTACATTTCACTGCCGGTTGTATATTCTGTATATAACTGTGTATGTGACAAATAAAACTCTTGAATCTTGAATCTAACAAAGAGTGAAAAATTTAAGGAGGCCTGAATGCTTTCCGTAACCACTGTATATTTAAATGAATCATGCGATGTGATTTACTAAGGTTTGTGCTCGTCAATTTACTGGTGTTTGTGCCATTATTTACCACCTCAAAAAAGCACGTCTTAAACCAGACTCTAATTTGGTTGATTGTGTTGGTCATTATGGAAATGATCCGGCTGCGCCTGTGTTTTTTAATGTGTGCATGTCATCAGTAGATCACGCGCTGAACTGTCCACTCCCATCAACGCTTTTACGGGATTGCACTCTCACGCTAAATTGCCCTGTTTAGTAAATCTGGCCTTATGTGTCCTAGAAGATTGCTGTGCTAACCTTACAGAGGCCGTCCACACAGATGTCTTTTCCTCCAGGGTGGCAGGGTGTGCCGTCCACCACAGAAGACTTGTGGCGAAGGTAGAAATTCTCTCCTCTGGGAATGCAGTTCAACTCACAAGGATTCTCTCCTGAACAGAAGAAAGAAGATACAGCTTAACATCAGCATTGTCCCCTGTACAGAACACTATCAAAGAGCTAAAACATTAAAAAGATACATTACATTCATTGCAAATACTGTAGCATAAAAATCATGGAATATAGCACACGTCATATTCATATCATATACTGGGTTGATAACATTGTTTTCTCGATTTTAATCGATATTCATTTTAATGAACCAAGATCTAGTCTATGCTGTTAGATGCATGAACAAAACCTCACTAAATATTATTTGTTGTGCCTCACATCCAGTAATCACAATAAGCTTTGTACTTTGTTACTTTTGATATGAAACAAAGCCTCATCTATCAAATTCTGTCAATTTTCATATGAAATTTAAACAATAAATGTCTTTTGCCACTCTTTAATATGGTGTGACAGATTGCTGTATTTACTTCAGTTCAAGAGGCTTGTAAAACGATCATCTCTTCTTCTTTACATGCATTTTTGCATGCTTTTGTAATGTATTAAATAATGGTAATTCACATACTATAACTGCACATACTGTATTATGATCTGCATATTTTCTATAGCACTTATAAAAGGTATAAAACACAACTGCCAATTGATGAAGGTGAGGATGAGGTGTCATGTGATGAGGAAGATCATAGTGACAATGGAGAGGATAGAGATGAGGATGAAGATGGATATGATAACTTGATATGATGGTTTGGTAAGACTTGTGTTCCACGATGGTACAGTGTTGCCTGGGAGCAACAGCTGAATTTGAAATGTTACTTTTTATTAAATATGAAATTTGTAATACATTATAAATGGGCTAAATGTGTTTGTTCAGGTGTCTGGTTAAAGAAATTGATGTTCCCTTTCAGCCGGTCACGTTCGAAGTACGTCGGACGTCACTGACGAATTGCGATCACTTCAGGGAGCCCCTATCAGCTTCGAGATCTAGAGAACAGGCCAATGAGAATTGCCGTGCGAGATTTGCATCTCGCGCTCCGCCCCGCAGTGCGGGTATAAACAGAAGCGAAATGCAGCGCACCTTTGTCATTCACTTTGGAGCCGAACACGGTGTTGATGAAGAAGACTGTTCCTGCTTCAGCAGAGAGAAAGAGAGAATGACAGAAGAAGCTTCTTTGAGTGCTGAGTGGGATGGCACGATCAGCGGCGGCCGCGAGCTCCCTGATACAGTGATAAACTGCTGTTTTCACAGCACTGTTTGGTCTGTTGGTTCAGTGAGGGTGTTCCCAATGGTGAGTGCATACACAGGCTGCACTACTCTCCTGTGTTTTGCCGCGGTCGTTCCCTGGGTGCTTCAGCACATTTAAAAGAGCACATTTTCTTCTAAAAACAGCGCGGGTTGTCACGGCAACCCAGCACGCGTCACTCGGCACTCTAGATGCGCGGTCGAGACTATGAAACCTCAAACGGGGTTGAGTCCCTTCGCTTATACCTCGATCTAGTGTCTTTTCTGGTGCACCAGAAAAGGGGCTACTTTGGCTGATAAGCCTGGGTGACCTGAGGATTACAGTGGGGCTTCCCTGCCGAGCACATCTCCGTGGGCCCCCCACTCCTCTAGTGCATCGCAGCATACTGAGACTGTGTTCGTGGGTGGTTCATGTTCTCTCATGAGAGCATGACAACGTCGGCACATTGTTCATCTTACCCTTTTCATAAGTGTTTTAGTGTTCAGCGTGCCGTGTGCCGTCTCACGGCCACGCTCACTATCTCGCATGCCTGCTGGTAGCTCACAAATGGGATTGCTGGTCCTAAAAAAATATAAATAAATAAATAAAAGGGACCTAGCGTTTCATTTGGGGCTCTAGCAGAGGACAGATGTCAATCGCTGCATCGGAGAGAGGGTTGTTATGTGTTGAAAATGAAGATGAGGCTGAGATTCCCACTATAATAGTGGATGTTTCATGCTGAATCAGATTCATACTTGACCGTCATGCTTCCCCGGGTGGCTGGAGCATAGCGCAACGCATAAATCGCCTTGCCCGCCCCCTTGCCTTTTTCCCGGATGTGCATTGGAAAGCACCAGAAAATGGAACGCCAAAGAGGCCATAGCCTGTATAAAGTTTTCCTCTCTCTCACTACCCTCATCAGGTGGGGTGGCAGTGCCACTGGCAGGCTGCCTCTGCCCAGCACTCTTCGTGCATAAGGGTAGTTCTGAGCTGAGGTTGAGCTGCGCACAGTGACTTTAAATATAAAAGTCACAGTGCTGGCCCTCGGCCAGGCGATGTCCAGAAACACCATCGGCGACCCCTCAGTCTGCTCGTCGCCATGGGCATTGGTCCTACGATGCCACTCATCTCAGCTGCCAGTCAGTGGGGACGGGTCACCCCGATTTGGTTAAGAGCTGCTCTTCCCCGGAGGAGGGCTGGGTGGAGAATCATTGGTAAATTCTGTTCCGCCACTGGTGTCAAATACAACCAGTGGTACCCAAATTCTAAAGAGCAGTTCCAATACCTCTGGGTGCCAGGAGAATGCGCTCGGCGGTGTTCGACGCTTCCATGCCTCGTCACCCTCAGGCGTCTCTCCTATCGCCAGCAGGGGGTGCTTGGGAGCCTGCCTAGCGCTCCAGCCCGTCTTGCTGGCTCATCCATACCATCAGACTTGGCTATGCGATTCAGTTCACCCGGCGTCCCCCCAAGTTCAGGGGCATCCACTTCACCTCCATGTCGAAGGAGACTGCCCCTGTGCTTCAGGCGGAGATCGCGGTCCTACTGGTGAAGGATGCGATAGAGCTGGTCCCTCCAGCCGATATGAAGACCGGGTTCTACAGCCCATACTTCATTGTGTCCAAGAAAAGCAGCGGGTTACGGCCGATCTTGGATCTGCGACTTCTGAACCAGTCCCCAGGCTGCCGTTCAGGATGTTAACACAGAAACGCATCTTCAAGGTGCGTCCATCCCCAAGATTGGTTTGCAGCGACTGACCTGAAGGACGCGTACTTTCATGTCTTGATTCTCCCTCGACACAGACCGTTCTTACGCTTTGCATTCGACGGACAAGCATGTCAGTACAAAGTCCTACCCTTCGGGCTGGCCCTGTCGCCCCGTGTCTTCACGGAAGTCGCGGAGGCGGCCATTGCTCCCGAGTGGGAGCGTGGTGTTCGCATTCTCAACTACCTCGATGACTGGCTGATTTTTTGCCCAGTTGTGAGAGCAGTTGTGCAAACACAGGGACATGGTGCTCCGCCAACTTTGCCAGTTGGGCCTTCAAGATTCAAGAGTTTTATTTGTCACATACACAGTTATATACAGAATATACAACCAGCAGTGAAATGTAAACAGGTCCGCTCCATGGACAGTGCAAATTCACAGTTAAAAACACAAGGGGGAAATTATAATAGAAATAGGATAAAAAAGTACTATATATATATATATATATATATATATCTGTAGAATTATAAATAATCAAGTCAAGTAGAAGAAAAAAAGTAAAAAATAAGAATAAGAAGTGGAATAAAATAATTAAAGTAGACTGTGCAGTGAGTAAACTGTAGACTTATAAATATGTGGTTCAGAAATGAATAAAGAAGTATAATGTGCAAACAGGTTTATAACAGGTTGTTACACAGTAACAACGAGAACAGAAAGTGCAGTGCAATGCCAGTATATCGATGGTCACGTGATGTTAAGTGACTGAGTTCAGGAGTCTGATGGCCTGGGGGAAGAAGCTCCTCCTGAGTCTCTCAGTTTTGGCCATCAGGCTTCGGAAGCGCTTACCAGATGGCAGCAGCGTGAAATGAGGGTTTGCAGGGTGATTAGAGTCCTTGATGATCTTAGTAGCTCTACCTTTGCAGCGTTTGGTGTAGACGTCCTGCAGAGACGGGAGAGCTGACCCTGAGATACGCTCGGATAAGCGCACAACTCTTTGCAGGGCTTTGCGGTCATGACTGGTGCTGTTCCCATACCACGCTGTGATGCACTGAGTTAATACACTTTCTATTGCCCCTAAATAGAAAGTTTTCAGGATAGCTGGTGAAACCCTGAATTTCCTCAGCTGGTGCAGGTGGTACAGTCTTTGCCTGGCTTTTTTCACCTGTGTCTGAATGTGAGCAGTCCAGGTCAGGTCCTCGGAGATGTTTACACCCAGGTACTTGAAGCTGCTCACTCTCTCTACTGGTGACCCGCTGATCATGAGGGGGGAGTATGTCCATTGCTGTCTCTTCCTGAAGTCCACAATCATTTCTTTGGTCTTGCCAACATTCAGAGAGAGACAGTTGTCCTGGCACCATGATGTTAGATGCTCCACCTCGTCCAAGTATGCCGTCTCATTGTTGTTGGAAATGAGGCCCAGGACAACAGTATCATCAGCAAATTTGATGATAGAGGTGGAGCTGTGTGTGGACAAACAGTCATGTGTGTAGAGAGAGTAGAGCAGGGGACTCAGGACACAGCCCTGTGGAGCTCCCACACTCAGGGTGATGGAGGTGGAGGTGAACTGGCCTGCTCTCACCACCTGAGGCCTGCCAGTGAGGAAGTCCTCAATCCAGTGGCAGAGAGAAGAATTCAGGCCGAGATCCAGGAGTTTGGCGGTTAGCTTAATGGGAACTATGGTGTTAAAGGCTGAGCTATAGTCAATAAATAGCAGCCTTACGTAGTTCCCACTTTTGCTGTCGATGTGAGTGAGGGAGGAGTGGAGGACATGAGAGATGGCATCTTCAGTCGATCTATTGGGACGATAGGCAAACTGAAGAGGGTCCAAAGTATCAGGAATGTAGGCGCAAATGGTGTTTTTAATGAGTTTCTCAAAGACCTTCATGACTATAGACGTGAGAGCCACTGGACGATAGTCATTTAGGCAAGAGGGTTTACTGTTCTTAGGGACAGGGATGATGGTGGAATTTTTGAAGGAGGTTGGGACCACAGATGTAGCGAGGGACTCATTAAAGATAGATGTAAACAACCCGGTGAGCTGATCATCACAGGACCGCAGAACACGACCTGAAATACCATCCGGCCCGGCAGCTTTCCTGACGTCCACATGCTTGAGTTTTCTCCGAACTTCATCCTCTGAGACAGAGATCACGTGATTTTGCTGCTCTGAATAATTTCCTCTAACGCGCCACTTGGCGGAGTCGCGTTGCCGCGGTTAGAGTCAAAGCGAGCGTAGAAAGAGTTTAACTCGTTCACGAGCAACGGGTCAGCGCTCCCCTCTGCAGAGGATTTAGATCCAAACGAGCAGATGGACCTCAGACCTTGCCACATGCGCCGCGAGTCGTTGAGTTGGAAATGAGACTCCACTCTGTCTTTATACCGGAGCTTTGCGGCTTTAACTGCACGCCGCAGAGCATAGCAGGACGATCTGTATTCATTCATATTCCCTGAAAGGAGACCGGCGTTGTAAGCGGCAGTGCGTGTGTTCACTGCCGCGTGGATTGAATTGTCCACCCACGGTTTCTGATTTGAGAAGGACGTTATTGTTATTGTTTGCGTGGCTTGCTCTGTAAGCGTGTTGATGAAGCAAAGCGCCACTTCTGTGAACTCGTTTACGTCGGCTGAACTCCCTCGGAACATGTCCCAATCCACATCATCCAGAGCTGCCTGTAGCGCGGTCTCTGAGTGGGGCGACCAACGCTTAATTTCCCGCCTCACCGGGGGTTCCTGAACGAGCCTTTGTTTGTATTCGGGTGTGAGGAAAATGGCGGCATGATCCGATTTGCCAAACGCTGGAAGTGACCGCGCTTTATAGGCGTTCTTGAACGGAGAGTAGCAATGATCCAGTGTGTTTGCTCCTTGTGTAGGACAGGAGACGTGCTGGTGAAAGTTTGGCAGGACTTTCTTTAGGTTTGCTTTGTTAAAATCGCCCATGACAATGAAAGCAGCATCGGGGTGTTTGTTTATGACGCCGCTGGCAACATCATGAAGGCCAGATAAAGCCAGCGCTGTGTCTGCCTGCGGTGGGATGTAAACAGCGGTCGCGACAATCGCAGAAAACTCCCTCGGCAGATAGAATGGACGGCAAATGATTGTTAAATGTTCCAGATGAGGCGAGCAGGACCGCGAGAGAATGGTGATGTTCCTGGGATCGCACCATTTCTTGTTGATCATGAAGCATACTCCACCGCCTTTGGATTTACCGGCCTCGGCTGTTCTGTCCATCCGAAAAACAGAGAAGTTCTCCGACGGCGTCACAGCTGTGTCCGGGACCGCGGGCGAAAGATGTTACAGTCTCTCATGTCCCGTTGAAAACGTATCCTGGCTCTAAGATCGTCCATCTTATTCTCCAAGGATTGAACATTTGCTAGAAGAATGCTCGGGAGAGGAGGACTGAATGCCCTTTTCCTCAGTCTGTTACGGATACCAGCACGTTTCCCATGGTGTTTCTTGGTTCTTCGCCGCCGGCTCGTCTGGCCATTGTTCAACTCGGCGTTCAGAAGGATCTCAGATGGCCACAGAGTATCGGCGAAAGTGTCCTGAAACAGTCCAGTGTAGAGGTAACCAATGTCCAAAAGAGTTTTGCTGTCATAGTAGATCAATGCAGATGATAAATTTGTAAAAATTGAGAGTAAAAGAAAGTAAAATAGTAAATAAAAGCACAGTCTTCGCGGAGCGACCTGAACGGCGACCGAACACGGCGGCGCCATTTTGTTCTCCTTCAGGTCAACTGGGAGAAGAGCAAACTCTGCCCCTCGCAGAGGATCTCTTTTCTCAGGATGGAGATAAACTCGGTCGCCTGGACAGCGTGCCTCACCGAGGAGCGCGTCCAGTCGGTGTTGAACTGCGTAAATTTGTTCAAACTCAGTATAGTAGTACCACTGAAACCTTTTCAGAGGCTCCTGGGGCATATGACATCCGCAGCCGCAGTAACGCCGCTGGGATTGCTTCATATGAGACCTTGAGACGGGTCTCGAGATGGGCGTGGCGCAGCGGAGCGTCGGAGTGTCCAGGCATGCTGTTGTCTCCACGGATGCCTCATCCACCGGCTGGGGTGCCACGTACAACGGGCTTGCAGTATTGGGTCTGTGGATGGGGCCCCAACTGCAATGGCATATCAATTGCCTGGAGTTGTTAGCAGTTCGTCTTGCACTCAGCCGCTTCAACGCCGCTCAGAGGCAAGCACGTTCTGGTCCGTATGGACAGCACTGCGGCCGTTGCATACATCAACAAACAGGGTGGTCTACGCTCCCGTCGCATGTCACAACTCGCCCGCCATCTCCTATGGAGTCAGAAGCATCTGAGGTCGCTTCGTGCCATTCATATTCCGGGCCTGCTCAATCGTGCAGCCGACGAGCTCTCACAACAGCCAGTGCTCCCGGAAGAGTGGAGACTCCATCCCCAGGTGGTCCAGCTGATCTGGAGTCACTTTGGGGCCGCGCAGGTAGATCTGTTTGCCGCCCCAGACTCCACACACTGCCAGCTGTTCTATTTCCTGACCGAGGGCACCCTCGGCTCAGATGTGCTGGCACTCAGCTGGCCCCGGGGCCTACGCAAATATGCGTTTCCCCAGTGAGCCTTCTTGCACAAACACTGTGCAAGGTCAGGGAGGACGAGGAGCAAGTCCTGTTGGTCGCTCCGTACTGGCCCAACAGGACTTGGTTTCCAGAACTAGTGCTCCTCACGACAGCACCTCCTTGGCCCATTCCTCTGAGGAAGGACCTCCTTGTGACGAATGGTGCTCTTCTCGCCGAGAAGACCCCCGAAGGTGTTCGGTCAGTTCCGTGCTTTCCCTCCTACAAGACGGGTTGGAGCGAAGGCTGTCTCCCTCCACCCTCAAAGTTTATGTGGCCGCCGTCGCCGCCAATCATGACTTCGTAGGCAGAAAGTCCTTAGGGAAGCACGATCTGATCGTCTGGTTCCTTAGGGGGGCGAGGAGACTGAATCCGCCTCGCCCTCCCTCTATACCCTCTTGGGACCTGTCTCTGGTGCTGACCGCACTGCAGAGGCCTCCCTTTGAGCCTTTGCAGTCAGCTGAGTTAAAAATTCTGTCTCTGAAGACAGTACTCCTGACTGCATTGGCCTCCATCAAGAGGGTAGGGGACCTGCAGGCATTTTCGGTCGACGAATCGTGCCTGGAATTCGGCCTGGTAACTCTCACGTAATCCTGAGACCCCGGCCTGGATATGTGCCCAAGGTTCCCACCACTCCCTTCCGGGACCAGGTGGTGAGCCTGCAAGCGCTGCCTTCGGAGGAGGCAGACCCAGCCCTAGCTTTTCTCTGTCCTGTCCGCGCTTTGCGGACTTACGTGGACAGAATGCAAAGCTTCAGGACCTCAGAGCAGCTCTTCGTCTGTTATGGAGGACAGCAGAATGCCATCGTCTTGGCGTATGAAACCCAAGACGTGCCCTGCCCGCTCTGGTTAAGAGCCCACTCCACCAGGGGTGTAGCTTCTTCCTGGGCGCTGGCTCGTGGTGCCTCGCTGGCAGATATTTGTAGAGCTGCGGGCTGGGCGACATCCAACACGTTCGCTAGGTTCTATAGTCTACGTGTAGAGCCGGTATCTTCCTGTGTGCTCACTTCCCATAGTCAGTAACACCGAAGTCCCCGTTCTAAGTGTCGGCTTGCTGCGCCACTCCCTTCCCTGTGGAACGGATACGTGCGCTTATATGCTCCAGTCGAGTTCCCCAACATGGTGAACCCTGTCGAGTCCTCCGCAACCCTCGGCAGTCGGACGTGGCGGAGCGTCCGACGCCAGGCCTAACGCTCGTATGCATTGGTGGAACTTGTGTTAGGCTGGGTTCCATATGTTGTGACCCCCACGGCGGTCCCATATGTGTATTCCCCACGGTAAGTCTCCCTTCGGCGAGCTCGTGTCTTTCCCTCTGCCGTCTCAGTGTGGTGTGGACCCCCGCCTAAAATTGGCCTGTTCTCTAGATCTCGAAGCTGATAGGGGCTCCCTGAAGTGATCCCAATTTGTCGGTGACGTCCGACGTACGTCTCCGTTCCCTCCTTCAGGGAACGAGGGTTACCATACGTAACCGAGACGTTTTCAATAAATATATACATTTTTTTCTACATGAAAATGTTTCAATTTGTCCGTTGTGGTACAATGTTGCCTTGAGGCAACAAACTTAAAAAAAAAAAATTAATTAAAAAAATTATGAACATTTTTATTGATATTGTTATAGTGTCCTATTTTAAGCAGGAAAAACACACAAAAAAAATTTTCTCACTGAAATCATATTGCGTACCATAGAGGGTTAAAAGGTTTATATAAAAACTGTATTATGTGCAATTTATTTATTTCAGTGCATTTAATTAATTGATTATTAAATAAACCTTTTGGTTTTCAAGTAAAGGAAAATTAAAATCATTTCGGTGCATGACTATTTTATGGTGCGTTTGCTGATTGACAGTCCCTGGACAATGTATGTTGAAAAAAGCAAAAAACAGGATGAACATTCAGCTAAACTTCCAGTTGTACAATATTCATTTAGAACATCAGCTCTGACACACAAAATCACTTCCTGTCTGTACATACCACCATAATATGGCAGCCATTTGTAGCGCTTTCCTTGAAAGTCAGTGCCATCGAACTGAGAGCACTGTTCTTCTCTGAAATCCCTGGAGCCCTCAGGACAGTCCTGAAAACTCAGATAATTCAGATCATATACACTACTGGTCAAAGGGGTCAGAAAGATTTTTTAAAAGAAATTAATACTAAATAATGCTAAATAAGAAGGAATCCTCAAACATATCAATGCCATTGACTGATCAGGTATATGATTTAATTTCCTTCAGGCACAAGGGTCATTGAGCAGAAGAGCTTTTGGTGTGTACCTGGATATTACATGAGCGATAGGACTTATCTGGACCCACACAGCTGTGACCACCATCAGTCCTGTAGAGAGAGGGGACAGATGAAATAAATGTGTGTTGTTGTTTTACATGACTGTAGCTCAGCATGGTAACTGGCAATTACGGAAAATATTTGGCAATTTTGGCATTCGTGTGTTTGTGATTGACTGATATAGACTTTTTGATTGCCGACGCCGATTTCTTAGAGAGCAGGGTGGTTACTCTTTATCTCTATAGTCCACTTTAGACATTCTGCTAAATACAAGTAACTTTGCACTTACATGTCAACTAACTCTCATTAGAGTATTAGTAGATTGTCTGCTTAAAGGTGGGGTAAGCTATATTTCAAAACTGTTTTAGAAATGTGACTCGCGCCAAGTACCAAAACTTGTAGCCAATCAGCAGTAAGGGTTCGTGTCTATTAATGACGGGGAGAAGAGAGCGCTCAGTGCACGGCTTTATTCAAAAGACACGGCACACAGGACGGACATTAGCCGAGCGACGACAGAAAGAGAGATGGCAGATAAAAAACACGTGGAAAATGTCTATGGAACAAAAGAAGGCTTACGATCGGGCAAGAAGTATCAGCTTTCCAGCGCTGGAGAGAACTCAAGGAGTGAAGGCGGAGGTTGCTTTATTTCTTCTCGATAGGCGAGTAACATTGGTTTTGTTTTGTTTGACAGAACTAATATATGCTGGCTTTTGCTTGAATATGCTCATGTGTCATTTTCGCTTGTTTGTCCATTTGCGGTCGTATCGTCGTTCACTTATAAACCACTGTTATAAACCACTCTCTGTTTCAAGCCTCAGCTCGCAGTGTGTCCGAAAAGTAAGATAATAAACTAATAATGTTTGTTTCCTTTGGTTCCCCTTTATGATATAACCCTCTAATCTTGTCATAATTGTAATATATTCATTAGTTGGACTGTCGTGCTCGTGTCATCGAGTTGTTCATGAGAACTGTGTTTGTGTTTTTGGGATGGAAGGGAAACTTTTCACTGAACATTCAACCTGGATTACCATAGTAACACACACTGCTTTCACTTAATGATGACATCACAGCAGATTCCGCCATAGTCGTTGCCTGGGTTGCGTACGTATGTGTGGGGCGGAGCTATCAAAATAGGGGCGACACCCTTTTGGGGTAGGGACGTGTTTGTTTTGGTGATTTGAAATATTAACATCGTTTACCAGATATCGCATACCCCACCTTTAATATCTGCTAATACTTTATTTTGATGCTCCCCAACAGACATTCTACTGACTATAAGTAACTACGCCAACTTATTCTACTAACCCAAACCCTAACATAAGACTACTAATACTCTAATGAGAGTTAGTTGACAATTATTTGCAAATTAATGAGAGTTATAAAGTTACTAGTAGAATGTCTAAAGTAGAATATCAAAGTAAAGTGTAACCAGCAGGGTGGCGATATATATGATATCACACTATTTAATTTAAAGATAGTGAATATCTGTAACATGCGGGACGGCAGGATCAAAAAAAGGCATGCGGAAGCTGGCTCAATGTGCAAGAAGAAAAGAGCAAAACAAAAAGCCAGGAAAGAGGTCATTTAAATGAAATAAAAACAACAAAGGAGTTACAACAACAACGACTGACTAAGCACAAAAATACATATATATATATATATATATATATATATATATATATATATATATATATATATATATATATATATATATATATATATATATATATAAATACACAAGGGCTGAGGAAATACACAAGGGCTGGGCGACACCTGGCCATTGAACACTACAATGATGGCACAGCGTTGTCAAAATAAAAGTCCGGCTCACAAAACTTACTAGCCAAGTAGAAACTAGCTGTATTAGCCATGTATACATATCCCAACATGACCACAACATGACCACAACAGGATGCACGGGCGTGAACAAAGAGAGCCATACTTAGAATGCTTCCTTTAGACTTTAAATGCCTTAAAGACCCCCAAAAATATTAAGTGTCTCATATTATAGACATGTCTAAAGATACATAAAAACAAATATCCTCACTAAAGAAACAGACACCCACACAGAGATATACCGATTGCAATTTTATTGGCCAAATTCTTTTAAGTGTGACCTGCCGATACAGATTTTTGCCAATTTCGATTTTCTTTCAAAGAACTATAATTGACAGATTCAAACAAAAATATACTTTTCCTCAATCCAAAATTTTATTTTGAAAAAAAAACGAGTAAAAAGACGACAATGCAAATAAATTCAATTGAATAAAGAGATATATAAAAAGCACGGCTTTAAGTTCTTCAGGTGGGTATACAGTATATTTAGATAAGGAATACTACAGAAATTAAAGTAATCAAATGTAAAATAACACTGGATAGTCTTCCTTGTAAAAATTAAATACAGATTTGATTAACATGACTGACAGCAGCAGGAATATTAGGCTGCTGTCACTTTAAAGCCACAGTATGTACTTTTTCGCCGCTAGAGGTCGCTTATTCAAAATAAAGTCGTAGCTTGATGATGACTTGATTTGGCTTTTATTCTTCCGCAGACGAACGCAGTGTTGTTTTATCATATTAGATACATCTGAGTGTGTAAAGTTATGCTATAATGCTACTCTGTGATCGCTCGGTGCTACTATGAGATACTTGTTCACACTGCAGTGAGCCAGATCATATTAGTTAGGGTAAAACATGGTACTCGTGGTAAATCAAGAACACCAGATTTAAACAATAAGACTAACTGTGCTGAGCTGGAGAACAATGATTCGTTTCTGTCCATGAATGATCCAAACAACTCTCTTGTCTAATAAAACACATCATATATTACAGCATCTTTGGTGTTTCCATGGAAATCAAGGGTAACACAGGTATGATGTCATTGATAGGCAACACACGGTCCGTGTCCTGGTTAAAATTGCTTATTTCTCTGGATTTAAACATTCTTGGAAGCATTTGGGATAATGTAAGTACACAAGTCAACAACATATATAACATTGTTCTAGTGGTTTTTGGATATTTTAATCCAAAATCTTACATATTGTGCCATTATGAGCTTATGCACGGATCCAATATACTGTTACACAACATTCATCTTTCTCAGCTATGTTCTAAACTGACTGTGTTTAACTGAATACTCGCCAAGAATGTTTAAGCGCAGTAAGCCACTCATTTTGATACTTGCAACTCACAAGTGCCATTAATATAGATCAGTGGTGTGAGAGCGAAACCTGCGGGAATACAAGCACTATTTAACCGGAGCGAATGAGACGAGTGAGTGAGATGAGGCGGGTGTGTATCACTTCACCGTCGGAGAGAAGCGAGCGAGAATGTGCAGCTGACGTTATTGCCTGCAAAACAGTCGAGTCTGGGCTGAGCATGAGGAAAATCAGCTGATCTCGATCTCTGGCCGGTCTCTACCCACACAGGCACACAAATGCACAGAGATCATAACAAGTGCTGATGGGTGTGTTGAGGGCTGATGCCTCAATCTCTTCCGAGACACAACAATGTCTGCATTACATCATACCTCAGCCTGTACCGTCATCTTGTTCTCCTGTACTCATATATAGCATTATTAATGAGCGGCTACAGCTGCATGGTGTTTCCAGTATTTCTAAATGATAAGTCAGCACATGACAGACAGTAATATTGCAAGAAAGAAGTCAGGGTGTGGTGCCTGATTCATTCACCCGGCGAGACTGGACTGCACAGGTAGAAACACTTGCACCAAGCTGGAAGAAGAGAGATGTGTCAAAGTCTCAGAGAGATCGCCTTAGGGGGACGTTTTAGTCTTGAGCGAGAAGTGCATTTAAGAGCTCAAATTTCTCGCAAGTCACAGAGTTCAATGTCAAAACTGTGTCTGGGTTAGATTTCTCAATGCATCAAGCATACATAATAACATTAGACAGGAATACGTTGTATTGTTTAGTTTCTATAGGCATGGGTGATATGCAAGGGTTTGTATTAGACCACAGTATCATTTTAACTAAATTAGGGCTAGGCAAATAATTTAAAGAGGAGTGGTAAGGTAATAGACAATCTGCCTTGTTTTCATGAGCACCGTTCACAGAGTAAAATACAAGACAGGACAAGCAGACCAGATTCCAACACCCAGATTTATGGCCAAAGCTTTCAATGTCCTGGTGAAGTCCCTATCGCTTAAACACATAATTATACAATGTAACACGTTCCACGTAAAGTGCATACTTAACCTTGCATCTTACTTTTGTAAGATGAACCAAGGATAACGGGTGATTTTGCAGTGATATAAGAAGCATTTTGGGTAACACTTTATTTTAAGATTCAATTCTCAATATTAACTAGTTGCTCATTATCATGCATATTACTAGGATACTGGCTGTTTATTAGTACTTATAAAGCACATCTTAATGCCTTATTCTGCGTGACCATATTATACATCCCTTATTCCCAAAACCTTAACTAAACAACTACCTTACTAACTATTAATAAGCAGTAAATTAGGAGTTTATTGAGGCAAAAGTCATAGTTAATAGTGAATATGTGTTCCCCATACTAAAGTGTTACTGCATTTTGAGTTCCCAAAAGAATCTTTCAGTGTAAAATATTTAAAAAATCTACACTAACTTTATCCTTGTCACAGGGTGTTTTTGGGTATGTATCATGTTTTTAGTTTGCCATGTTCACTGTCATGTTTCTTATGCTGCATTCCAGTTCGTTTCTACTATGCCCTTCACTCGCTAACTTCCCTCCGTCTCATTCACTCGGATGCGCGTCATTGCTTACGTCGCATGAGTGCCCACTACTGGCGGAACGTTTGCAATGCGCTGAACTGGAACGCACTAAGCCCTTGATCACTTGGAATCCACTATGCAATTGATTTATGATTTATTTTTTTTTACTTTACGAAATTGTTTAATGCAGGATTCTATATGTATATTGGTGTGTTTGGGTTGTTTTACATGTTTTTAAAAATAATTAAAATATCATAGAGTTGTTTGTGGTGGGGTAAATTAAACGCGATATGCGGTGACGTCACATTCGTGTTGCTTTGTGGTATATGAAGCTGACTGAAGTGTACATATGAAGTAGACTTGCTCCCTCGGTCAAAATCGAGGGAGCAAGGGTCTGTCCGTATAAAGTGGAACGCACTTAAAAATGGCGGCGGGGATTCCCACGAGGGGAAGTGCTTAGGGAAGTTTGCTTAGGGAAGTGCGTGTCTAAAAGTGTCTTGTTTCCTGGTCTTGTCATGTGATTTCTATGCCCTCATGTGTTCTTGTGTCAAGTTGTCATTGGTTCATTGTTTGATCAGTGTTCACAGGTGTCCCTTGTCTAGTCATTAGTCCTTGTGTATTTAAGCCCTCATGTTTGTCATGGTCCTTGTCTAGTATTGATGTTGTAACCACTGTTGGTGAGTTTCTGTGCTAGTCAAGTCTGTTTATGTCAAGTTCAGCCAAGTCTTTGTTTTATGTTTTGGATTTGAATAAACTGCACTTGGGTTCACTTCAACTTGCCTCCAATTGTTACAGTCCTCTATAAAGATCCTTCTTACCATAGATCTATGGAAACATTAACTCTTTCCACAACAGCGTTTTATTTTTAACTTTATCAAAACTTTCATGGCCCCCAGAATATTTAATATAACCCTTTTTTAAAACAACAACACATTTTTTTTCATATTTTTGTTAAAGACTTTGTCCTGATTGGATTCAGAGTGATGATCATAACATGAATTATCAGAAGTCGAGTCCGTCGAGTCCATCAACACCCCAAAGCTTGCACCGCTGCAAACCGCTTTGTGGGTTTGACATTTTTCTCAGTAACGTTAGGCAATTTTGATTTATATGCTGAGCTGTAAGATTGAAAACACGGATTGCCGGAACAACTTAATGTCGGGGAAGCGTTGTGTCATAAATGATGGAAAATTTCATAATTGATGGGGAAAGAGTTAAGAGTGTAAAGTAATATCCCAGAAAAAGAGATATCGTTCTCTGATCAGTGAGGTCAAATGCCATAGCCAGTGCGATTATTTTCTCTTTTTCCAAGACAAAAATATAAGCTATCTTTTCTGCTGTTTGGCTGTTTCTGTTATTTCCGTTATTGCATCACGTCTCAAAAGCATGTCTCGATACCGTCACATTCTGCGCATTCCTGAGTGTTTTTTAACGTGTTCAGTGTGAACTTCCCTCTCTCCTGAAGCACTATTCAATACCTATTGTGATAAAGCCAGTACCACCAGCTTGCTTGGGGATGTTGTGAATGTCTGAAGATGAAGATGTAGATGTAAAAAAAAAAAAAAAAAAAAAAGATGGCTCAGTCCGCAATGCACTTAAGTGAGATTTATTTACAGTACCAAAAGAATATATATAGTCCAACGGTGAAGGGTATATATACAGGTGCACACAAAACAAACAAACAAACAAAACCCTCCAACAACAGAATATATAAAGGTAGTATCCACAATAAAACCCCTTGACATCTGTTCTACCCTTGAACTTGCCCAAGTTAACTGTTAAACTATTCAACGACCATTGGGAGACATAAATCAAGTGTTATTAGAATTACAGTAAATGAAAGAGTCTCTCAATGACATGAGGCATTTGTGACTTACCGCTGGGTTACACATCGCCTGGTCCTCACGGTGACCCCACCGCCACAGCTGCGACTGCATTCACCGTACGGGCCCCACTCATCCCAGAAATCACCAGTGGGTTGCTATAAACAGTTGGGAAATCATATGTTTCCATCAAATCACATAAGAAGTTAAAGTGAAATGAAACAGAACTAGTGAGAGATATTTTCTTCCTCATTGTGATGTACATCGGAATATAATAGATTGTATAATGAATGGAAAGATTAGGGATGGACACTTTTTCATGTCCGATACCAAAACCACAATCTTGAGTATCTGCCCATATTGATGCCAATCCGATACTATTGTTGTCACAGTATGTTTGTTTTAGTTTTGTTCATGGACTTTCAGTTGTGTTTTCATTTGTCACGTTTCTTTGTTCATTTTCCCGCCACTCATCTGTCTCCATGGTCACTGACAGTTCATTCAGTTTAGCTGTGTCTGTTTACTTAGATGCTATCCTATCAATATGGGCCAACATTTCTAAAGAATGCTTTCAGCACCTTGTTGAATCAATGCTACGTAGAATTAAGGCAGTTCTGAAGGCGAAAGGGGGTCAAACACAGTATTAGTATGGTGTTCCTAATAATCCTTTAGGTGAGTGTACATAATACACAGCACACACACATATATTATGTAAACACAGACTTTTATTTTGGATGCGATTAATCACAATTAATCGATTTCCCAGCACAAATTTTGTCCTGAATACAGTGCATCCAGAAAGTATTCACAGCGCTTCACTTTTTCCGCATTTTGTTATGTTACTGCCTTATTCCAAAACTGATTAAATTCATTATTCTTTTCCTCAATTCTACAAACCATGTCACCATACAGTTCATTCAGTTTAGCTGTGTCTGTTTACTCACTTTGTTTCTGTTTGCTACTTAAGTTCCTCTTGTTCACTCAGTCTTTGTCCGGTCACCGTTACGTTAGTTGTGTTGTGTTATTGCCTGGCTGCCTACTTTGAGTATACGTGATATTAAACTATGCTTGAGAACTGTATTTACCTGTCTTTGCCTTCCTGTCTGCACACACCCGTGACAAGTGTTTACTAGAACTACATACTACTTCATTATAAATGAAAATAATGTGTGTGTGTGTAAATACACATAGACACCTTGCTGCTACATCTGAAAAAATCTTGATTTAAAAAAAATACAATTAAAACACTATTTGTGTTACAAGAGTTCCAACGTTATTAAAAATTGCATGAACATAAAAAATGTATAGCGCACAACTATCATAGTATGAAAGGCTCTAATACAGAGCAGCACAAAAGTGCTTATGATGACGCGTTTAAGGCAACATGGAGTCATGGGTAAGCCTCTTTATTAGCAATCCAAAATACTCGGGACATCACAGGAATACACATAGGATACATTAACAAGATTCAACCAAACATAACTGAAACTGGGGGATATATAAACAAGAAAATTAAATGAGACGATCATTTAATGCGCTTAAACTCAACCCCTGCAAGCTCACACTCATCTGTTTCCACTACATCCTTTTTTTCGATAATCCGTTGGCTGTATGTTACAATACATTAGAAAAGATCTACTTCTTTTTCATTGCAACTTTAAGTAAGACGTAAGACTTCAAATGTGTCCACATACTGTTTGGGCCCATTGCTTATGATCAGATGTCATGTAATATAGTTGTATGATTTATATATTTTTTCTAGTGCTGGACAAGATAAATTATATAAATATGTACACAGTGTATACATGCAAATATTTCTTAAATATATACATGGAGTGTGTATTTATATACACACTCACCTAAAGGATTATTAGGAACACCTGTTCAATTTCTCATTAATGCAATTATCTAATCAACCAATCACATGGCAGTTGCTTCAATGCATTTAGGGGTGTGGTCCTGGTCAAGACAATCTCCTGAACTCCAAACTGAATGTCAGAATGGGAAAGAAAGGTGATTTAAGCAATTTTGAGCGTGGCATGGTTGTTGGTGCCAGACGGGCCGGTCTGAGTATTTCACAATCTGCTCAGTTACTGGGATTTTCACACACAACCATTTCTAGGGTTTACAAAGAATGGTGTGAAAAGGAAAACATCCAGTATGCGGCAGTCCTGTGGGGCGAAAATGCCTTGTTGATGCTAGAGGTCAGAGGAGAATGGGCTGACTGATTCAAGCTGATAGAAGAGCAACTTTGACTGAAATAACCACTCGTTACAACCGAGGTATGCAGCAAAGCATTTGTGAAGCCACAACACGCACAACCTTGAGGCGGATGGGCTACAACAGCAGAAGACCCCACCGGGTACCACTCATCTCCACTACAAATAGGAAAAAGAGGCTACAATTTGCATGAGCTCACCAAAATTGGACAGTTGAAGACTGGAAAAATGTTGCCTGGTCTGATGAGTCTCAATTTCTGTTGAGACATTCAGATGGTAGAGTCAGAATTTGGCATAAACAGAATGAGAACATGGATCCATCATGCCTTGTTACCACTGTGCAGGCTGGTGGTGGTGGTGTAATGGTGTGGGGGATGTTTTCTTGGCACACTTTAGGCCCCTTAGTGCCAACTGGGCATCGTTTAAATGCCACGGCCTACCTGAGCATTGTTTCTGACCATGTCCATCCCTTTATGACAACCATGTACCCATTCTCTGATGGCTACTTCCAGCAGGATAATGCACCATGTCACAAAGCTCGAATCATTTAAAATTGTTTTCTTGAACATGACAATGAGTTCACTGTACTAAAATGGCCCCCACAGTCACCAGATCTCAACCCAATAGAGCTTCTTTGGGATGTGGTGGAACGGGAGCTTTGTGCCTTGGATGTGCATCCCATAAATCTCCATCAACTGCAAGATGCTATCCTATCAATATGGGCCAACATTTCTAAAGAATGCTTTCAGCACCTTGTTGAATCAATGCCACGTAGAATTAAGGCAGTTCTGAAGGTGAAAGGGGGTCAAATACAGTATTAGTATGGTGTTCCTAATAATCCTTTAGGTGAGTGTACATAATAATTATACACAGCACACACACATATATTATGTAAACACAGACTTTTATTTTGGATGCGATTAATCACAATTAATCGATTGCCCAGCACAAATTTTGTCCTGAATACAGTGCATCCAGAAAGTATTCACAGCGCTTCACTTTTTCCGCATTTTGTTATGTTACTGCCTTATTCCAAAACTGATTAAATTCATTATTCTTTTCCTCAATTCTACAAACCATACCCCATAATGACAATGTGAAAGAGGTTTGTTTGAAATCTTTGCAAATTTATAAAAAAATAAATAAATAAAAATCACATGTACATAAGTATTCACAGCCTTTGCTCAGTACTTTGTTGAAGCACCTTTGGCACCAATTACAGCCTCAAGTCTTTTTGAGTATGATGCTACAAGCTTGGCACACCTATTTTTGGGCAGTTTCTCCCATTCTTCTTTGCAGGACCTCTCAAGCTCCATCAGGTTGCACAGTCATTTTCGGATCTCTCCAGAGATGCTTAATCGGGTTCAAGTCTGGGCTCTGGCTGGGTCACTCAAGGACATTCACAGAGTTGTCCCGTAGCCACTCCTTTGTTATCTTGGCTGTGTACTTAGGGTCGTTGTCCTGTTGGAAGATAAACCTTCGCCCCAGTCTGAGGTCCAGAGTGCTCTGGAGCAGGTTTTCATCATGGATGTCTCTGTACATTGCTGCATTCATCTTTCCCTAGATCCTGACTAGTCTCCCAGTTCCTGCTGCTGAAATACATCCCCACAGCATGATGCTGCTACCACCATGGTTCACTGTAGGGATGGTATTGGCCAGGTGATGAGCGATTCCTAGTTTCCTCCAGACATGACACTTGCCATTCAAGCCAAAGAATTCAATCTTTGTTTCATCAGACCAGAAAATGTTGTTTCTCATGGTCTAAGAGTCCTTCAGGTGTCTTTTGGCAAACTCCTGAAGGGCTGCCATGTGCCATCTGGCCACTCTACCATACAGGCCTGATTGGTGGAGTGCTGCAGAGATGGTTGTTCTTCTGGAAGGTTCTCCTCTTTCCACAGAGAAACGCTGGAGCTCTGTCAGAGTGACCATCAGGTTCTTGGTCACCTCCCTGATTAAGGCCCTTCTCCCCCGATCGCTCAGTTTGGCCGGGCAGCCGGCTCTGGGAAGAGTTCTGGTGATTCCAAACTTCTTCCATTTACGGATTATAGAGGCCACTGTGCTCATTGGGACCTTCAATGCTGCAGAAATGTTTCTGTACTCTTCCCCAGATCTGTGCCTCAATACAATCCTGTCTCGGAGGTCTACAGACAATTCTTTGGACTTCATGGCTTGGTTTGTGCTCTGACATGCGCCATTAACTGTGGGACCTTATATAGACAGGTGTGTGCCTTTCCAAATCATGTCTAATCAACTGAATTTACCACAGGTGGACTCAAGGATGATCAGTGGAAACAGGAGCACCTGAGCTCAATTTTGAGTGTCATGGCTGTGAATACTTATGTACATGTGATTTTTTTTTTTTTTTCCAGTTTTTTTTTTTTTAATACATTTGCAAAGATTTCAAACAAACTTCTTAAATAGTAAATAATTAAATAGAAAAAATAATTAATTTAATCCATTTTGGAATAAGGCTGTAACATGTTTCCCCAGAATGTGTTTCAGCTAGCATGTTCAATTTGCCACATTTGGGTTTGAGCAAAAACACACATTTTTGTGTGTGTATCTTTTAATGCAAATGAGCTGCTGCTCCCCTGGCCCTTTCCAAAAGAGGGTGAAGCCTTTACAGCTTGTGCTTTAGATACACCGGCAACAACAAAACTGGACAATCTCACGCAGCTAAAATGTCAGAAATTGTCAATAGCGGTGTTCAGCTTTTTATGTATAATCCGGAGTCAGACACTGATGGAGAGACTCAGAAAGAAGTTACGTTTCTGAATGGTTAGTTCATGAATTTTCAACTAACCATTTATGACGATTTCCGTCATTTTCTGTCAAGATCATCTGTAAATTGTTGTACAGGTGGTCATGTGAAAACTGTAGTACGATACCGGTATCGATCCATCTTTCAGAATCAACTTTTGTGCAAATCCAGCGTTGAACTGACTCTCGTTTGTGAAGCAGTCCAGCATAAAATGATTTGCACAAACATATAAGATTTTACCTAATTTCTTTGGCACATTGCCTTCATAAATAAAATTCATGAAATCCGTGTCCTCAGATGCCGGGAGTCTATGAAGACTCTTATGTTAATTTCTACATCCAAAAACAGAATATTTGTAATGTTTATGTGGCGTAGACATCATATCAATAGGTGCTATAGCAAGGATATAAACATGGCGGACTATGTGCAGCTCACTCAGGGTGGATCGTCATCAGTTATGGGCGGGGCTTGTCCCTACTCTGATGTCAAAATCTGGAACAGCGTATTTTCAGACAATGCTACTAATTTATGTGGTTTATAAAACTGTGTGGATTTTTACCATTATAGACTGGTTGTTTACACACACTGTGGACACACATCTGTGTTCAAACACCATGTAAAAGTGAATTTTGCATAATAGGTCCCCTTTAAAGTAAATAAGGTTTGTTCTCTAACAATCTGTCCTGGGATGTGTTCCTTAACAGTAACATTTCTCTGTTTCAGGTTTCATAGCTGTAATCTACCTTGCAAGGTGAAGCAAGTGTAATTTATTGGCTGAACCAGCATTGGTTATAGTGTACTGCAGTATTTCACTCACCATAAAAACAGAGGCCAGTAACAGCTGCAGACAGACCACAACCGACAGCATCCTGATCGTTAAAATCAATCCTCACTGATGGGCACAGCACACAAGAGACATGCTGAAAACACAACTGTGCCACACAATATTATGCCCACATGACCTGTGTAAAACATACCTGATTTGTGCCAATTTAATCCTCACACACCCAGCGTCCTGCAACAGACAAAGGTGTGTGTTAGTTTTCTGTTGATTTAGAAAAGCCCCTGAAGCTGTGCATGCTCAAACAGACAAGAAACATCCCCTTGGCTGAAAACATGAATTATGAAGAAGAAGAAAGAAAAAACATTAGTAGGAACGCCTGGCAAACAGCCCCTTTAAAGCGGCTAAATCAAAACTTGAATTTTGTTTATAAGATACCCTAGAATGACCATCCCTGAACAGCTATCAAACAAGCATGACACAAGATCTTTTGCTGACTGTGTAAATGATTACAGAAAAAAATAAAATAATAATTGGGCATCAAATACTAAATGACGCACTACCAACTTTCAAGCCATTCCAAACACAAAAACATGTGCTTTAAAATTGTCTCAAAATATCAAACATGATTAATATCCTCCAAATGGATTAATTCAGTCTGAAGTTAAAGAAATCTGTGCCTATCATACTCACATTTGGCTCTGAAATTTGGCAACTAGTGTTGACTTGACCAGACTGTACAAATAAAAATAAAAGTTCTTTATTGTCATTGAACCTTTCCATTGCACACAGGGGCTCTTTAAAGTGGAAAAGGTTCTTCAGATTACTAAAATGTTCTTCACACTGAGAAAAAAAATGGTTCTTTTAATGGCCCACTGAAGTGCCTTGAAACACGCAGCATTATTCAATGTGTTTACATAGTTTCCCCTGAAACAGGAAGATAGGGTGGAACATAACACGATATTATTGAAAAGCTCCTCTCCTTTTTTTAAATAGCCAATAGCGTTTTGCTTATATCACAGCTTGACTAAAGCCGTTGAGCTCGGTAAAGCCAAAGTTTCCTCCTAATCTCTACCTGTTTCTCCTCCTAATCTCCTCCATATTGCTTTAAAATACAGCATTCTGTGCAGAATTCAAACAGGTCTGATACGTTTTCTGGTCTGCATCGATTCGATCACATGATCCACTTTGTGCTATCGTGTCTCTGCACCAGAGCTGCGGCAGTTCACTGACACTAACGTGAAACCAGGCTTCATTCTCTGAATCGCTCCCTATCCCCATATAGTGCACTGTCTGATCGTTCCCTATCCCCTATATAGTGCACTGTCTGAATCATTCCCTATCCCCTATATAGTGTACTGTCTGATCGTTCCCTATCCCCTATATAGTGTACTGTCTGATCGCTCCCTATCCCCTATATAGTGCACTGTCTGAATCGCTCCCTATCCCCTATATAGTGCACTGTCTGAATCGTTCCCTATCCCCTATATAGTGCACTGTCTGATCGTTCTCTATCCCCTATATAGTGCACTGTCTGAATCATTTCCTATCCCCTATATAGTGCACTGTCTGATTGTTCCCTGTCCCCTATATAGTGCACTGTCTGATCGTTCCCTATCCCCTATATAGTGCACTGTCTGAATCATTCTCTATCCTCTATATAGTGCACTGTCTGAATCGCTCCCTATCCCCATATAGTGCACTGTCTGATCGTTCTCTATCCCCTATATAGTGCACTGTCTGATCGTTCTCTATCCCCTATATAGTGCATTGTGTGAATTATTTCCTATCCCCTATATAGTGCACTGTCTGATCGTTCCCTGTCCCTTATATAGTGCACTGTCTGATTGTTCCCTATCCCCATATAGTGCACTGTCTGATCGTTCCCATCCCCTATATAGTGCACTGTCTGATCGTTCCCTATCCCCTATATAGTGCTCTGTCTGAATTGTTCCCTATCCCCTATATAGTGCACTGTCTGATTGTTCCCTATCCCCTATATAGCGCACTGTCTGAATCATTTCCTATCCCCTATATAGTGCACTGTCTGAATCATTCCCTATCCCCTATATAGTGTACTGTCTGATCGTTCCCTATCCCCTATATAGTGTACTGTCTGATCGTTCCCTATCCCCTATATAGTGCACTGTCTGATCGTTCCCTATCTCCTATATAGTGCACTGTCATCATAAGCTAGCACACTAGCTTATAGATATAGCTAATGTATTCATTCTAAAAGACAAACAACTTAAATTTTGATTCATGGGGACTTTAAAAATTTCTCACAGAAAGGTTCTTTGGGGAACGAAAAATGGTTCTTCTAATGGCCGTGGCGGTCAGCCATTGGCTAATGTTGGGTTGTCCAACAGACGCTCTAGTTTTTGCAGTGTTCCACACATGGGCTCTATGCTGGCGCTGCTGGTGAGAGAGATCACTGATTAACTGTTCAGTTTAGCCAATGAGTCTATAGTCAATGAGAATATAGGCAAAAGAGATGAAAGCGAGTAAAGAAGTCAAGACGGCACAGACAGAGGGCTGCTCTAATTGTATGTCTTCTTAACTGATCATTCCAATACACAAATATATTTAACAACATGAGCCTCCTGGAATGAAGAAAGTGATCAGCATGATTGATATTTAAAATGTTAAGCAAGCGCTGTTGTTTAAGGTTTGTAATCTGCAGTCCTAGTTTCAGTTTCCCTTTCTGAATGATGAATTCACAGCTTTTTGGCCCAGAACCAACCAATGCGAGGTGACAGCACAGCCACCACCTCTATAGGGTCATTCCATGTCAAATCAACCAAATTTCAGAAACTTCACCCTGGCTATTTGATTTTGTTAATATTTTTTTCTGTAGAAGGACAAACATAAATAGTGATGAAAGCCAGAATATTAGATGCCATGGAGGTATAGGCTATTTACTGAGTAATCCACTGTTTTATAGAGGGGGGTCAAAAATGATCACTTTCACCTGAGATTTGGAGCCAAATTAGAGGGGGGTAAAAATGACTTTAGAAAGATGGCAGCATCATTGTTTTATTTTCACACAGAGATTGGGAGGTCTATTAGTGAAATCTGTTGACTTTAGCAATCTTTGTTGCGTTATATGCCAACGGCGACCGTTCAAAAATGTGAAAAAAGCACTTCTTGTGATTTCTGTGTCAACTCTGAATGCCTGTAACTCAAGGAGTATTGAAGATATCTTAATATGCTTTTAGATTCTGGTTCTTAACAAACTTTTCTTTTGGTTTCTCCATTTTATAGGCCCTCGATGGCTCAGTCCCAGAGATATGGAGATCTTAACATGGCTCCATGATTAAACTGGTAAATTTCAGTGGTCGAAAACCAAATGTGGGTCATTTTGCATACAGGTGAGACTTTTTATAATTAAATCTGAAGAACAAATAATGTTGAAACTAGAAATGTATCTCATCACCTCAATTGCATAGAACATAGCCATAAGTATTGTTTTTCCAAAGTTTAAATGCCTCTAGAGTTTAACTCTAGAAGTATTAAATATTCTCTACAAAACTCAATAAATATACATTTGTGACATTTCATATTTTGGCTTTCATCACAATTTATGTTTGTCTTTCTACAGAAAATAATATTAACAAAATAAAACCGGGGACCACTGGTTGCGTTGACACGGAACGACCCAATAGTTCTTTGATGTTTCTGCCCTATGGCGTTGCTGGGGATCAGAACCTTTATTTTTAAGAGTGTAAATTTGGGGCAAAATCCATACACATAGTGTATTCCAATTACTTAAAACATCCTATTCAAATACTGATTAGAAGTGAAGTATCAAACAGAATGCAGTTTGATGGGCGTGTTAATTATTTTAATGGTATTGAAACAGCACATTGCATATCAGATTGTACCGTAACCAAGCTTTTGGCCTCAATAACCTTGTAGCACACTGAAGCACGACTTTTGATGCAAAATTTCCGACGCTGCCAGAATTCCTGAGGCTAAGATTTAATGTGAATCAGTGAACATCACACCAAGTGCAAAGACCCAAAATCTGTCTCAGATGACCAATCATAGTTTCAACTCAACTTTAGTTTAGTTTACAAAAATCTGTTTACTCTATATCAAAACGTGAGACTGGCCTGGGTACCTAAATTCCTCTTCCCATCATCCAACTTCAAACTCCAATTCATAACCCTGTGTTCACTTCAAACCCACATGCCAATTCATGGTTGATGTGTGATGTTGCAGTGATCTGAGGGCATTGAGGTTTCAGTGCTGAATGTGTGGCACTAGGAGGAAATTACCGTAACTGTCAGCCAACAGTGCAAGCTTTTCAATATCCACCAACTCAGTGATGCCAATATACATTAAACCTCTGAGTAATCAAGCAACCCTCTCATAAAGCATGTTCCAACAGCCTGAAACAAGCTAAATGTTCTTTAATAAGGGAAACATGCTGACACCTGCCAACACGGCTCACAGATTTTCTGAACTCAAGTGAGAGTATGGGTGATTTTATCTACCATTAACACACCATACAATCATCATATACTGTCAAAAAACTGTAGGCTACAGCCAAAATATACCACAAATGAAGACTAAAAATCTAACAAGAAACCAGTTATGCTGTAAAACACTGACAGGACACACACACACACACACACATCTAAAACACAGCATGTTGTTAATTAAACACCACAGGACGATTGAAGGTAACGGCAAAGGGTGATTAAAATAATGAGACATAACAAAAAACGTTAATAGAGGACATATAAAACATTAATCTGAACTTGCTTTATGTCATCCGTTGCTCTCTTACCGTTCACTTTCATTAGTGTTTCTATATTTTTGTAATTTTTTTCTGTAAAAAAAAAAAGACATCCAATGACGGCATCCGTTCAGATGAAGAAAACTGATCTGATCAGACTCTTTTTAATCAATAATCCAGTCACAGTTACACAGAGATCGATGAAACTATCACTCAACGCAGAGTTTGATGAACTGCTCATGTTGCAGCGAGAACGGCTAGAAGTTGTCTCACACAGAAAACACATGGAAAGAAGCGAACAGTAAGTCATGCACATATAACTCACTTAGTTAAGAAAACAGAGTTGATGCTCGCATCTCACGGTGATGGATCTGCTCTCTGAGGCGCGTGAGAGAAGACTGGTGTTAAATGTCCACAGTGCGTCACACACACACACACACACACACATTGAGAAAAGAGTGGGAAAACCGCCCTAACAAAAAATACCATGATAACTATAAATACCTTGTCTTACAACTTCAGTGACTGTATTATGTTGGCTGGAGAAGACAATGCTGTTGTTCTGTTTAAACGTATTATTATTATGAGACTAGAATTGTTGACTGTAAATCCTCCCAGAGACATTAGTGTGGTGTCTCTAATTTAATAAATTATATGTAATATCTAACGAATTTGAAAAAGTTTTCCATCACACACGAGTTCCTGAGCATGATATCGAGAATGTATAGTGAGATATTTACTACTTTTACAAACAGCTAATTGCAACAGCATTTAAAAAATATTTTGAGGGCATGTCCGTGTTGCAACTTATATATAATAAATACGTCATTGTGATACATAATTTTGAACTTTTTCTATGAATCTATTAGTCTGAATTTACATTTCTTAATGCACATCTGTGACATATCATATTTTTGGTTATTTAAATGCAGATGTCACTCCATTACAGCGTGTACGTGCCCGCTGGTCCTCTTGGTCCCCGGACCGGTTCATACAGACGGTATGGAGTCTGTCAGCGGTGGAGATATTTCAGAGACTCTTTCTGTAGTCACATCATTACTTCAGGAGGTGGAGACACATGACTTTCTTTATGAGTGAACAGAACGCTGCAACGGCACCGCTGCGCTAAGAAATCCATTCATTTCAATGGCTTGAGTCATTGAATCATTCACTCATGTTATTCATTAAAAACACTGCAGCTTTTGTGTGTTGCTAGGGGGAACACTGTTCATCCCATTCCTGCAGTTTGAAATCCACATGAAATCAAGATTGACTTTATATATTGTATGCAATTTAAGATTATTCAAAATTGAGGATGGGTAATGAGAACCGGTTCCAAATTTTTCAGAACCGGTGATTCGATAAGAAATGCGCATTTCAGTTCCTGTGTGCGCATTTTAATGTGATTTTAAACCATTTAAGCTCAAAAGACTCACACTGTTTTCTGTGCTGCACACACACGCGAGCGAGCGCATGCACACACATGCACAGAACGGCTTCTCATAGTGAATAGTGCAAAATAATGAGTTCTCTTCTTCGTCTTTTTGCACAGCACATGAACGGACACATACACAATAATTTGTTAAAATATTCTCATAAGCACAGTCGGACAGAAAAGAAAAGACGAAAGTGTGTGTAACAGTATATTGGATCCGTGCAGCTCTTAAAGTGACAGTGGCAGATTTTCCTGATGTCGTCTCTATGACAACATTAATCAAACAAAAGACAAGAAAATTCACTCGCTGTTCTAGACATAACTTCTGTAACTATATTGCTATATTAATACTATATTAATAAAATTAATTAATACTATATTAATACAATATAGGGTATAGAAATGTATAGCCTATATTTTATTAATAAAATATTTGTTCTTTTTAATTACTGAGTGTTTACTTGTCTTTAATGATGCTTGATACACACACACACACACACACACACACACACATATATATATGAAATATTAATAAAGTTGTTTTTACTATGGTATTTTTCAACCATAGGCTAAAGTTCCTAACTTTTTGATTTTTGTTCATAGTATTCAGCTACAATTAAATGTTTTGCAATAAATGTGAATGATAGTTTTTTTTTTTTTTTTTTTCTTTACCTTATTGAAATCGAAATTAGGAATTGATAAGCAGAATCGGAACAGTTAAAATTAAAATGACACCCAACCCTAGTATTGTGCATATTTCCTTACAACTATTTTTTTTAATTAGTTGTTTAATAATTTGAATGGAACCGGAATCAATAGGCGGAACCGGAAAATTTCTTACGATTCCCAACCCTATTCAAAGTGATTACACAATAACCTCTCATGTTTTCATTTTTGCTATATACTTTTATTAGTTAAGTACAATTAAAAGTTGTACATTTTACTTTCACTCAAGTGTGTTTTTGTCCAGATAATTGTGCTTTTGAGTAAAATCATCTTTCCAGATGCTCCTGTTTAATTTAAATGAGTTTGTCAGTAATGGTTTAAAGTATGTTATAACTACCAAGAATGGATATTTAACCTTTATTTAAACAAAGAGGTGATCTTATTAATATTCATTATTAAAAATGATAAAGTTCAACAAGATATTGATTTGTCTGCTGAGGTAAAATAAGCTCTGCGCCCTCTAGCTTCAAGAGCTGGTATTGACAGGATCTCCCTTCCTCATCCTCTCATCTTCACTCTGATGACGATCCGCTGCAGAAAAGCACCATGAAATCCTCCATGCTTTAATGTTAGCATGCTGTTCCTTTGGGTTTTCCACTACAGCTCATTACGTCTCATGGGGACGGGATTAGTGATATTTATTCTTTCACTATCTTGGGTGCGCCTTATTCTAATTTTAGACATGATCCTCTGATAAAGGTCAGGGTGTAGTAACTTTTTAGCCACTGGGAAACTACCTTTCTGTCAATTTATATACAAAATCATTTTGTTGTAATGTTTTTAATCAGAGGTCCTTTTTTCAGTTTTGTTGAAACACATTAACACACTAAAAATAATGTTGAAAGTTTTAAATGTAAATACATGTTTTCATGCAATGACATTTTTCATGAGCATATGCAGAGAAGCACTCCAGCATTAGAACTCATAACATACATCATAACATCATAACACTGCAAGATTGCTCTTCAACTGCTTATTCAGTGACATCCAGGGTGGCATGCAAGTGTTTTCCCACAATGCTCTGCAGGCGTCTACACTGTAGCATAATTCATTTGCCAGTGTCTGAGGATGGGACAAAGGGATTGGTGGTTTCAAAAGACTTAAAGTATGGACATATTAAGGTTTGGGTCTTTGAAAAATAATGATCCAAAAGAGATTTGATGAAATGATACACATTTTAATCTAAAATTATGATCCACACCAATATTTTAGAAGGCATTTTTAAGGTGAAACCACAGTGCCAACAGTGGATACTGTGTTAAAGAAAATAAAGTGGTTAGTTTCCCTGACTTTACAAAAGGTAGGGACTGGGAACAGGCAAATTACTGGTCACATCAGGCTGGTTTTGCATATTGTGACATGGACCAAAAATGCATTAGAGAAGCATCAAGTTTTTTTCTCTTTAATAGAGGAGTGATTACTGTAATGTTTAGAGTATCGGATGAGGTGAAGGTGAAGTCATTCAAAGCCATTTTGAAAACCCATGCAGATGGCAAAGCTTGATCTAATCATTTTTCTAAACCGATTACCTGGAATAGGATATTTTGGGATATAATCTTCACAACTATACAGGGCACCAATACCCATGTTGGCGCAATTTATAACCTAACCACCGCTCTTTAAGGCCCAAAAGAGAGCGTTTCCATGATTGGTTTAAAACCACTGACCTCACATGCACAGTCTCCAGCAGGATTCAGCGATTTGGTTGGATAATCCTTTGCAGTCTGACCGCGTGTTCAGAAGTTAATCAACTATAGTGTGATTTTACTTTGCTAAATGACAGAGGTTTACTTTACGAAATGCTTTGTCATTGTCACAGTTCCACAACTAACTTCACATTTCAAATACTGGCAGCTATGTAATCGTACCAAGGCTTTGTTTTGACCCATGTCCCCTTTTCAACCATAACAACCTGCAGTTTTGACCATCTTTCATTACAGCGACACCATACATTTACAGGGTGAACTCATTTAAATCAACATCAGTATTGGCATATTTAACATCGTTTCACTCCTCGGTCTAAAACACCCCAGCAGAAGCACATAGTGTGTGTAATCATTACAAAGACGTTTTCCATGTCTCTGTAATTAACAATATTCCCAATGACGTGCCACATAGTAAACGTTGGGTCGCCAGTTCGATTTTCAGAGTTGTCGGCTGAGCTTCTGGGCTTGCCTCTCCTTTGCGTCAAAGGCGTACTTGGTGTCCTGCAACTGTTCAATGACTTCTTTAGCCTCCTTCATGTCCTGGGCCAGCTGGTTGTACTTCTCGGCGAGCTCCTGGTTCTCCCGGCGGAGTTCCACCACTAGCTGGCTCAGCTCCTCACTCTGCCGGCCACAGTGCAACTTCAGTTGCTCCATCTCGACGAGGGTCACCTCCATGCGCTTCACCAAAGCCTCCAGTTTTTCCTTCGACATGGTTGTAAGAAGGCGACGCGGGACTAAGTTGCAAAGTGTAAGAGAGTCAAATAAAGAGTGGCTGTGTCCTTGGTGCCTGCAGTGTGACTCGGGACATGTGTCCCAACTAATCACTTATGGCCTCACATAGGACACTCCCACACACTTCCGTTAATCCTCTTAGAGGAGCTATCCTTAGCCACATCTCCTGTAGTCTTGGTGGTGTAGGTGCTCAAGACTCACCTCCAGAGATTAGAGTGTCTTACAGCCTTGCATGGCCTCAAGTAAGCTAGCTTAATACCCTACCGAGAACTGAATGGACAGACTATCAAAAAAAATTTGTGATCAAAATACATTTCTTTTTGACGTAAGGTATTCTGGGTGGTTGCTTATTGGCCCAACTCAAAAAAAGTCCTTCTCCCAATCTCTGTGATGTTCTGGCACCTCATTTCATACTTTCAGATGCTTGCAGTGATTTACATTGCATTCAAGGTATACCATACATCTCATTCCCTGGGAATCCATCCCATAACCTTATTGTTGCTGGAAGCATGCTCTACTGTAGGATTCCTTAAATCTGACCATGGAGGGCTACTGTCTTTAGCTTCAACCCTAATCAAATACACCTGAGCAAACTAATCAAAGTCTTCAGAGATACTAGAACATTACAGGTAGATGAGCTATCATTACAGCCAGCAGCCATATCATCCTACAGACCAAAACTGGTTTCCCACTGAAGCTAAGAAGGGCTGAGCCTGGTCAATACCTGGATGGGAGACCTCCTGGGAAAACTAGGTATCTTCTGGAAGAGGTGTTAGTGAGGCCAGCAGGGCGTGCTCACCCTGTGCTCTGTGTGGATCCTAACGCCCCAGTATAGTGATGGGGACGATATACTGTCAATAAGCACCGTCCTTCAGATGAGAGCTGTTTGAGCATAAACAAAAATCTGCAAAGTTACGACGCTCAAAGTTCAAAGCAAAGGGAGATATTTTCTTTTACAGAAATCGCTTTTTAAGGACTATAACAAAAGGCTGGTAGGGACTACAACAAGCTTCTTCCCAGGTTGGTGACATCATAAACCCTAACATTTACATAAACCCTGCCCCCTGGAACACGCAACAAAGGGGGTGAGGCCATGTTGGTCTGAGTTGTTGTAGTAGAGTGTTGATGTAGTAAAGTGTCGTTGGCATGCCGTCGAAACTGTGTTATTTCTGTTACACAGTCCACCATGTTTAGACCTTCTCTAGAGCTAGTCATAAAATCATATTATGACATCTCTTTAAACATTATAATCAGTTTTTGGCTTTTTAGTTTTTGGCTGTAATAATAAACTCCCGGCATCTGAGCCACTGAGGATGCAGTGGATTCATGTCATTTGTGAAGGGAACGTGCCAAAGAAATGAGCTAACTTCGTATATGTTTGTGTGAAACTGGACTGCTTTGCAAACGAGGGTCAGTAAACGCAGGATTTGCACAAAAGTTGCTTCTCAAAGATGGATCAAATCAAACTCTTCGTGATCTAGAACATATCCAGAACACGCAAGTACTGCACTTTATGTGTTTGCAAATCACCTCTTACTGTCTCTTACTGTATTCACAGAGACCAGAGCTTGTTAGGTTTTAACCCGAAAAATGCTCAGCGCTTGTACAATTCAGAAGCGCAACTAAATAAAACTAATGACATAGTTTTCATCTCTGTGAATACAGAGACAATGGTAACTTTAGCCACCATATAGCATCCTAACCAGCACATTCACAAAGGCGATTTAAGTACATTCACAAAAAAACGCACTTGCATGTTCTGTAAATTAAGTTGGTCAAACAGTTGGTAGTTATCCATCTTTGCGAATGCTACTCGCTGTGTGAGGTTCTCCATGTTTCAGTTGTTGTTTATCCAAACTAGTGAGCTGTAAAGGCTCCGCCCAATTCTGAAAAGGGGGCGGGACACCCATTTCTTAATTTGCATTTAAAGAGACACACAAAAACAGCGTGTTTTTGCTTCCATCCAAATAGGGGCCTTCAAAACATCCTAAAATAAATGATCTGTGGTGTATTTTGAGCTGAAACTTCATAGACACATTCTGGGGACATCTGAAACTTTACATCTTGTGAAAAGGGCATTATAGGACCCCTTTAAGAAGTGCTTATGGTCCATCGGATCACGAGTGGATGTGGTAAATGCGGCCTAAAATGTTTTGAGCTTGTCCACTTTCAGACTTCCAAAGGTAGTTGAAAACGCATTCGACCGGATTGCTTTCGCAGTGTAAACGCTCATGTGATCAAATGTGTTTGAATAGCCACAAAAGGCGCCTACTGACCTAATGCATAAACATTACGAGAAGCACACTGGACGAACCACATTTAAACTTCGTCGGCTGAAGACCCAAGTTTGGTTTGAAGATGAAAAACATAGCAAGCACAATGTTCTCTCTTCAATCCTGATTTCTAACACACATTCACAGCGTACGGCTGGTCTTGCGGCTGTCAGAGCAGAAAGGAAAACTGATGTTCGCCGTATGTTTTTCCCATTGTCTCCAGGCGTGTTCATATGTAAATTGTGTGAGCTTATTTTGTCCATTAGATCTGAAAAAAACCCATACATTTCCCTGCCCATAGACCCTCCTCTCAAAGAAATCAGGACAGAAGTGGTTGAAAGTGGACAAAACATATCTTAATACCAGGTGTAAATGGGAATGCGTCTCCCTCATCTACCTGTGATCCGATCAACCAAAACACATCTTAATACCAGGTGTGAATGGCCAAGATGTTGAGAACTAGCAAATTACATACAGGACTAATTTGAGATTAGTACACAAGTCTGCCAGACACTGGCCCTCCAGGACTGGATTTGAAGAGCTCTGGCTTAGTATCTACATTCAATGCAAATAGCCATTTTATCATCCAACTGGGGAAACTTGCAAGTCCGACAGCAATATGAGGTATCACATATGTTTTAGATTGGAGCACTGAAGCATGAGTGCCGAGCTTTGAAAACCGCCTGAGTAATAGCATTAGTGATGTGCCAGTACCTGTTGTGTTCCTGTAAAATAATCTGCTGATTTGATGAACAAGACTTCAGGTGAGACGCTGAGGTGGAACGTGAAGGCTCAGCTTGACGCTAATCACCAAGGTCCAATCACAAAGGAGAGTGGCCATCCCTGCATGCCATGCCAAGTGGTTCCCATAGAAACTACTACTACCTCCAGAGTTTCAGGCAACATGCCAGTTCCAGAGGGTCAGTGACTCGGTAAAGGGGGCGACAGTCCTACAACATTCTGGAATTTATGAAATGTTCCCACCATTTTCAGGCCCTTCGGCATCAGGTAGACTGCACAATACGTCAAAAACAATGAGCCCCACAGTGACCCACAATCACATGAGATTAGGGGATAGTCAGTCACACACACAATGTCCTCAAGAGTTCAGACAAGCCTTACACGAGAGGGCTACAAATTTACTACAGGTAAACAAATCTGTTAGGTAATACTGAAGGTTAAATATTCTTTAATATACCGCTGAAAATATTGTCTGACAAATTTGTCCTGGACATGTTGAATAGAGCAAACATCTTCTAAAAACTGAATGCTCAATGGTCAACAGACGGCTATGTCAGAGTGCATTGCAGGAATGCTAATTTTTCTTTTGGTGGCCTTGCACGACAAATTCATTGGGTCTCATTCACTAATAATTGCGTGGATTCTTTCGTATTTGTATGCACACGAGAACTTCTCACGAAAAAGCTCAGATTCACAAAACGTTTGTACGCACATGAATTTGTTCTTAACCTCGTTCTGATGTTAGTGAATGTGGAGTATTATAAATGAGCGGCCACGTGCACAAGGTTAGTCATTTGCATAAAACACACCCAAACATCTCCATATAAGGGCTTTCCGCACACATCTCCATATAAGGGCTTTCCACACACATCTCCATATAAGGGCTTTCCGCACACGTCTCCATATAAGGGCTTGCCGCATACGTCTCCATATAAGGGCTTGCCGCACTCGTCTCCATATAAGGGCTTTCCGCACACATCTCCATATAAGGGCTTTCCGCACACATCTCCATATAAGGGCTTTCTGGACACGCTTTCCTTACAACCTTGCGTCAGTCTCGTCTAACGTGCCGCTGTTCGCAGACGCACTCTCGCACGGATCCTCGAGCAATGCCAAGTGAAATGTGCCATTCTCACCAGTTCTCACAGACCCAGATTACAGAGCTCTCATTAGCAGCTGTATCTGCGTTATTCAGAGAAACCTCACAGCTGAAGCTATAACGCATGCTTTTCTTACTCTTTAACTATATATGATCAAATGTATTTAAGATTAAATTAAATTGTATTATATTATACAATTAATGCAATATACTTCAATGCAATTATTCATGTTAGGATGAAATATAACTTCTTAACACGATCATAAAGCCATAAAGAGTAAGTTCTTTTTGCGTTTGTGTGGTTTCAGTTATTCATATATATTTTTTCGTAAATTTAGGCCACATTCACACAAACCCAGAGCTTTCCCTATCCAATCTTTGTTTCCCTCGTCTCAAGAAATATCTGCGTACACACGAAACCGCTGAAACTGGCTCAAAACAATTGTTAGGTTTTTGCCCCTTCATGCCTCATCCCAGTTTTCTGCATTGGCAATTGAATGAACAGATACTCAGCGCTGAGGGAGAGTGTAACATCTCATTTTAATTGATGTAGGATTGATAGTTATATACAAAGAATAAAAGGGGTGTAGAAAAGGTTTAACCAATGAGAGAGAGAGTACATCATATATCTCAGGTTATAGGAATGTGACGCATATAGAAAAACAAGTCTAAATATGGTACTCTCCTGTCCAACATCCAGGCTCTCCTTGAGCTCCTGAAGACCCTTCAGTATCAACAGAAACCCTTAGCAGAAACCTATTCCTTATAGGGACTGGTCCCATATGTTAAACATAGGAACATAGAGAATACAGCTTCCACATACAGAGAAAACCTTCTGTCCCATTTCTTTCAATGCTGAGACCAACATAAAATCTATCAACAATGTAGTATACATGCCAGACCAGTGTGTGGCGCTGTGATTCTGCCATAGAGATACACTAAAAACGGAGAAGAGTTGTGGATAGAAGGGGTACAGCTATGGTAGGAAGTGAGGCAAAATTGTGTTTTATTAACGCCTACACCTACCCCCGCCCTAAACCTACTACAATAATGCAAATACAGTAATTCAATTTTGCAATATTGATGTGCACATGCCCAGTGCCTTTAGCTGTATCCCTTCTAGTCTTTACCGTGCGGGACATGGTGTGATGATCACTATTTCACAAAATATATGGATTGGCTGTACACACGAAAACGCAAGGGTGTCGTTTTCAGGCGTTTCAGGATCCGTCTGGACGCCGGTACAATAAAAATGCTCTACGTATACAGCTGAACGTCTCTCCGTGTGGACGGGGCCTTAGAAAAAAAATTATTATGAAATCTTTGGTGAATTGTGATTTATTCCTAAAAACGTTCATACACACATTTCATGCACAAATTTGTGTGTACGCATGCTCAGGCCCCGTCCACACGGAGACGCGCTTAGCTGTATACGCAAACATTTTGTATCGTATCAGTGTTTTGTTGAGATGGATCCGGCGTTTAGGAGCCTGAAACCGGTATTTTTTTGAAACCGGGTCCCAGAGTGGATAAATCTGAAAACGACACCCTTGTGTTTTCGTGTGTACAGCCAATCTGTATATTTTGTGAAATAATGTTCATCACACCATGTCCCGCACCGTAAAGACTAGAAGGGATAAATCTACGGGCACTGGGCATGCGCACATCAATATTGCATCATTTAATTACTGTATTTGCATTATTGTAAGGGTAGGTTTAGGGCTGGGGTAGGTGTAGGCATTAATAAAACACAATTTGGTAAATAATACATTTATTATTTTATCGTGAGATTTTGCCTCACATCCTACCATTGCTGTACCCCTTCTTGACACAACTCTTCTCAGTTTTTAGTGAATGTCTGTGGCAGAATTACAGCGCCACACACTGGTCTGGCATGTGTAGATCATTCAGTCGGTTTCAGTGCTCCCGTGTGTACGCAGATATTTCTTGAGACGAGGGGGAAAGAAGATCGGATAGGGAAAGCTCTGGCTTCGTGTGGACCCACTGTGTTTTTGACTGCCTCCAAACATGATGTGAATGATTAAGTCACAAAACGGTTTGGACTCCCTCATTTACATGGTATTTACTGTATCCTGAAGGAAGAAAAACACTTCAACAGAAAAGAACGCAGGAAACTGACATTTGCTCAAACGAGCAAGCCTTTATTTGTGAATCTTTCAATTTAGTTACAAAATTTTTTCTTGAAATGACAAAAGGTGTGGGTAATATGAAAGTAAAAGTCATTCATAAACCGTTTTGCTGGTAAATAAAAAAAGAGGAGAAACAAAACAACAAACAATTTGAACAAACAGCTCCTGCACAGTCTTCTGACAACTTGAAGGAAATTAAAGAGAAAGTTTATACATTCCAAAATTACGCTCCCATACTTTCTAGGAGAGCAAAACAGTAGCTTGGATCAGCACTTGATTTAATGCTAGAGTAAACCAGAACGTGATTCTGTTGGTGTTAAAGAAAACTCAAAGCATCGCAGGCACCCTCAGAAGACCAATAAAAGCCATCAGTACCTACCTGTGTGAGAGCAGCCATATCATTCAGAGAGCTTTGGGTTAATGCTCGCTATATCGGAGCTGGAATTAACATAATGCCTAGAGAGTGAATCCAAGATCTGCTGGACAAAGCAAGCTCTGGTCCCATTCATACAACAGAGTTCATCAAACTCCGAATCAAGTCATCACCACTGTCATCCACTAACGGTAATGCATTCATACATGTAAGATGACTTTAGATGGTCTCAGTGTTTTCTCCAAACAAACAAATGTTCGGCATACCGAACGAAGATGTTACCAAAGCAAATATCAGGATCAGATGAGTCACTGGAGAGGCACTGTAATTAATAAAGAGTCATTCAATGCCAAAATGCCAGCGAATCCAGTCATGTGTTCAGAGGAAGAGGAAAGGTGTGGTAGTCTACAGGGATCACGCTCCCTGAAAGAGGGTTCTGGGAATTAGCTGTAGAGTGGAGTGCATGAGAAGTGACCTCTCTAAATGTAGAACTGATGAACAGCCAGCTGATCCATGAACGGCCGCACGAGGTTATCAGTGGCAAAGTAAAAGACCAGGCCGAAGGTTATGGAGATGGGGAGAGCTGGAAGGGCCTTTTTGAAGATCGCCAGGAGCAGAAGAGTTAGACATAAGCCCTGAGGGGAAGAACAAAATATAAAAATTAAAAATCAGACTATTGTAAATGCAAACAAATGGTGCAATTTTTGTTTCAAAAGTGAATAGATTATTTATGTTCTTGATTAAATAATACTCTAACATCATTTGTTCGAGATGACATTTGCTTTAAAGGTGCAGTGTGTAATATTTATGAGGATCTACTGACAGAAATGCAATATAATACACATGACTATGTTTCCAGTGGAGCATAAAGACCTTACATAATGAAGCGTTCTTTTTTTATTACCTTAGACTGAGCCATTTCGATCTACTTTTGATCCTCTTATGGTGAAGTCACCATCATGTTTCTACAGTAGCCCTAAAGGGACAAACTTCTCGCTACTCTCTGCTGTCTCAGACGACGACATCTTTGTCCTGTGTCAGCCACCGTAGCTCCTCTATGTGCTCCGAAAGGAAGGGGTGAACGGTGGGTGGGTGCAATTCACAACCTCACCACTAGATGCCGCTAAAATTTACACACTGCACCTTTAAGTTATTTAATGCTATTACATTGTTAAACTCAATATAAGATCAAAATTCACTTTTTGTGAACGAGTCACGCACGTTGTTGCAAATAAATAAAAAAAAAAGAATCAAACTATAATAACCAGCTCCACCTCTGAAATTACTTTTCAGATGCAGTCACCACTTTTCACAATCCAAACTCATAGATAAAATCAAGTCCTGACCTCAATGTTTTTCCACACTTAACACCCAGTTTCACATTCAAATGTTGGTTTACAAGGGATAGTTCACCACAGTAGCCACTGATTTCCATAGTAGGAAAACAAATACTATAGAAGTCAATGGCTACTGTCAACTGTTTGATTACCAGCATTCTTCACTTTATCTTCTTTTGTGTTCAGCAGAACAAAGAAACTCAAGCAGGTTTGGAACAACTTCATTTTTGGGTGAACTATCCCTCTAAGAGCATTTTCAGATCTGTAGATTGTAACAATTTGAATCCCTGTTTCGGTACAAAACAATGTTGTTCCTGGTTTGGTTCGCTTTAACAAGGCAACATTTCTAAATGGGCCAAAGCATGCTAATACAAGTCATGTGCGAGTAATCTGTCCTCTGCACCAGTTCATGTTCTGGGTTTCAGCTCCTAGCGGTCATCCGTCAGGATGGATAGACAATGGCTCTGTAGCCTTACGGTGGCTTTCGTCCAACCAAATTTAAATTTCACTTCGTCTTCCAGGTTAACCCACTTTTTGGTGCGGATCCTAGCGCGATTGTCATGTTCACATACCTGTGCCTGATACAGACTGTGTGATTTCAGCAGTCCTATAAGATCATTGCAAATCACACTGTACGGCATGGATCTAATGATCTTGGGCACGACACGTATGTAGACTGTACGATGATGACACCTATTGGCTCGCAGGCTACGGATCAAGTTAGAAGAATAAAACGTCATCGGCATACGCTCGTGGAAAGTAGAGCAAGATGAATCGCACTTTGGAAATTGGGGTTTTTATGTGTGCTGAGAAAAAAAAAAAAAAAGGAGGAGAAAAGTTTTATCACTATGTCACGTTGATCAGTACGCCATTTCTTGTTGCAGTTTTATTGGCTAGTCAGATGTAGGTCGTAGCAGCAAACACTGCGAGATCATGCTGACACAAATTCTTGTAGGCTATCTTTGGTTTCAAGACCATGACAACGGCCGTCTTTGAACCTCAGTCACTGTATGACGTAGGAACACCGCTTAGGAGCCAAGACCATAGAAACCGCCACGATTGGTCATCTTTCATCTGGGACCACCCAAAATCTTACCATGTGTACCGGGCAAAAGAGGAAAACGAGACAGGTGTGAAAACGTCCTACGTTTGGCTTAAGTGTGCTAATACTTTTTGGGGCTTGACTAGATAATAATAGATAATTCCTGAAATATGCCTTATTTAGTGAGTTTTCTGTGGGATACTTACGATGAGAATGGCCACAAAGCAGGCTAGCGTTGTGTTCCAGTCACCGCTGGCTGTAGCTGAAGCTTTACCCACCAGCATACTGTAAAATATGAAATCTCCCAACCCCAGTTTCACACCCCCTGACAAACACACACACACACACACACACAGTGAGGGTTTTGGTTTGCAGTTAAAAATATGCAACTTCAACCACATTTTCAAAAAACATCCAAAATAACAGGCATAATTTACATAGTTGAATTTTTCATATCACATACAGGCAGAAATACAGTAAACAGATATACTTCAGAAAGCAAGGCTATGATTCTGTAATCCCGTTATGCAGCGTTTCCCATTAAACACCTAGATTCTGTTGGTCTGCCAGTCTTATCTGCCAGCGTCATAACGAACCGAAAATATTTGTAATTTCTCATAATAACATAAAAGATCATTAACGTTGTATTTTGTGCCATCACGCTGGCAAAGAGTCGAAATCGAAAGCACGATATGGCCTAGTGCACTTATCAAATCAAAAGGCTGTGACTTAAGTATATAGTCTGTTGCGTTGCGGAGCGAAACGCAAAGTTTACTTTCAGTGTTTTCAGCATCTCACAGTAAACGCCAAGTTGGAGTAATGGGCATGCCGAAAGGTCTTTACAACTGACACGGTACGTTCTTAAGAGCTTCCACAATAATACAAGCCAGCTGGAAAACGTCCGGTCAAATGTCACGTGTTGGTGTGTCCTGAGGAAACTTTAACAGCATCAACTGCGCAATAAAACTTAGTTCATAATCAGAATACAGCCACTTAAATAGTCAGGCCTAGCATTCATTTAGTTATTTCAAATGTAAAATGACATAAGAGACACGTCCCTCAGTGTTCCTCCTGTGTAAAAAACACAGTGTAAAGATTTACTGTGCACTTTAGATGGGAGTTTTCACAAGAGTGCCGAAATCAGGGCTCGATTCAGTTGATTCAGTCGCAAAAAAGTTATTGTTTTTGGTCCGTGTACTTTTGCGTCCATATTGGTGAAATATGGAAAATGTGGTTTCTTCCTTTTTTTATTTTAACACTGATGAATAGAATTAGCAGATACGAGATAATTCTCCTTATGAAAAAAATTATTTAATTGAAAATAATATAAATATATAAAAATAAAATGTAGAATTTTCACATATTAAAAAAATATGTACGCTGAAGCGCCCTCTAGTGCCTTGTTCCTCTGGCGTCAATAGATACATTTTTATTCATTAAATTATTATTATTACTACTACATTTATATTTGAACCTAAACGTGACCATTTCTAAGCCTTACAGTCTCTTGTTTAGTGCTCCGACACATTATCGAGTTCCCGCTTGTGGTCTCGATCTCGTCCTTTTGCTTTTATATGACAAAAGGCCCAAACGACATATACATTTCTGAGACTTTTTTTGTCTGGCTGTTAGGCGTTTTATATTGTTTTATATCGAGAAATTGTTTAGGATTAGGACCCTTCGTCTCGGTAGAGGAGGCAATCAGAAGCATACTGCTGAGACAACGGCAATGTAAACAAAGTGGAAGGACAATATTTTTAAGTTACGTGTGGAAAACGCTGAATGTTTCAGCGCATTGCCTTCATATTCGCCTGACGTGCTTGTCTGTATAGCTTTATTGGGCTTTTAATATCACTGTCTTAATGCATTAGTGTTTTCTAGGAAAACGCTTAACGTGTTGTTAATTGTGTTCATGGGCTCATTTGCTTATCTGTACATATGTTTTATTTATAAGGGGTTTACTAAATTTGCTCCTCCAATGTCACCGCAGTGACAGTATCGGACTCCTCGTGAATGGGAATGGGTTGACTTTTTTTAACGGGAACAAAACGGGAGCATTCTCGCCTGTCACCATGTTGGGACAGATGTTCTGCATCTGCAACGCCAGCTTGAGTTTTAAAATCAAGTAATGATTATCATGATTTCAGGCTATGAAATCGGTCCAAATCATTTTCTGTCCATTTTTAATTTTGGTATAAAGATGCAAAACATAATAAACAAAAATCTGAAAAGTAGTAAATATTTTATTTAATGCGCGTGAAATTTGTGTATACTGTTTTAATTACAATTTTGGTATTCAACATAGCATTTAAAAATGCAACAACCATTCGTTTTCTTGTTTTTCTCGCCGTGGTTAAAGGAAAAAGGAAAGGACACAAAAGTACACGGACTGTTTCTCATGAGACTTTGTGAGTACTTCATACTTCACCTTGACAAAACCTAGTGATTTTAACCTAGTGATTTTATAATGTTTAATATTTATTCATAAGTGAAATGTGTGATAAAACCTTACAGAAAATGGCTAATATGAGCCAATAAATGCTCCTCTACCGCCACCTACTGGTTATAGTAGTCATTCATGTCTTATTTTATGAAATGTCAGGTTTCCTAGTTCCTACATCTTGAGACGTTGGGGAAAAAAATAGGGACAATCTCAGAAGGATGAACAAATAATGATTTAGTCATCACATTAAAAAGAACTTTTGAAGTGCTGGAAAATGATGTGTCCAGTTACAGACACCATGTTTCTAAATTCCAACATTGCAAGTCTTTATTGCAATCAATAAAACTGGTTGATTGGTAAATTAGGTAAGTGTGATAACTGCATTAAAACATTAGAAAGTCAACCACTGATGGCTAATCGAAAACCAGGAGGTAACCGTGCATTTGGTCAATTGGTCGTGAAAGCTGCTTTTTAGGGTGTGGCCCTAACCAGGCATTGCTAGCTCTACTTATAGTACACAGTAAACATGACAGAAATATGACTCGGGCACTGGGTTCTCAGCGCTGGTAAAATAAAAGTCCCGCTTATGACAATGTAATCGGCTGATGCCGATAATTAAAACTGAAATATCAGCCGACCATGTTTTTATGAATTCATTATTATATCAATTGACCATTATTTTACACCAGTGTTCACTAGATCATTAGTGCTACAAAACACCTAGAAATGCACATAAAACAGCTGTGGTGTGCGTACACATACGGCCCGATTCACACCTGGGTCCTATACCATGAAGCCAGTTTAGCCGGCTAGCCAGATATGTTTAAGATTAGTTTGTGCCAATCCTGGGTTTTAGGTACCATTAAAGTGGCTTTGCTTTTGAGCAGTGTTCATTTCCATAGTAACTTACGCTCCACGGCTAACCCGCTCCAGGACAGGTTATGTTCCAGGTAAGAGATCACAAACTGAATTTGGTCCAATCAGCAGTGAGCACAGTGACACACCTCTGATGCAATAAAGCCACTCCCCCCGTTTCTACTCCAAATCAAAGGTCACTACATGGCAAATGGTTTTTAAAGACTAAAGCGTCTGGCTTTTAGCAATGCTTATTTATAATAATAATAATTTTGAATGATTTAGATATCATTTTTGTAATTATTATACCCTTAATCTATTACATGTATAATTTTAGTTAATCATTAATATGCACTGTTTAAATTAATATAAATAGCCTATATAAAGGTCATACAAATAAGCTTTAAAATCAATAAATAAAGCTATAAAAATTACTACATTACTACTATATCAACTAAACTAACTTCATGCCTTTTACATGCATAGTAAGATTTTCCTTTAAGTTGTCCTCTTTCATAGACAGCTCTATTCTTCTTGCTAAATTTGTTTAAAGTCTTAATATTTTTCAATCATGTAATATTCTGCAGGAGAGAGAAGTGAATCTCGCTAGGGCTGTAATCTCCCAGTCGATTATTAGTCGATACGTTCTGGTTCGACCAAAATTATGATTTTTTTGCCGTGTTCATTTCATCAGGTGGACAGCACCAAGTGCTAATGCAGGTGTTTTCAGAGCCCCCCTGGTTCACAGGTAACAGCCTGTCTTCAGAACACCCTCCTTGTTTTCACTTCTTTTGGGTTAGCCCAACCCACTGGAGAAGAGAGACAGATTGAAGTAGGCTATAATTGTGAGGGCGTTTTCCTAGTCAGTCCTCTTCTACCATGTCAACAAAGACATCTTCAGTGTGGCAGCATTTTTTTAAAATAGAAAATGGGGAAAAAAAGCAAATGCAAATTTTGCAAACAACAGTTTTCATATCACAGCTCGACGACAAAAACTTGTCTGCGTTAGGTTGCCCCGTCTGTTTTGAGTAGGCTATATGAGCATATGTTGTAGCCTGTAACTTTTATAGTTCCCTTTTATTATTGTGCAAACTGCTAATTTATTTCTAGTATTATTTATTGGATTTGGGCACTTTATTATTTTAGTTTTTATTTGGAGCCTAATGCGCGATGCGCTGTGCCCAGTTTGTATTAGTTTTGAGCCTATGCACTTTATTTCGTTTCTGCTCTTGATCTGGCTTGTTTAATACATTTTTTTATTTTTTTTTATTAAAGTGGACGTGCCTTGTGTTTAAGAGTAAAAGCTTTAAGTTAATAGTCTATTCGTGTCTCAGCTGCGAAGCTGAGCTTAGCTCCTATGTTCGAGCTGCACAGAGTGTCTGTCAGTTATTATAATACATATGACAAAAACAATTGTCTAAATTATGTTGCATAGTCCTCAAAAGTTCTTGTGATGATATCACTAGTTGACAACATAGTACTATATTTTCAGAAATCATAGGCTATGATATTGCGCAGGTGCACGTGATGCAACGCTGTCAGAGCCGTGTCAGACTCATTTCAGTGCAAAATAATCAAAAACGATTTAATATACTGCAAATAGTCTACTAGTTTATGTTTATTTATAATTAATTTAGGCAGACAACAAGGCTACCAAGTAGCTAATTCATTATTTTTTCCCTAGCGTGATTTTTAGTCGAAAATTTCAGGACTTCAGTCGACCAAGATTTTCTTTGGTTGATTACAACCCTAAATGAATCTCAGTGCCACTGATCCACAGCATGTGATTGGCTGTTCACTACTGATGTCACAGCTACACTTGAGTTGACAGAGAAAGCTGATGATCAGCATCATGAGACCAACAAAGCCTGAATAGATTGGTTTGGCTTTGTCAACCTGAAACTAATCCTGTAACCCTGAGTTTGTTAAACCACCATCATGGTACAGACCCCTGAAGCCTTTCATATTCTACATATTCTGTGCAGTCAGTGGTTAGTTTACAGTAGGGGCAGAAATTAACTTTTTAAACTTAATTAAGGGGCAATATAAAACTGTTTTCAGGGGCTTTTTTTACCTTTATAAGGACTTTTTAACCCTATTAGATGTATGCAATATCTTAGATGTCAAATTCTTACATTTAATAAATAAAATCCACTGGAGTAATAAGACACTATAGAATGTTACAAATCAAATGAGTATCAATAAAAAAATAAACATTTTTGCAATGCAGAAGCTGCGTCTAAAACAGCATTAGATGTAGTTACACTGCAAGTACAAATGCATAAATAATGCTATTAAAACAAATTAACTATAAAATAATTGATGAAATGGATTAAATATGAATCTAAAAACGCAGGTAGGTCTATGAGTCAATCATTGACTGATTCATTCAGGAGCAAAGCAAGTCAGTCATCTTTATGAATGGATCATTGTGACTAAAAATGTAACAATATTAACTTGTTTATTGAACTGTTGTATAAAGTCGCAATCACATTTGCAGCCGTGCTGATATTTTGGAAAACGATCGCACACCCCTACTTAGCACGTGATGTTTTGAGCAGAAAGAGCTGCATCTCCACCTGTATCCCTGCTAATACTCACTCTCTTCGTCGTCTTCCGCAGGTGGCGGCCGAGCGGTGGGCATCTCTTGGATCTCTCGTCTACTCTCCTCAGTGGACTGCATCGGGCCGAGCTGGTGCTGCTGCTGATCGACCCACGCTGACGTGAAACCGCCATCATCCTCCGGTTGAGCTGTGGGCGCCATGGCAACTACAAGAGACAGAAAGACACCATAGGGTCTTGTTAAAACAGAGCGATTTACAGGAAAAGTTGAGTTTAAGAGTTTAACTTTTTGCAAACGAGCAGCAGCAGAATAATACCAGTGAGAATGCAGTCAGTAATGCTCATGTGAGCTGCCTTCAAGGCCTAAAATTAACACTCGCCAAGCGCCAAATGAGAGTAAAAATCGGCGTTGGAGAGTTTATGAAACCGCGTCACTCGGCATGTGGCGGTAACATTTTCAAGAATTCTAACAATGCATGAATGTGAATGACGGGTGATGGGCCAGCACTTCATCTCCACGAAAGTTTAACCTTGACAAGAAGACTCGAAAGGGAGCTCATTGTTACTCGAAAGTTTTGTGTGCACACATCTGAAGCGCTCGCCCAAACAGCTGCGTCAGACAGCGTGCGGATACTAAACTGAGCTCTCTTTCACGTCTAGCAACTGAGTGGACGAATTCACACAAAATTGTCCAAAATAGCGAGTATCCTAATAAACATAGCCGGTTATGTCGGTTAAGTCAGCGCGTGTGTATCAGTATATTGGATCTGTGCATTGGCTCTTAAAGTGACAGCAGCCTAATATTCCTGCTGCTGCGTTTGAATGTTAATCAAACAACAAAAGACAAAGATTAAGGATTAATTAATAAGGATGTTTAATTTATACAGTGAAGACTATGCAGTGCTTTACATTAGCTACCTGAAAACAACTGTTAGACCTACTGGAAAAACCTTCATTTCATTTGTATTGTTTATTATATTGTATTTCTTTGTGCTTTTGTTTGTAATTTGATTTGTTATTTTATTACTGACTGTTTACTTTTCTTTAATACTGTTTTAAATGTATATTATTCAGGCTAGTTTTAGTGAATTTTCCACTGGCATCTAAAATTTTGGTGTCATTACTCATTAATGGCTGTTAAAAAAATATTTTTGCCTGGTACATTTTCTTAGGCCACTGGCCATTGGCAGGTGTGGCAAAAAGTTAAATTTTAGGCCATGGCTCCCTTTATACTATATTAGAAAGTAGGATTACTAGTGCCCAACAATATCAACAGCTAAAATGATTTCTGAAGGATCATGTGACACTGAAGACTGGAGTAATGATGCTGAAAATGTAGCTTTGATCACAGGAATACATTACAGCTATTTTAAAATGTAATGATATTTCACTATTACTGTGTTTTTGATCAAATAAAGAAGAGACTTTTCTTGCTCTCAAAAACCAAAAAAATACTTTTGAACACAGACACCAAACATTTGAACAGATCTGACATTAACATTTCTTCTGTGAAGGATTGTACAGCTCTTCTAAACACTCACCCTGGTTCTCCTGTTGAGGAACAGGATGGCTGGAATTATTCCTGGTCTCCGCAACGTCCGCCATATTAAACAGCCACACCATAGTTGCTGACAAGTCAAATGAGCACACATGTAAATGCGACAGTAACAACTAAATACTCAACTAAAACACTGGAAAGGCTGAGAGGTCTTTTCTTACAGGAGTAGATGAGTGCTGGGAAGATGGGTTCATTCCTCTCTTGAGCCGTTTCTACGAGGATACGCAGAGGTCCTTTTGGGCACAACACTGCCAACAGATCTACAGTAGTGCAAGAAGAGATACGTCGCAGCATTAATTCACACAACAGGATAAAGGGGTCAAAAAAAAAACAGCTGTACTTGACTAATACCCGCCAAACGCATGTGTATTTCAGCAGTGGCGTGTAACGCAGTCACTCCTACTAGCCACTTTGGTGGGTTGAATTTGACATATACATTTTTCAATGGTAATCTTTTAAAAAGGCATCTGAAATAAACAAAGTGCAATGTAATGTTGCCAAAAATATAGATTTCTTGATACACATTGATACTGAAATATCTGAAACACTTATACTCATTTCCTGCAGAATAGACGGGAAATGGATCCCTCTCTCTCTCATCTCTCTGACAGCGAGTGACACACAAACCCCCCTCCCCTCGATTCATTTGCTCTGGATGAATATTGTTGCTGTTACAGGGCTTGAATTTCACCGTGGGATTGCATGTATTGCCCATCATTTTACTCATTCCCACAGATTTTGTTCTCACACACAAAGTGCAGCACATAAAGCCACCTCTCAGCACTAAATTTAGTTATTTTTCGCTGCTTATTGCACTTAAACAGTCAAATACACAAAATAATGTCAAAATGCCGGTCTTGGCGAGTATTCACGTAAACAGTCGGTTCTGTTTTAAGTGAACAAACAGTTGAAAAAGTGCATGTGTAACAGTATAATGGATCTGTGCGTCATCTCTTAAAGTGACAGCAGCCTAATAAACTTACTGCCAAATTATGAGATAATATTAAAAATATCTATATGGGAGTTTTTCCCCATGGTATCGATGTCAAAATTGTGGCCAGTGAAAATGCAGAGTAGCTAGTAACTTTTGAAAACCACTAGCCACAGTGACTGGTGAGAGCGAAAAAGTTTGTGTCAAGCCCTGCATGTATATGTATATGTGTGTATATGTATAATATATGTATAATATACACATATAATTTTCCCCTCAAAATTGTGAGATATGAATTTGGAATTGTGAGAATAAGTATGAATTGTAAGATAAGAAGTTCCAATTAAAATAATCAATATTAAAATTTGCCATTAATAACGGCACACACTCAAGCTCTTAGGATCTTACCCCTTTTCCACCAAGGCAGTTTGAGTGCTAGTTCAGAGCCAGAGACAAGTTTCAAATCAGTTCTTTGTCTTTCGACACCCAAAGCACCTCGTCTGGCTATCACCAGATCAAGCTCAATTTAAGATTGAACATTGGTCTGGGGAGTCTGCTCTGTATTTTCTACTGCACAAGAGGCATGATCAACGGGCATTATTCAAATTACTCTGTATGCAATTGGATAGTCCTTCAACCAATCAGACTACAAGAGGCATGATCAACAGGCAACGACCCATCGCTTCTCTATCCGTCATCGTGTTAAACCCGCCAATAGCGCACCAGGTGGATAATAGTAAAATATCTGTGATTGGTTACCGCAAAAGCGTAACAGAAGCAGTAGAAATTAAATGTACAGGTTTCCAGACTGAGCTGCAAGGCGAAATCAAATCGCCTGCAGATCAGGCTGGGTTTACCCAGTCTACAAAGCACCAGCTCCGAACCAGGAAAAGTGGTTCTTAAGTGGCAACAAAACATTGCTGGTCTAGAAGTAAGAAGCGCTTGCGCCAAGGGCTGGGTGACCATGACCAAAAAGACGAACACAAACTTGTGACCGCCATTTTTGAAATTGCAGCTAATTGAGCTAATAGCCGCTCGATTGTAATCTCCGTCTATACAAATTACGGCGAGCTGCACGAATGCGTTGGATTCGCTGTGTTTTGATGCTGATGTAGGATCGCAAAGCCATGTGCATCAATAGTAACACAACGTTCACCATTTTTTCGCTGTGCAGACCGATCGCCTTAGGAAGTACAGTGAGAGCATACAACTCCTTATGCTTTTGAATCGCTCTTGCGGTACTTTGATATCATACACGGATTGGTCTGCGCAGCGGCGATGCATCTCGAATAAGCCTGGTGTGTTTGTGTTTCCCGTTGCCTCGCTAGCGTTGCTGAGAAAGATGAGACGTATACAGTGATGCAAGACCTGGCTCTGTGGTCGCTCTCTAGCATGTGGAAAGGCAAACTGGTTCTTAGAAGGTTCGTCAGTCAAACCAACTCCGAAACGGCACGAGCACTGGCTCTGAACTAGCACCCGGTTCATGGTGGTGGAAAAGAGGTACAAGTTCACTTTGAGTTAGACAAACAATTCAGAGAACTGGAGGCCGGATCAATGAGTCGTTGACTCGAGAACAGCTGCAATCAGATCAGTCTAATTTGCAAATGAATCGTTCAGTGTGATTTGCGAACCGATTCAACAGGTCCATTGAAAAGTATCAGCTTGTTCACCAATCATCTCGTAACTATAACTATAAAGATGAACCAGATGAACTTATAATAAACTCAAACAGATTACTGACCATAGACAGATATGGCAGCGAGGATGAGCCAGGCAGTCCACTCAGGGAGGTACTTGATGAAGACCAGGGCCATGAGAGCGCTGATCATGATCAGATACGCCTGCTGGAGCCGCAGCGGACCCTTCCAGTGGATGCAGATCATCCCCACCACACCGAAGTTCCAGATGATCAAAGCCAGCGTGAAGTAGTCCATGGCCACGTTGTACGTCTTGAACACTTCCCTGGTGTGAAGAAACACAGTGCATCTGTCATCAGAACCAATGCTTTCATACCATAAGATTAACATCACACACGGTCATTACTTTGATTATCATTAACTACATTTGTACTGCATTTTACACTGCCCGGCCAAAAAAAGTCAGATTTAAATAGGCAAACACTTAAGAGTCTATGATTGGATCATTATTGCAGTGATTATTTTTCTAGCATGTTATGCGTTTTGCAACAGTTCTTCTAACCCTAATTGATGGGAGTCTGTAGCTTTTAATTTCTTAAAAAATTATGCACCTCTTGATGGAAATTAATGTTTCCATCAATATTTGGTCAAGATCTTTTATTGACAATGCAAGAGCCCAGCACTCTGTAAATTCTCCTCCAGCACATCCCAAAGACTTTCAATGAATTTAAGCTCTGGACTCAGAGGTGAAGATGACTCCTCATGCTCCCTCACAACCATTCAACCAACAGTTTGAGCTGATGAATCTTGACATTGAATACGTTTACATGTGCATCAATAATGCGACTATTTCTAATAATCAGAGTTATGTTTTAAATCGCAGTAAGATGTTTACATGGCACGAGCAGAACTCTTCACTGAAGTTTGCATGCAATTTATATTATTCGCTAACAAGTATGGTTACGCCACACTCAGATAGGCATACAGTATGTATGTTACCGGCCATTGTTTTAATCTACTCGCATCAAATTCATAATACATTTTATGGATGTAGCTTGGATATTATTCGGTGGCGTGATGAACATCGCAATGCCGGGTTTGCCTGCTGCCGTCGTGTTCTTCGCGCCGTCTAGAAGAAATTACGGAGCAGAGACTGTTCGGCGAGTTGTGTTGACAGAGTTCAGCGATTTGGAGAAGAGAAAACTTCAGAATAATGCCACGAAGTTCATTCATGAAGCTGTGTGAACCACACACGATATCCATGTACGTCCGCGCACATGCGCACTTTGGTCAGAATGGTAATGCGATTAATGCGTTTACATGCCTGTTAAATCTGTGTACGCCACCTAGTTTAATGCGACTATGGTTACTACGATTATGAGCTTAATCGCATTAGTTTGATCGAAGTATTGCGTTTACATGAGGTAAAGTTCATTTTAGAATATGTCAAAATCCTATTATAATGAGGGAGCATATAAACGTAGTCATTGCCATCCTGGAATATGGCCATGATGTGTCTTCCTACATGGTTGTTTAAGAAATTAAAAGCTAGACACCATCAGTTAGGGTTAGAACTGTTGCCAAACAGATAACATGCTAGAAGCATAATAATCACTACAAGAATCATCCAATCATAGACTCTTAAGCATTTGCCTAATTAAATCCAAATGGTGACTTTTTTTTTTTTTTGGCCGGGCAGTGTACTTCATTATTGTCAATAATAATAATAATCCTCCAAATCAAATGCTCTTCCCACACCCAACTACCCGTTTAGATCCAAAACACATCAACACAGGGCCAGGGTTATTATAGTTAAATACTAAAACCATTATAATAAACATTTCCGTTACTTGCAATAAAATTAATGTTAAATTAAATTATATATATATATATATATTTTTTTTTTTTCATTTTTATTTAGTTTAAATTGAAGTACTAAATTAACAACTACAACTGAAATAAAATAAAAATTCTGTAGACCCATTAAAAAAAAAACTAATAAAAATGAGAACACAGCAAAATTAAATACTAAAACTAACTAAAATTACAATGAAGACGACAAAACTGCGCCTCAATAATAGCCCTATAACGCCTAAATGACTTTTCCCACATTATTTACAGTCCTAAAGCAGCAATACTAGGACAAGAAACGGATCTCACCCCAAATAAATGAAGGAGAAAAAGAAGAGGAGGAGAAGGTTGGAGAAGAACAGCCAGGCTTGAATCACCTGCAAAAAAAAAAAAAAAAAAAAAAACCCAAATCAAATCATGAGTCTGCAGCATGAGTGCAAGAACAGTTGATCAAACACTACAGTGAACGGACCTTGTAGCATCTGTACTTGTAGAGCACCACCAGCACAAGCGTCATGACCACAATCACACTGATCATGATGGTGGCGTTCAGCATGGAGTTCAGGGCGCGCTGACCCACCGTCTCAGTGTCCTCGCGAAACGGAGTGTAGATCCTGCAAAGACACACGTGTTATTCTCAAACCTGCACATTCCCTGATAGACCTCATTCTAAAGCAATTATATTTCAATAGAAAACAATCAGCTATGAGAGATAATAGTGCTCTTTCAGCATTAAAACCTTTCATTTGAACACAGACCTGTTCCCCAGACAGGATTAGGCCTTTATCTAGAATAGCTAATCATGGCTTAATAAATGGCTTACTGAAGCCCTGAACTAAAATAAACAAGATTACTTTAAAACCAACTGTGCTAATATGAATTTGCACGACCGGATTTGCCTATAAAACATGGAATGAACCAAGAAAAGCTTACAAATGTGTGGAACTGAGACGCAAATCCAAGGAAAACAATGGCAGCAGAACAATTAAAATGCAAATGAACACACATCTACAAGAAAAACACAACTTCAGGTAAGAATCATCAGCTTCTTGCTTTGTGAAATCTGTGGGTTGATGTTACAGTAGTTAATCAATACAGGTGATGTGGAAAAAGACTGGAGGACCTGCACATTAAGATACTGTCGGATGAACTCCTGACAGGGATAACTGACATCCAGCAACCTTTGGAGAACATAACAGATGATGACCATGATTGCCTGGAGGAAGACTAGAGCTACTTCAGGACTAAACTGAGGCTTAAATTAAAGCTACCAGGAAGTGGATTTAACTTCAGATTAATATTGTGTTTCACAGACAGTCAGACAGAGTCAGACAGTCAGGCAGACAGTCAGGCAGACAGTCAGGCAGACAGTCAGGCAGACAGTCAGGCAGACAGTCAGGCAGACAGTCAGGCAGACAGTCAGGCAAAAGTTTGGACACATTGCAATTTTTAATATTTTTGAGAGAAGGTCTAAACTGAGGCTTAAATTAAACCTACCAGGAAGCGGATTTAACTTTAGATTAATATCGTGTTTCACAGACAGACAGTCAGGCAGACAGTCAGGCAGACAGTCAGGCAGACAGTCAGGCAGACAGTCAGGCAGACAGTCAGGCAGACAGACAGTCAGACAGAGAGTCAGACAGAGAGTCAGACAGAGTCAGACAGTCAGGCAGACGGGCAAAAGTTTGGACACATTGCAATTTTTAATATTTTTGAGAGAAGGTCTAAACTGAGGCTTAAATTAAACCTACCAGGAAGCGGATTTAACTTTAGATTAATATCGTGTTTCACAGACAGACAGTCAGGCAGACAGTCAGGCAGACAGTCAGGCAGACAGTCAGACAGTC